>VZRU01000038.1:477926-501784 GCA_013398155.1 Pedionomus torquatus | reverse complement strand
CTTCATCCCCCCAAACTATTGATCAGGTAAGGAAAAAAGGCCTCTTGGTTCAAAAAGCCAGTGGCAAAGGAGAGGTTTCTGGACTCATCATCCTTCCTGACATAAGGAAACTCCTCCACGATGAGGTGAACCCCTCTCATCTCAAGGCACATGGGCAAGAGCTAACTTTCTCCTCCATCTCCACATCTTTCTCTCTCAGTAGACTGTCTGGTAGCCTGAGAAGGACCCAGTGCCCCAAGAGGAGCCCAATTCCAGCTGTGCAGCCCAAGGGCAAGTACCTCTTAGGAGAAAGCCCTGGGCTGGGCACTTCTCCTTAGCAGGCAGGACGGGACACACCAGGAAATATAGCAACCCAGATTTTTTCAAGGCATTGGGTTTGCTTTATGTTCTTTATTCCATCCAGAAATTGATATGCAACATCTCCTGAAGACCAAGCAGAAGAAAATTCTGCCCACAGATGTGATTTTCTGGAAATCAAAATATGTATGAAAACAAAGACTTAAGACACACAGAAAAAATATCTAAAAATAAGCATGCTGATGGATATGCTGGACGCACACTTCTTGTGCTGCTGTAGCTAGGTTGAAGAGTGCAGAGGGTAAAAAGGTGAATGCTGTACCTCTAGTGTCAAAGCTAATTTGACAACACTCAGTGTAATCTAGAGCAAAACCCAGTGCTTGCTTTGGCTACATATACTGTCCAGAATGAAATTCTCAAATATATCCACAGAAAACTGGCATTAAGAGGAAAATTAAGTCCTGAGTCTACATTGCAAATGCAAACCATGTTGTGATTTCCAGACAGCTACTCACAAGCTCTTCCTCAAATAACCACTTCTTTTGATTTGGTGAATGAGTAACACAGAAGGATGTCCAAAGCAGCTGCAGAGAAGTAATTTCCTCCTGGCTTCCTACATGCTGCACTTCCCTCTCCAGGCTGTGTTTATAAATAAAACATATCTAACACTCTCAGGTTTATACTTTAAGACAAATGAAGTAGAGAGACTTTGACAGATAGATCACCTGTGGACCATCAGGCTGCAGCTCATACAGAGGCAGAAAGCACCATGGAGGGTCTCACCTGTCACTCTTGGGAACCTCAGCTCTGAAGTATATAGAAATATGGGAGATGCAGAAAAAGCTGATGGGTGACACCAGTAGCCCCTCTAATCCACCAGAGGTCAATCTTCGCACATCAGCCAGTGAAGCCAATGTGAGATGTCTTTGGGACTGAAAGGGAGAGGTGACAAAGCAAGCAAGTCCCAATGGATTTCATAGAATGGTTAGAGTTAGAAGAGACCTTAAAGATCATCAAGTTCCATTTGGATTTGGATTTGGATTAACAAGAGTTATCTGATAAGGCCATGAAGAGGATGGAGCTATTCCTAACAAGATCAGAGATAAAACAGGGAAGAGAATAATTGATCAAACTTACTGATTATCTTAGATATCTGCATACCAATACACAAGTATATGGAATAAACAAGAGAAGACTGAAGTCTTCATACATGATCAAAATTATTGCTTGCTTGGCCTAAGAGGTTCAGTCCAATCATGTTCTCAGATATGAAACTTGTTCAAGAAGTACAGGTAGGTGATAAAGGGAGGATCTGATATTCCAGATACTAAGGACATATATATTTGCTCTGAGATCCCAGAATGCAGAAGACTTTGAGTAGTTGAAGAGCTCTTAAGTAATGATTAAAGGGAATTACATATGATGGGGAATCTATTAAAGCTCTCCAAAACAGGATGATCTGATGGAAGAGGCTTTTTATGAGCAATAAGCAGCATCATTTTAATGAAAGGTCTTGGCAGTGCTTAAGCAATTCAGCTGCAGAGACAACTAATGTAAATTGGATATACCTGGACACAGAATCCCCTTCTCCTTCAGATGCTCTGGCAACAACTAGTCAATACAGATGGCAGAGAAACCTCCAGAAACGATAATACCATGTGTAAATTGAAAACCCAAACATACAAAACAGCTCAAGTCATTGAGATGAGTCATTGAGAGCATCATTGAGATGAACGGCAAAAGAATAGCTAAACAGAAGCCAACGGATCTCAAAATACTGACAAACTCAAAAACTTGACCAATCAGCTCTCCAGGAGCTAGGCTAAAATGGAAAACTATTCCAAGAGAGATGGCAGTTCCTCAACATGGCTGCACTAAGGATAAGTGCAAACTATAATAAGCAGAAACTAACAGAGAGAGTTCAGTGAACAATAATCTTTTCAGTCATCGGGAATACTTGAAAACATACAGGAGGCAAAAATGTCATCTTACAGACAGGCTTACAGAAATAGCAAAAGGCGACAGAGATGGACTCACAAAAGCATGAAATGAGATACAACTATGAAGTGACATGGTGCATAACTAGAAATCATTCAAGAATATTAGTAATACTAGGAGACAAAAAAAAAAAAATGTTGGAAGACAAATTGCAAAGGAAAAATTATCAACAGGTAGTGATTGCAAGACCAAAGCATGCTGCCTTTTTGTATCTGGCTGTAGGAGAGAGGCTAGCTCTGCTACAGTAGCCAGCAATACCAAGACAGCGGGGCTACCTCAGGTTCATGCAGGCAGTAAGAGTCAAAAAAGTAATTATCTCAACTATTGTATTTAAAGATCTTGCTGAAGCAATACCAGAATAATTACCGCTATCTTTGAGGATTTATGGGCGATTAGTGAGATACTAGAAAACCGGGAAAGGCCAACAGAAAGCTGGTATTCATACAGGAGGAGTCAGAGAATTACCAGCCCAATTTTTAATCCCCCCCAAGTATTGGAACAAACAATTAAACAAAGGACTTTTCATAGGCCCTGAAAAGAAAACAAGATAAGCAACAATCTGAGTCGATTTGTCAGGATCAATCACATCAAAAAGAAATCTAATTTCTTCCTGTGACAGGAGAATGACTAGTGGATATGGAAGCTATAGTAGATGTTAACACATCTTCTCTTCAGTAAGGCTTTTGACACCGTCTCATGAGAAAGCTAGAGAAAACTCTTCTGTGGGAAATTATTTCAGGTGGGTTATAACTGCTGGAAAAACACAGTTTAAATGTAGCTACCAGTGGTTGATTGTCAAACAGAGGACTTTATCAAGCAGGGCTCTGCAGTGCACTGAACCTGAGTCTGCTGTTCTCTGATATTTCCATTAACCACCTGCATGACAAAACAGTGTACAACTTAAAGAACATAACACCTTACTAATGTGAATAACCAAAGCTGTATTGTTTAAAAACTGCTGTCATGAGAGGTCAAGAAGCATAGAGAGATGCTTGCAAGATAAGCATCCACAATGAAGAATCTCCAGCTAAATGCTGTGCTGAGTTTTGAAGGAACTGGAAAAAAAAACAAAAACTATACACCATTGGAGAGCATCTAGAAAGAGAAATGGGAATGTTTTAAGATGGATCATTTCATGTGACTGGAAGAGACAATAACAAGCACCAGCAAAAGTCTTCCTTAAAACCAAAGAGAATTTTTTTGTGACAGCAGCAGATGGGCAGGCTGTGGAATGTCAATGCTTTTACCTCAAAGACAGGTAAATGTGCATGAGAACACATTGGTCCAAGACCATCGAATAAAGACAGACTAGGATGATCTTGAACTCTTCTCGGTCTGTTTTCACATGATTCTGAAATCAGAGAAGGGTGCAAGGCAAATGAATTAATCTCTGATATTGCCAGTTTTAAGGCAGCAGGCACAGTGCAGTGCCATGGAAATATACTCAAACTGTCTATAAATTTAGTAATCTCAAATGCCTCAAGTGACTGAGAGTGCAATTCTGGGTGACATCTCTGCCCCACCTCTTGCTTGGTTAATTCAGTCCTGTCCACACAGCACTCCTTTCTGCAGTAGAGACATGCTCCTGGCAATTAGTTTGTGCCCAACAACTTCAGATTTTTAAATCCCAATTAATAAGAACGGTTTAAGAAAAGTATCCCGTCTGCAGATAAGATGGAAGCTTCATTGCCCAAGCAAATATTTGGTTCTTGTTTCAGCTTCCAGCATCTGAAAGTATCTTTAGTGACTGGATATCCTGGTTAAAATAATAATTTTTTTAAACTTTTTTTTTTTTTAAGTTCTATTTTTTTTTTTCAGCTTTACTTGGCCTTCTTACATATGTTGTTAAGCAAAAGGGGACACAGGAATAAACTACCTTTTCTGGGCAATGACCCTTCCATATGTAACAGTCCTGACATTTTTTGACCTCTTCTCACTTCAAAATCATAGAACAGCCCAGGCTGAAAAGGCCCTTGACAAATCATCCTGTCAAACCAAAATCTCGCTCTGTCTTAAACTGTGCCAAAAATTAGTATTTTGAATCCCCTTCCTCTTGTTACATCTTTCCAAGGCAATGTTGCTTGAGCTGAGAAACAGCATGGAGCTGGAGGGAGAAGGGAATCTCTTAAAATCATAGAATCAAAGAATAGTCTGGGTTGGAAGGAATCTTAAGATCAGCAAGTCCAATCATTAACCTAGCGCTGCCAAATCCACTGTTAAACCATGTCCCTAAGCACCATGTTTACTCACCTTTTAAACACCTCCAGGGATAGCAATCCCATTACTTCCCTGGGCAGCCTGTTACAATGTTTAAGAACCCTTTCAGTGAAGAAATTTTTCCTAATATGCATTCTAAATCTCCCTTGGCGCAACCTGAGACCATTTGCTCTTGTTGTGCCTCTTGTTACTTGCAAGAAGAGACTGACCGCTACCCTGCTACAACCTCCTTTTAGGTAGTTGTAGAGAGTGGCAAGGTCTCCCACCAGCCTCCTTTTCTCCAGACTGAACAACCCCAGCTCCCTCAGCTGCTCCTGATGAGATTTTTGCGCTAGACCCCTCATCAGCTTCATGAAACTGTCAGTTTTCGGCATTTTTCTGTACCCAGTTTGTTAGATAACCGGTTTGGCTGGGGCATTTCTTAATTGACTTGTTCATATTTGCATATTAAGCAGAGGTTTTACAGTGACCTGCCCACAGTGATATCCCTGTCCTTTTTCTTAGTGGTTATAGCTAATCTCAAAGCAGCAAAGTGCATGAATATTTCAGATTATTTTCTCTGAATTCCACTGACCTCTCCTCATCAGCATTGTTTTCATTTGCTGCTGTGCTGCCTGGTGTTTTTGTTTTGGTCTGCCTAAATTTGCTGCTTTGCTTGATCAGGGCACAAGGCTGGAGGCCAATGGGGAATATCATAGGCACACAAATCTTCCAAGAGTGGAGGCTGAACATCAACATCTTAACTCTAAGGAAAGGCCAGGATGTCACCTTCATTACTCTAGCAGTAGATCTGGGTTTGGTCCCCTCTGTGGGTCTCACGTACACACCTGCTCTGGTAAAGCCACTTCAAATACTTGCAAAAGCAGTGGAGTTACACCAAGTGAAGGAGACAGCCCAGCATGTCCTACCAGCTGCTCTGAGCTTTTTTGCATCCCTCAACTATCATTTACTTGCAACACATTTCCCCTTTTGTCCATTTAACCTGCTTCCTTCTGTGTACCCTGTGAGAACAGAGGTGTGGGTAATCCATTTCGGCATTTTTTCTTTTAAGTCTCAATTATTCTTTTTAACCTGATTTCCTTTTCTGTCAGCATTTCCCTTTCCTCCTAGCCTTCTGTTTTCTTCCTTTTCCTACCTGCCCGAGACTTATTTAGATAAATCCATGGGAAAGTGATGTGAATGGGACTTTTGCCTGCAAGGTGAAAGCAAGTGACTTGCACCATTGGCACTGCATTTCTACACCACATGTGCTGCAGAAAGCTACACGTGCATGATCAGAAACTGCATGTATCTGAAGACAAGGAGAAAAGCTGACTAGCGCTTTCCATCCCTCACAGAAGCAGCACCCCCAATCATACCCATGGCAGAGGCTAAAACGATTCCTTGAAAATGCCTCAGCCAACAAAAGTGTTAAAACCTGAGTATCATATGACAGGGAATTCTACATTTCACTCTTTTAGACTTTATAATGAGGTATCTTTCTTTAATGTTCGTATGACTATTTTCTCAACCAGCAATGTCCTTTCAGTATACGCTTTGTGTCTCCCCCTGGCCCACCCTCATGCTTTTCTCCCCATATTTTGAACACTTCACTGGCTTCCTAGCTTTTTCTTTCACCTAAAGACTCAAGTCTCTTTTCAGCTCAGGAAGACTGAAGAGCTGTGCCATTTTGCACTGCTCGACAATTGACATCCTCTGAGATGTTAACACTTTGCTGTTGTTGAGCAAGGAGTACTGAACAGTTGAAGTATGTCTGCCAGGAGCTGGAAGAGCGATGTGCTGAGCATAGGCATTCCCGTTCTTCAGTAATAGTTTTTAGCTCTTACTTTCGACCGCCAGTCTGTGACTCTCCTCGCAATTCTCCATGAAGTACATGCTGAGAGCAAGAGCAGAGCATCATAGACAAGTCAGGAAGCTCCTTTCCCAGAGAAGGAGCCTGAATTTGCTGGCCTGAATGGGTAAACAAGGATCTATAATAGGGATTTCAGTAGGTGGCTTGGGGCACTGCACAGGTAGTTAGCCCAATAGCATTTTGTATAACCAATAGAAATAAACATGTTCTTAAAGTTAAGCACACACTGATGAGTCAAAATTAGCTAGAAATTAGAAACAAGCCATGGGATGTTTTGCTATTACATATATGTTTATGTTGGGACCTGTTTCTTTTAATTTGCATGTGGTTTTGTACTTAAGAGATATTCATAAGCAAATCCTCCCTCTCCTACATATTTGTTTTCTTAATGAAAATATACTGTAATTTGTTGCTTTAGAAGCACTGGACTTTCATCTGTCAGATACAAGGATTTTAGATCATTTTCTTATGTACTTATTTTTGTATTTCCTTCTGCTTGTATTTTATGATTTAAGAAGATGAAAAACTATCAACAAAAGATATCTAAATGCCATCTGAATGCATTATTATAAAAGAAGGCAAAAGCATACAGTCACATTAATATACATTCCCAGAAAATACTAATAACTGTTTGTATGCATAATAAAAATATATATGTATAAAACATTGCATATAGAGCTATACAGCAATGAAAAATATCCCTCTGGGACTTAAACTGTTATTGTCTCAATGAAATTCAGATCTTCTTTTCTCCACTAATTTAGCAGCACACAAAACCAGAACCCTTCCAGTCCCACACTGTGCCTCAAAAACGCCTGTGTACACAGACTGTGTTGCTTTAATCAGTGTAAATTCACCCTGCAATTTTCTCTCCCCACTGCAACCCCCTTGAGCAACAGCTTAATAAATAAATAAATAAAATCCGCTTAGCTGCTCCCCGAGTTGAGTGCAGCCAGACATTCTCTCTAGGTCTTTAGGTAGATGAGCAACCGTGCTGACTCCAGTGACTCACATACTTGTAATTATGTGCACACAGGGAATCTACATCCTTAATTTGTTTTTTGCCTCCTGTGGTGTTTAAATCATGAGGCTTTTNTTTTTTTTTTTTTTTTTTTTCCATTTTTTTTTTAACCTGCTTGTTGTTCTAGTCTGGTTTTAGCAAGTTTCTCTTTTCCCTGTTCTAGCTGGCTTTTCAGGTGCTCCAACAAAGTATAAGTATAAGGCTCCCACCAGAGTCCTTAAAGAAGAAAGATTTCCAGGGTGAGTATACTATATTAATAAATGAAACCCAACCTTTTAAAAATTACACTGTCAGAAAAACCCATTAGGCTGTAAAAGAGTTGAAGTAAACATTAGATTTTAATATCTACTGCTGCTTAGATTTTTCTGAACTGAAAATCCCCAGTGAGCACTTAAAACTTCATTACTACGCTGAAAGGTTGTGAAAGGCTATTTAAAGGTTTTCAATTTTGCTGAAGTCTAGAGGTTATTACAGCTTGAAAGAATACAAACCCTAATATTACATGGAATGAAAGGAATCAAATTTATGTTCTCATCTCCCCTGTAGTTTAATCCAGTTCTATTAGATTCAATGGAGAAAATTAGGGCAGGTTGAAACTTTTTAGAAAGCGGATGAAAAATAATATTTGGTCATTGTAGAAAACATTTCTGTCTATTACTCACAATCTAAAGGATATTCCTATCTCTTGGTCCCACAGTCACAACTTATAGCGTTATCAGCCTTCTGTTCAGAAACCCATGGGCTATGACCTGTGTCAGACTCGTACCAAAATGTCCAGAATTACACAAGAAAAATGAGAATATCTGACTCCATCTCAGAACTGAGGTTATCTATAACTTGATATACAGGCTTTCATTATAAATATTTTAAGCTCTTTTCCTCTTTTACTTAATTTGGGAAGGAATAATGGGTGACTCAAATGTTATGGGCTATCTATCATCATAGGAGACAGCTATAATGGATGTTGACCAAACAGCGCAGTGCAAATTGTTATAAAGAAGAACTTTTATATTCATCTACTGAGCAGTCCATCGGACTCCAGGTTTGGCTGATCCCAAGTGCTAAATGAAGAAAAACATGTGCATGATGTGCATCTGTAGCTGTGTGAAGAGCTGTTGAGCTCCAACATTACTGGGACTGGAGAGACTGACAGCCCGTTTCTTTTCATTTTGGTGCTCTAGCCAAGTACCAAAGCTCTCACAACTGAAAGGGATAGGGGCTCAGCCACATAGATTTCCCTCAAAGTGTATTATCATAAAATAATAAAATATAACTTGTGTTTTGCTTAGTCTCACCCATACCCAAATGTCTCTATGTCAGGTTTCTACCTTGAGCCAACATAGTACCATTTATTTTAAAACACACCTGATGCTAATTGCTTAAATGTTTGTACATGACAATAACTGTTGTGATCTAAACCCTGGAGGGTAGAACAAGACAGAAAAGAAAGAATATAGCCAAACAGTCCTCTGTGTTAAAAAAAACCCCATGCCTTTAGCAAATTTGTGTATTAAAAGAACAGCCTTGGTAGAGACAAGGTCCCTGTAAAATGAAGTAAAATTACTAGATCACCTTTTAATGGATGAAGCATATCACCCTCTCAGACACAGCAGTAATGGTGCAGTGGATGAGGGAAGAACAAATAAAAGCTTTGGTGATCTTTTTGCCTGTTAGTTTGGGACACAGCAGGAAGCAGATCAACCCATGAAGCAGCTGTGTGACATGCTGGTTATCTCAATCTTGAAGGACTTCTTTTGGTTATATGACACACCAGAGCTCAGCATTCTCCATTACTGCTGCTCAATCAGGCTCTTGGAAAGACCAGTCCAGAAGATAAGCACTTCCCAATACCACTATCGTGGAGAGCTTCATATATCCATATTACACCTTTTATACAACACTTCCTCACTCTTGAGGATGTTCAGTTCCAGACCTTGGTCCTAATTAAAAAAGGGGGCAGAAAGGTACTAGAAGTGTTGACTGCCCTTACCTTAACAAATTTATGCCTTTGACTTCTCCCCTTATTCTTCCATTGGATCACCTATTAACCCTTTAACTCCTTCAGTAATCACGTGATTCTTCAATCAATATATGCATGAACTGGCAAGGAAACACAAAATATTCCAGGGACTCAGAGGTCAAAGCAGCTGGAATCTCCAGAAGTCATCTGGCCGAGCCTCTCACTCAAAGGGGGTCCAGTGAAAGAAGGTTGCTCAAGGCCTTCTCAACTTGAGTTTTGAATTTCTGGCATGGAGATATCACCCTCTCTACAGGCCTTTGGGTGTAAAAAAGTATTCATCTATATTTTTATATAAGAGTATCTTCAGCTATACAGACACAGAAAGACATACTACATTTCCAACAATTATTTCTTGTCTTGAAACCCAGAAGGCATGCAAATAGGCACAATGCTACTATCAACTGTGCTCAATGAAGTATACTGGTTTTAAGATGCAAATTGCTCTTCAACTTCAAATCTCATTTTCATTCACTTGGGAGAATTGCAACTTGCACTTAATATGTGGACAGAAACTTTTTATTTGTGTCTCGCTGGTAGTGCTGGCTATTACAAAAGTCACTTATTCAACATATCATTTTGAAATATTCATCAACATTTCAGAATAGATACATTTCACATTATTGTAATACATCTTTAAATTTATATTAAGTAGGATTTGTACCCTGTTTTGGTAGCAGAGTTTATATTTTTTTCTGTATAATAAATGCCAGAGGGCAGGTCCTGCTCTTTCCTTTATGTTTGTTTAGAGATGAGATATAAAAAGGCATTAATTTCTTAAATATTGGCACATGTGCAGTTTTCACTATTGCTGTAAAGGTCAGTGAGTATGTTGTCAGTGGAGGAGAAGGAAATAAGTGCTCCATTGCCCAGGAAGGCAGGTGTTATTTGAATCATTCTTGCTAGGTAATTTTCATCTTCCTTTGAATTTATTACTTGTGTCAGCATCAGAGACAATAAATCAAGTACAAGTTGCCTGTCCGCGTGGACACTTTTGTTGTCTCATAACGTGGGAAGCTAATGAGGAGGAGGGAATGACACTGTGTTGGTGATGCAGGCAAGCATGCTCCCTCTGGGAGAGTGTGAGGACAATATTTGTCTCAGCTCCCACCTACTCCAGTGCAAAAGGCACAGTTTATGAATTCCCTTGGGGCCACGGACGCTCTGTCCAGTAACCTCTCTGCTGGGGAGTCCAGCTGAAGTTAGTACAGAAAAAGATTTTAAGAGAATCTAACTTGTAAACAGCACCTTGGAATCAGAAAGGAATACAAATTTTATATTGGCGTATATAAAGTGCATGTTCTATACTACCATACAAGGATCACATTAATTTTCAATCCGCAAAAGCACTCAAGTCTTTAGGGATGCCACAGCTTTGCTCAGCTGGATCTGAATCTAACCCAGTGCCATGGCATTGGCAGTGGCTAACTAACCAGCAGCAAGTGGTTCTTTCCTCTGGTACTGTTTCTGGTCTCTGTTTCTTCCCTTAGAGCCCTAAGTGAGCAGAACCCAAGTTAGGAGGTCGATGATACCCAAGCCCTTGGTCCTCTGAAGAAACTGTATCTTGTGTGGATGCAATGACTGGCGACACCTAGATCTGAATCCAGTGTGGCTGGAAATGTTCAGGAAAAAGCAGAAGAGTATAACATATACAGATGAAACACACCAAAATGAGAAAAATATAACAGTTTTTAGGTGTGTTTTTATGCCTTCAGCAGACTTATTTTCTTTTGCAAAATAATAAAAAAAAAAACCATAAGGCAAGCAATATCTTTGCTGACAGTCTCTAATTATTTGCTAGTAAGAAACTTTATGCTCATATCTTCTGATTAACTGAGTTGAAAGATACACAGTTTCAGACAGTTTTCCCTTTTGCTTATGGTATTTCCGGAATACGGTCCCAAAATATACATTTCAGAATTAACAGGGGCTGAATGGCTGATAAATGCAAAATGCATTTCAGCTTTAACCACAATCTGCAGCAGATACCTCCATAGCTTCATCAGAGAAAAGTGCTACATTTCTATAACACTTTAAATATTTCTTCAAAGGGTTATAAAATAGGATGCTAATGCGCACATGCACACGGGGAAAGGCAGATGCAGTCAGCATTACTGGGCTAACACTTCATAATACAAGAATCCATCCACATTAACTTCATAAATACCCTTTACTGGAGAATCAGCAGTTTCTTAACACATCCAGAGGCTTTGGAAAGGGAACTTTTTCTCCCATCAGTGCTCAAATAGTACTTTTAGTAAATGCAGCGAAAGGTCTGAGAATGCATCTGGGAGGAGGCTGCAGCTTCAGTCTTCGTCTGGAGCATGTATTTCGTTAACTCAGGGTACATATTCTCTGTGCAACGCTATCACACATCTTCCTGGGGGTGAATTTCCAGGAGCACAGCATTTAAGGGGTTAAATATATAATGATGACATACTGAAGTTGCTAATGCTAATGCTTAAATGGAATCTAGTTGATTAATGGGGTCTTTCATTTGCAGTCACTACAAAAATATTTTTTTTTTATCTTACTTGCACAGTCTACACTACTTTCAAAGACATCAGCTGCTCATTATGAATAATCACAGTGTTCATGAAAGAAGAGTACACTGAAAATGACAAAATCCTCAAGTTATTAATGTGCAAATATTCAGTGTAAAGTGAAAATTATTTATAAAAAACACTCTAAAATCTTGTAATGTCATTTGTTTAATTTCACAGTGGGGGGAAAAAAAAAAGAAGAAGAAGAAGATGCGCTTTTACTTTTTATCATTTTCCTAATATTAGCTATGCCCAGGATTAGTTTTCAAGCAAAATGTAAGTTTTCTTTTTAGACAGCTGCTGCTTTGAGACTTCAAAAAATATTTAAAGAAAACAGTTTGCTTTAAGATAGCAAGTATACAAACACTGTACAATTAGCCGTTAATGATACTGTAAATCTGTTTCTTAAGAAACATATTTAACTCCTGATTTTAGAACTAATCATTAGTTTTACATTAAAATATATTCTACTCTCACAGTAGATATATTCTACTCTCTTTTCTGACTTTCGAAGGTGTCCTTTTTCTCTGGAATCATATTGATACAGAATCATTGCAATACCCTCTTTTGTGAGCTTCGGTGTTTCAGGTATTAAAATAATAACAAAGAGAAAGAAAGCATGGGAGTGCGACAACATCAAATGTAACAAATTCAAAGGGAAGTCCTTTCCACATAATGAACATTTAAATTATAGAAGACTTGAAAAATAATACGTATCTTGGAAGCAAGGAATAGGCTTCAAGGAGGGAGTCAGCCTGCAGCTGTTGGAAGCAGGCAGGGAAATTATTAGGGCAGAACGCTCCATGCCTACCTTGGGAAGGAATCCCTACCCTTTCCCTTCATAGAGTTGGTAACAGCCATATGAAATTAAGTGTTTAAATGCAGGCACCTGACTTTGTACTGGTTACATTTCCATCTATAGTTTATCTAAGGTATCCACTACCCCAGAAGATGGTCCTCTAATTATCTCCCCTTTGAGAGGCCCTTTCCTTTGAGATGAAGTAGAGAGACTAGGACTGTGAGCATGACATGATATGGTGTGTCACCTGAAGGCACACTGAACAAAGCAAGGGTCTGACCAGGGTATGTCATGGTTGAAGTAATACAAGTTGCAGCCTCGAGGGGAAAAAAATGAAAATAAATATTTGAAGCCCAAAAAAGTAATGAATTTGCTTAATTTTCCTGTCATAGAGCTATTTGCTGGCATCTGTTTCCTCATCTGACAGTCAGATTTAATATCTGACAGTATTATTTGACATGCCTACATCTAGGACTCGGAGATTTCTAGGAGACTATTTTTCCTTCCCAGACAAAGTATGCATATCTTATCCTGATCCAGATCTCCGACTTTCCACCATGTTCCATAGTGATACCAAAAGAAAAGAGAGGTAGGAAGAGCTGTGTTTTGAAAATCATTTTAGCCTCTATAGGGTTTTGAAGACCTTTGAGATGCGTTCTGAGTTTCATGTAACACCATTTCTCCAAAGCAATGAAAAGCTTAAATTAGTGTGGCTTGAGAAAATTTCAAGACCGATTTTTCTGTAAATTAATTTCTTGTGCTATTTTCACTGCTTTTGGCTTGCAGGAATTTAATCAGAGTCTGTAATCTTCTATCAGTTATCGTGCCACCCTGTAATGTTCCTTTACACTTGAATGGAGTCCCTAAGTACGCTTCCAACCTTTTGAGGGGACATATTCTAGGTGCTGCTGGTCCTAAACTTCACATTTCAGTGTCTGAGAAGCACAGAAATAATTAAAATAGGTCAATGTCAACTTTGAATATTCTATTTTTCTCATTATGTGCACTTACCCTCACGGACTCGTTTGAAGTCCTATATTCTATGGATAGTTGTTGCATGACTCAACAGAGATTCTTTCAAAAATATAGAGGTTCCTTAGATAGGAGTCTGCGAAATATCCTAAAAAAGAAAAAAGAAACAAAACAAACTAAGACAAATCCTGATTGTGCAGAGCAGCTGCACACACACAAAAAAATTCTTTCTGGCTGTAATTTTTATTTGTTGTTTATGGCAATTTACAATGGGCTTTTGCCACAAATCCTAGGCAGAATCTATCAATCTTTCTGCCATAAAGTAAAACAATGCTTCACTCCCTTTGTGTGACCCTGGTGCTGTAATATTTTTCTAATTAAGATCACTATAAAATTCATTTTTCCTCTACTTCCTCCTCCACATCCCACTCCCAATTTTCTTTCGGAATAAGAAGGCAACCATTTCTGTCTACTACCAACATAAATCAATTCATAGCAATAGCCTAGTGTGATATCTATTAACTTGTCACCAGGGATAAAATTTATTTAAAAGTTAAGAAGTGTTTTGCAATATAAAACGCTACCCAGTGCTGCAGTAAATAGTATATGCTTCCTTAATAAAGTGCTTTTTCAGGCACCATTTTTAGAAATACAATCTACCAATACTGGAAGACTGAATGAAATTCACACACCATGAACATCTTTAGTGATTAGTGTCTCAGGAGTAACACTTACTTTTCTGGACAGCTTGCCTTGTATTATGTCAACAAGATTTTCCATTGGTTTGCTGCCCTTTCCTTCTTTCTTGATTTCCCAAATAAGATAGGGGTAGGGACCTAAGAGAAACACAAAGCAGATGAATAGTCCAAACAATTTTCTGATACAAGTTGTGGCATGAAACTCAGCTAATTCCATTTTTCTTTTCTGCAAGGTTTTATGGTAATTTGATTTTAGTTGCACAAATATGAATGTATTTGTTAATCAAATCTGGCATGTCCGAAACTGTGTAAGAAATGTTCTTATATTTTCTAAGCAGATTTAAAAACTCTTTTTGGAGGAAATCACCTCTCTTGATAACTGTATAAAATAAAGTAGGGTAAAATATGCACTACAGCATTTGTTTTCCTAGTCACACCACTTGGATCTTTTTGTTTTCCTCTGTTTATTAATACCTAATGAGAAAGAAGAAAGAGAAAAAGACAGGAAAAAGAAAACAAATGACAGTAAACCAGCAGGTTACGTGCAAAAAGGAAGAAAAGAATTCACCTCCAAAGACTTACATGAATCTTTTTAAAGATAACAAGCATAAAGAAAATAGTTGGCAGCGCATGTTAAAGTTCTCTTTAAAATCCCATTCATTCGTAAAGGAGAAAACATAGCTGTATTTTTCCAGTTCCATGTACCACCCGTGTTAACTTCTCCTCAGAGATACGTTGGATAGGTCATTTAGCAATTTTGCATAAATTGGAATGTTTCAGATTTCCCTTATCTAAGTATGATTCATTTAGCCACTAAAATTGCTATTGAAACCCATTTTGCATCATTAGCTGGTATTACTAAATCGTTCAGCATGCTCAGAAAACACAACCATGGGAAAACATATGTTCATGTGAAGCATTTTTGATAAGCTGTTATAAAGAGAGTTCCAGTACATAAACCCATAACTTCTGCCTATAAAACGAAATGTGCAACAAGTAGGCCAAATCTTGATTATACCTGTGATACTAAAGCCACAATTTTGGTTTATTCTGCCACCTGGTGATTATGCCATCTGTGAATGACCCTTTTAATGTCCCCTGCAGCCTTCTGCACAAAGTGGGGAAGAGCCATTTTTATGGTTTGCTTTCATTTAATATTTAGGCTTTGTTTTAAGCAATCTCAGTTTGTGATTTCTGGCTGGGCCTGGGAATAAGGAGGTCTTAGGTTTCCCTCACAGTTCTCAGACCATAATGCAGCTCTGGGATGAGGGAATGTTCCCCGTGGCACTGAGGGGACCAGAGACCGGACCAGGAGCCTGCCAGTGACTCCGGAGAATTTCCCAATTAACGGGGTGAGGTGGATAGATCTCTCCCTTACTCAAAATAGTCAAGCAAGGCAAGAACCAACTCTTTCTTATTCATCATAGTCAAGCAAGGCAAGGGCCACCATAAACATTTTTACAAGCAACCAGTTGCCATGGGGTTGTCATTTTTCTTTGGAAATCCGCAGCAACCATATTGATTCTTTTCTGGAAGAAAGCACCGGAGAGCCAAAGCTATATGTATATGCTTTTTGGACTGTATGTTCAAAGCTCTTTCAAATACAATAGGGGCTTCCTTCCAGAAATCCAGTCTGTGAATAGGCATAATTTCTACCTTGCAGTTTTTTGCGTGTTAAATCAAAAGACAGACCATTTCTATGACACTGCCTGGTCCAAAGCTGTGGTCTAGCATTTGGTGGCAGATCTGCTCCTGCCAGTTGCTGCCCCGTCCTTTCCAATGGCTTGCTTCTGGCCATGCATCATTCTGTCCCTGCTGCTGCACTTGTGTCTGTGTGCTTACGTAGGCTAGAGAAATTTGACCCATCTGAAAAACAACCTCTGGAAGAAAATAAGAGTGTGTGCTTTCCAGCTGGTTTCACTGCCTGCCTAGAAAAGAAAGCTGTGCCAGCACAAGACTGTGGGATGAGGAGAGGGACACGAAACACAGGGCAAGAGCCGGCAGCAGGGGCACCTAACTGCCTGCGCTGCTGTGGCCACCAAAAAGCTATTTGGCACACCGTGCCCACAGCACCCCACCTGTCACCTATTTGATTGTGATCATCCTCTCTCTAATTGAAGTTCTGTCTCCTTCCTTGTATTTCTCAGCATGCAATTCCTCGGTGTTTAAAGGCTTAAGCTCCACTTACCACTAATGCCTCTAGTGTTTTGTGCAGAGGGAGAAGCACCAGTGCCCGCCCAGGCGAGTCGGCAGAAATAGCTGTCCTTCTCTTTGGTCAACAGCATCAATGAGGTCATAACTGCTGGCAAACATTTTTTCACTGACTCTATCTACCAGCAAAACAAACCTCTCACAAAACCGAGTTAAATATAGCAAACCCACTGTTTGTCTTCCTCCCTGAGAGATATCACAAGGACATTTGGAAATTAATCTGGATGATCATTAAGCGCCTTTCTGACACAGGGTAAAGATCAATCTCGCCAGCAGGTAACACACACTGGTTGTCAATGAGGTGCCCTTACAGAGGTAACAGAGGGGAGGGATTGAAGTCTTCAGCGACACGGTGCTTCCTAAAGCTTTTGCCCTTGCGTTACATCGGTCCTGTGCAGCGGAGGGCAGCTGGCATGACTTGGTTCCTTCAGTGTTGACAGATCAGAGCCTTCCAGCAACACTTTACAAGGCAAGTTGCATGCAGTAAGCAGTGCTCTAGCAGGCAGCCAGCTATCAGTTTAGCAATATCACCAGCACAGAGCTAATTTCACATAGCCATAAGCCATAAACCAGTGTCTGTTTTACCTAACTCAAAGGCACTGAGGAAGGAAAGGGGAGCTGGAAGTAGAACAAGTCACTGATGGCCTTTACTCTCTCCGGTCCCTGCAGCACTGTGGCAAGACAGAGACAACCCACAGCTGATGGAAAGCATAACACTACTTTACCTGACCTGTGAGTCATCAAAACAACCTTATTTGCTGATTTCTGGTGAGGATAACTTCTAGACAAAGCCCCTGGTGGTATGCACGCTGCGTTCGCTGGAGAATACTGCCTCTCAGTACAGGCATGCAAAAAGATGAGAAGTTTTTAAAAAATATCGAAATGCCACTACTGTATGAACCTCCACAAAGCAAACTGAAAGATTTTCTCCTTTCTAACGGCACAGCAGAGTTACTTAGTACAGCTACTTAGGTGCTATTTTTGTATCATATCGTTCAAAACCATTGCAACTCACTGCAGAGAGGGGTGTTGGGCGGTAGGATGAAAGAGAAACAGTGATGCTGTGTCTAAGGAGACATTTTAAAAGCTCCATGAATTTAGTGTAGCTCCACAGAGGAGTGTTGCTAGCTGACAGGATACTCTCTGCCATTAATTAAAGCCTGTTTACTTAGGGATCGTATCTTGATGCAGAGGAAGAGAGGGATTTTTACAGAGTTTCACCTTTATTGCCATTGAATGAAATTAGCTTTAGCTGAATGGCTCACTTGGAAACATAAAAAGCAAAAGCATCTAGAGTGCCAATTACAAGCATAAGGTCTGGAATGGCTCTCACCAGTAAGCAGCAGATACCAGTCCTTTTGCAACAACTCCACAATGCCCTCTCTCTCTCCATCCCACTGTTAAATTTCCTGGCTTGTGATTCTTCAAAATAGCTAATTTCACTACAGACAGAAGCAAGCAGGATTAACCCACTGTCCAAGCTGACCAAAAGCTATCCATGTAGCATGGCTACAACCCCAAACCTGCCCCTTTGAGTGAAATCATGATATAATATTTATTCTGAGCTGTTTGCCTGGTTTTAGAGTGTATGTTTTTATGAGCTGCAGAGGCACCTTTCCCTGATGAAACCAGTCAGTTCAGGGACAGCTTTGATCTTTGCGTGTCTTCCATCCAGCAAAAGGATTTTGCAAACAGTAACCTTGAAGGAAGTTGGCTTTCAGCCATGAGCAGGAAAAAGTAAATATTATACAACAGCTGAGAATTTTATGGAGAATTTGGGGACAAGACTAGGCAAGACTGTCCCAAAGCAAATTTGGGACAGCTAAAATTTTTCTGTCATGTTTCAATTTCCAATGCGCAACATGAAAATGAAACAGATTGGCTTAGGTTGGATTGATCCATGCAGAACTGATTTAGTTTGATAAATACAATTAAAATATCTTGTCTCAGGACAGTTCAACATTAATCTTTCCTTGAGCTGCCACAGTGCTTCACAGGAGCTACAGTTTCTTCTCTTCTGGGACAGGTACCTGACAGACCACATGCCCCATGGTCCACACAATTTTTAAATGAGACAGGACAAAATAAAGCCATTGCTTTGTGATATTTTACCTTTTGTTAACACAAAATGCAGTGAAAATTTGGACGAGAATTTAGCAATCCATCTGCCTAGAAAGCTAAATTTTTGGTTGTACTGGGGTCTGCAAAGCACAGAAGTTGGTCATACCTCCCCCCCAAGTGAGTGGGGAAACATCTGGCTCTTCCGAAATGAATGGCTTCTGCAGGTAAGTTTGGAGAACAAGGACAGTGGTGCATAAACAACAGCTCAGATCCCTGAAGGTGGACTGGGAAAACAACCTCAAGGTCCATCATCTAGGCTTCTACATGCAACACTTCTCTGCAGAAATCATCTCCCATGATTGCAAAGGTGTGATTTTATTGCTCTAAAAGGTCTCTGAATTGTGGCATTCAAGAATAAAGGCAGCAGCTCTCCCCTCCAAACATCTTTGCACAGCTGGATACCTTGTCATTGAATACTTTCTCTCAGTTTTTTTTTTTTTTTTTTTTTTCTTTTTCTTTTTTCTTTCCAGCACGGTTTCAAAATTGATCCCTTTTCTTTCAATAAGCTCAGGATTTTGAAGGGTTCAGCTGCAGATGTAACAACCAGTTTTCACCACTGAAAATGCAAGGGTGGAACAGTACACACTTAGAAGTAGAGTTTCAACATTTTATTTTCACAGAAAGGCTATTTCTTTCTAGAACACTAATGAGAAGAAGCCTGTACAGGAAAAAAAAAATCGACACACACACAGTTGGCAAAGAAACTCCTTAAGAGTTCCACTCTTTAGTGAAAGCATATTAATATCAGCCCACTGTTACTCCAGGCTGCTGGTTGAGCCGAGCCAGGTCACTCCAATTGCTCCTGCTGGAATTCTCTCTCCTGGGGAGACTGGGAGGACAAATCACATGGGGGAGTCAGCTGCTGCTGGGCACTGGGAGCTGAAAATTCCAAGTGATCTTTCAATTGAACTCCTATCATGGGGTTTAGAAACACTTAATGGGTGGGGTTTTTTGCAGGGATGGTGAGGAGAGGGGCGTTAAAATTTTAAACAAATCTTCTTAATGGTGGCTTCATTATTCCAGTGGTAGCTTTGAACCTACAGACACATGCACCCCCACCCCAGCATATTGTTCACAAGGTAAGAAGCTTAGAGATAAACAATTACCTTCCTTTCACTTCAGCTATACCACAAGCAAAGACAAATACATAATGCAGCAAATCCCCAAGCAGTGAAGTCAACGGAGGACACTGATTTACACCAGCTAAAGACTGAGAGTGGAGCACTCAATTTCTCATTTCCTGAGGGAGCAGATTCCTTATTTCTTTTCTAGGATTTTTCCTGTAGGCTATGTGGATCATTAGAAATGAACTAATTATACAGAATGTTTTAAAGATATTTTATTTAACTAGTGACGCACTTCTAATTTAATCAATACCTCATGACAGGCCATATATTACACTAGATGGAATTAGGTGTTCATCATGAATCAAGAAATGGCATTTCCCTTGCCAAATGTGTGCTTCCTAGCATCTCACTGCAGGTGTCTTTTCGAACTTCCATAGCATAGTAACTTCCTAAGTTTTGTTGGGGGACTATATCAGAATTTGTGTAAAGATTAAAGTTAATATCTTTAGAGTTTGTGTCCCAGTTTCAAAATAAGTTTATCCTATATGCCCTTAAGTTTTGCCAAAATTCAGTCATAGGCTTTTACGTGCTCATTGTATCGAAAAGCAGATTTAGATGATTTGGAGTACCTTATCTGCTGCCCAATGCACATTGAACATTACCAGTGAACAAATCATTATGGTAACATGATTGCTGTATTATTTTTAAAGCTTCATCTGGTCACAGCTTAGTGTTCTGTTTAAGTTCAGCTTCATCTACACATATTGATGCAAATGGTTACTTAAACAGAACTCATTACTAAATATATTTTCCTGTCATTCTCACTGTAATCACAAGACTGAATCAATTTTATCAACAACAAAATTTAAAAATATAGCAAAGAATAATGACTCACAGAGATCACTTTTAGGGATATAAACTTCAAGACATGATTATCCATTGATGACCTCAACGGTATTCTGTATTTTAAGTACTAATATTTATGGGCTTCTATTGGTGGTAAAAGTACTGTGCTATAAATAGTGACTTTCCAAAAGACCGTATTGGCAGACAGCACAGTGGGTATGATTCTCTCGTGTAAATACTGCAATTTATCCTGCTGCGATTGACATCTGTGTGCTGATATTTTCTACTTCTAAATTTATTACACTGTCTTCACTGTACTATCCCTTACTTCAAGCCTGCTTTAATTTGCCTTCTAATTATTTTTAATAATGTGTAAGCTGGGGAAATTGGAGCTCTTGCTCTCCCTCTACCTAGAGGTTGCAGAAATCCCTCCTGCCTAGGCCTGAGAAAGCAGGAATGCCATCAGGCAGGAGACATTATGTCAAGGGAAGAGGACAGAATCTGTCTTGTTTTGATGCATCACCTCAGATTCCATCCAATATGCAAGGAGTCATCCTAGTAGGATTAACTGTTTGAAATATGACCTCCCAATCAAGAGATCTGTGCAAGTGCAGGTCCAGACAAAGTTTTACATTTGTGCTGAGGAAGTAGAGAAGCAACTGAGAAAGATGGGATTTTTGTCTGACTGCATGGTTTAAAAACTGTGGATGTTGAATCCAGGAGCACCCTGTCCCAGCCCCCACTCCTCACAACCCCTTTAAGATTCTCAGATGTGGCCCTTGAAATCACACAGGTTGAGGAAAAAATTTTATGTTTGATAGCAAATTTGAAACATCTACCCCAAGCTGTAACCGAAGCTTGATTGAGCTGGAGAGAAGGTAGAGTGATATGCTTTTCCTGGCTGCCCTCTCTACTTCAGGAGATGGGGACAAGAAAATAAACCTGGCTGCCTGATGACTGCCTGGGTTAAGATGAAACACTAGAAGAGAACAAAAAATGCTGGGAAAAAACCAGACTCAGGGGAATAGGAGAAAAAAAAGAGAGAAATTGTGCCTGAAACCAGCACTCATGCCTTTGCTCTTGATCAATTTGTGCATGAGAAGCATTCAGGCTTTCTTTTCATTACCTAATATTTTCTAAACCAAAGGGAGGAACTGAACACAAATATTATTGACTAGGATGTGGAAGACCCCATCCTAATCTCTGGCTGAATGAAGCAGGCTATCTCTTTTTAAATACAAGAATATTAACTTTGCTGAAGGAAACCCTCAGGGTTCTGGAAGTTCAGGGACTCTAAGGCCTCTGTTTAGCATTTCCTTGGTCCTCTACCTGCCATTGATGGAAACGGAATATTGGATTTGGGGTTGTTGGTCTCACCCATTGTATCTTTTTTTTTGTGTTCCTAGAGGGTCAGGGTTGGACTGCAAGCTCCACCCTGGACCTGAGAAACATCTCTTTCAAAAAAAAATAATAATTAGTTGGTAAATCTTGCCTAGTCATACAGAAAAAATCCTGTTTCATCAAATCTGCATTTTACAATAAAAGAAGTGCTTTATGAAAAGACTCATGACCAGATCTAATGCTCACATTGACTCAGAGGGATCCTCAGGAGAGGCTGGACTGGATTTTTCTCAAATCCACTGAAGTCTTATGTAGAAACAGCACCCTCTTTTCATCGTCAGGACAGCCCAGCAGAAGGGGAAGTAAGGAAAAGCTGATACCACTAGTTTTTTTTGACTGAATTACACCTCCTGTAAGACCACCAAAGGCAGCTGCACAGCAGCACAGGACCCCAACAGCACTGGAAAGGGCACCTAGGAAGTTGTGGCCATGCCAATGTGCCTGCCATGTACCCCTCACCTGTCGAAAAATTCCTCTGGTGCTTTCAGGAACAGTCTCCAAAGGACTTCATTGTCCCTACACTGCCCCAGTGCTACAAGCTGAACGCAGGGAACAAAGACACAGCTAAGTGCTGCCTAACATATTTATGTACTATGTCATTGGAATCTTGTGATAAACACAAAAAATGGTCAAACTGCTATCCAAGAACCTATTCTTCCCAACGTTTTCATTGTAGTGGAAGGTAGGCATGACCAGACCAAACACCTGCTTGGCCCCTTCAGTGCTGTACCCTGCCTCGAACAGTCAGCAGCTCAGAGGGTGCCAAGCCAGGGGCAACAACCCCGCACCACGGAAATCCTACTGAGTGCCAAAGCACACTGCATTTCTGATATATAAGGCTGCCACTACTTTCATACACACATTTTGTACACTGCTGAAGTAAAACAGCTGGAACCCCAATCTATTAAGTAAGGTTAGCAGGTAAGACATTTGTATTTCATCTTTATAACTGAAGAAGGAAAAGGAAGTGAATGAGTTACAGTGTAGAACATTTTATGTCTATCGCATGCAAGAAATTGAAAGGTCAGGTAGCATTGGGTTTGTGTGGCAAGGTTTTGGTAGTGGGGCAGCTACAGAGGTGGCTTTCCTGAGAAGTTACTAGAAGTTTTCCCCTATGTCTGAAAGAGCCAATGTCAACTGGCTCCAAGCTGGACCCACCACTGGCCAACGCTGAGTCCGCTAGTGTCTCTGGGATAACATATTCAAGAAGTGAGAAAAAACCCAACTGTGCAAATGCAGCCTGAGGGAGGAGTGAGAATATGTGATGGAAACAACTCTGTAGACACTAAGGTCAGTGAAGAAGGAGGGGGAGAAGGTACTCCAGGGACTGGAGCAGAGATTCCCCTGCAGCCCGCGGTGAAGACCATGGTGAGGCAGGCTGTTCTCCTGCAGCCTGAGGAGGTTAACGGTGGAGCAGATATGTACCTGCAGCCCACGAAAATCCTCACTCCAGACAGGCTGTGACCCTGTGGGAAGTCCACAATAAAGCAGGGTCCTGACAGGACCCGTGGCCCTATGGAGAGAGAGAGNCTGTGCAAGTGCAGCCTGAGGGAGGAGTGAGAATATGTGATGAAAACAACTCTGTAGACACTAAGGTCAGTGAAGAAGGAGGGGGAGAAGGTACTCCAGGGACTGGAGCAGAGATTGCCCTGCAGCCCGCGGTGAAGACCATGGTGAGGCAGGCTGTTCTCCTGCAGCCTGAGGAGGTTAACGGTGGAGCAGATATGTACCTGCAGCCCACGAAAATCCTCACTCCAGACAGGCTGTGACCCTGTGGGAAGTCCACAATAAAGCAGGG
>VZRU01000038.1:409148-474906 GCA_013398155.1 Pedionomus torquatus | reverse complement strand
CAAAGACACAGCTAAGTGCTGCCTAACATATTTATGTACTATGTCATTGGAATCTTGTGATAAACACAAAAAATGGTCAAACTGCTATCCAAGAACCTATTCTTCCCAACGTTTTCATTGTAGTGGAAGGTAGGCATGACCAGACCAAACACCTGCTTGGCCCCTTCAGTGCTGTACCCTGCCTCGAACAGTCAGCAGCTCAGAGGGTGCCGAGCCAGGGGCAACAACCCCGCACCACGGAAATCCTACTGAGTGCCAAAGCACACTGCATTTCTGATATATAAGGCTGCCACTACTTTCATACACACATTTTGTACACTGCTGAAGTAAAACAGCTGGAACCCCAATCTATTAAGTAAGGTTAGCAGGTAAGACATTTGTATTTCATCTTTATAACTGAAGAAGGAAAAGGAAGTGAATGAGTTACAGTGTAGAACATTTTATGTCTATCGCATGCAAGAAATTGAAAGGTCAGGTAGCATTGGGTTTGTGTGGCAAGGTTTTGGTAGTGGGGCAGCTACAGAGGTGGCTTTCCTGAGAAGTTACTAGAAGTTTTCCCCTATGTCTGAAAGAGCCAATGTCAACTGGCTCCAAGCTGGACCCACCACTGGCCAACGCTGAGTCCGCTAGTGTCTCTGGGATAACATATTCAAGAAGTGAGAAAAAACCCAACTGTGCAAATGCAGCCTGAGGGAGGAGTGAGAATATGTGATGAAAACAACTCTGTAGACACTAAGGTCAGTGAAGAAGGAGGGGGAGAAGGTACTCCAGGGACTGGAGCAGAGATTCCCCTGCAGCCCGCGGTGAAGACCATGGTGAGGCAGGCTGTTCTCCTGCAGCCTGAGGAGGTTAACGGTGGAGCAGATATGTACCTGCAGCCCACGAAAATCCTCACTCCAGACAGGCTGTGACCCTGTGGGAAGTCCACAATAAAGCAGGGTCCTGACAGGACCCGTGGCCCTATGGAGAGAGAGAGGCCCATGCTGGAACAGGTTTGCTGGCAGGACTTGTGACCCAGTGGAGAACCCACACTGGAGCAGCCTGTTCCTGATGGACTGCACCCTATGGAAGGGACCCACGTTGGAGCAGTTCATGAAGAACTACAGCTTGTGGGAAGGAGTCACACTGGGGAAGTTCATGGAAGACTGTCTCCCATGGGAGAGACACCATGCTGGAGCAAGGAAAGAGTGTAAGGAGTTCTCCCCCTGAGGAGGAAAGATCAGCAGAGGCAATATGTGATGAAATGACTGCAAACCCCATTCTCTGTCCCCCTGCACTGCTGTAGAGAGAAGAGGTAGAGAAATCGGGATTGAAGTTGAACCTAGGAAGGAGAGAGGAATAGAGAAAGGCGTTTGGGTTTAGTTCTCATTATCCTACTCTGGTTTGACTGGTAACAAATGAAATTAATTTTCCCCAAGTTTAGACTGTTTCTTCCCTGATAATAATTGCTGAATGATTTCTCCCTGTCCTTATCTTGACCCATGACCCTTTCATTGTATTTTTGCTCCCCTGCCCTGGGGAGGGGAGTGATAGAGCAGCTTTGGTGGACACCTGGAGTCCAGCCAGGGTCAACCCACCACACAGGTACACAATGAAGGATTGTAACGGGCTTAAAAAAAGAGAAGAACCCTTCATTATTGTCCTCCATAACCAGGGAAAGAAGACTGGCATATATAGCTCGTGCATTTTATCATTAAGCAGCATCTTTCAAATGCCAAACTTATTTACTTGAACTTACAGTTCTATTTTATCTCTTACAAGCAATGCAAGTAAGTAATATGCCTTGTATAGATTAATCCCTGTAATTCTACACTGCTTACTAGCAGAGATAACTCTCACTCACTTTGTCTTCTCATTATCTAAACAGACATGCCTTTCCTTAAGTCATCAACAGAGGTCATCACACAAATGCCCTTGTGGAATATTCATTAATCAAACAACTAATTTGAAATGGATCTTCAAAGCATTATTCATTCCCCATCACTCTTCATACATCAATTTAAATGCTTTATGTGTATAATGATTAGGTTGATGTTTAATTAATTGTGAAAATGTGAATTAAAGCTAAATTACAAGACAAATTATTCCACAGCACACAAAAAGCTTAATTCTCTATAGTTAAGTTTTGAAATCTCGGCAAGTTTCCATGAACACCTTTGGCAGCTTTGCACTGTGAGATTACAGCAGATCATTTGGCTACACTGTTTAATAAAGGTTATAGTCTCAGTGCCACTCATTCACTTTCTCCAATGGCAGACTAAACAAAGGTTAATACAAATACACTTCACCTATTTGTAATTATGAATAAATAGGTTATTTATTATTTGAGAGGACCCTCAGAGGGCCCTAGACAGAAAGGGACAAGCTAGAGATGCACTTCAGCTTGAGAATTTATCTTATCTCATAAAGCCTCTAGATCTAATAATTAATTTCTCAGAGATCACCAAAGATAATCCACCACCTATAGATTGTGAAGCAGGTGACACGCTATATGACATGTATGTGTCAGACACGGCAAAAGTTGGTGTTATGACAGAGTAGCATCCAAATTGTAGCACATTAGTTACACCTGTCCTATTTACAAACCAGTGGCTCTGTGTTTCAACTGGATAAACCATTATTTATGTTCCTTCCTACAGGTTTTCACACATTGTTGCTCTTGCAGAATGGATACTGCTTCTAAACGCCAGGAGGGCATTTCATAAATGGATGGCTGATCTCAGTGCACTGCAGCCCAAAGTACTTTGGTATGCCTTCTGCTGAAATATATGAAGTAAAAATACAGTAAGTTGATTTACAAAAAGAACTTCCCAAATTTGCACATTAAAAACAGTGAAATACTTTTATATAACATGAATTACAACAACTTAAACATTTCTATTTCAGTATAGCTGAAATACATAAATATATACACGTGTATACAAATATACCCAAAGAGTCTATCTATGGCCAAGAGGTCCATAGCACAATGCATGGTTAGAAAATATTTATGGTAGGTAAGGATCACATCTAATTTTTATTACAAAAGTAAATATAACTTCTAAACAGCTTTATTTTCAACCGGTTATTTAATGGAGGTAGGAAAAAATAAAAGGCCACTCAGATTAAAAATATTTCTTCTGCTCACAAAGTGAATATGACAAAAGCTGTGCAAAAGGCATCATAGTGAATTCAAGCAAAATCAGGACAGGGGATGCATTTTACAGGACAGGGTGACAGCAATTGGTCCCAGTGTAACAGGCATTTTTTGGCACTGTTCTGAGCCTTCATTGCATAGAGGTCACATATGCCCTCTCAACAAGATCTAAACCCACACCCTTTAGGCCCAGCCATATGCAGTATTGCACTGAAGTAAAAATTAATATTCCATTAGATATGCACTTAAATATATTGTATGATAAGGCTACATTACTAAATGAATGATGCCTGAAGGATAAGCAGTAAGATTTGAACAGAACTGCCCGGAATGAGTGAGGTTTTTTCTGTTTTCTTTACAAAAGCCTGCATGAGCCAGTCTGTGGTGCCTCCTTATTTGTATGGCTCAACAATGAGAAATGCTGAACATCTACAACTCTCACTGACTCAGAATCAGATGCACATACAGAAATAGACCGATTCTCTTAGATTTACTTTCGGTAAGCAACCAAGGAAAAACACCAACTTCTCCAAAACACTGCTATTTCAGCAGCAAATCCTTGAGTGCACAGACCTGGGCCATCAAAGCAATATGAATATTAAAGATGCTGACTATTAGTCAAGATGAAATTTCAGATCAAATTTATGTCAAAATGCAATGCAGAAAAAAACAGTCAAGCAATATTTCATTAATTTTCCTGTTTGGGGAAAGTTCAGTAGAGGTTTTCAGATGAACCAAGAGTTTTCAATTTGCTCAGCTGTCTTGAATAATAAGTACCCTTTTTGCCTTTCTTTCTTTTTTTTTCCCTTTTCTCCTTTTCCCCCCTCCAGCTGGGATAATAGCTTTATGGTCTACAAGCCACACATGTTAAGAAGAAGCAATGTCCAAGTTCCACTTCAGCACATCACAGCCCTTAGCAACTGATAAAGCAACATTAATAAACCCAGTCTCATCCAAGTCAAAGCAGATATTCAGAAGATGTAAAATACAGCAAAACAAGGGTTGAAGTATATGTCTCATTTTCAGTGATTTATTTATGAAACTCCTAAGGGACATAGCCACGTACAGGTATCAAAGCTGTGGTCTGTGGTAAATAGTATGTCATAATCTATTTAACAAAAAATTCATACCATAGAAAACTATATGGGGAAAGGTTCAAAAAAATGTTTCCTAACTGGGAAGTTACAGAACACTTGGTTTAAGCAGTTTTATTACAGCTTAGGGGTAAAGTCACTGCTGACTCTACAAATAAATAATTTTCCTCCTCTGTAGTAGTAGGGTTTTTGCTCACATTAAGACTGTTGAAATCCTGGAAAAATTACAGGTCAAGATGTAGAAGTTTCTGTGAAAATGTCCCTGTGGATTGTCAGACACTAATGAAGGAACAGCTTCACGTA
Organism: Pedionomus torquatus; assembly: GCA_013398155.1. Lineage (NCBI taxonomy): Eukaryota > Metazoa > Chordata > Aves > Charadriiformes > Pedionomidae > Pedionomus > Pedionomus torquatus. The sequence continues at coordinate 470,373 of VZRU01000038.1, read as the reverse complement.
TGCCAGTAAGCTTTCAGAGGATATTCAGAACCAGTAAATATAAGAATAAAAGAAAGCAAAAGAAAATTTATTTAGCATCAGAGGAAACCTCAGGTGGTATATCATCTCTGTTCTCAGATTTAGTCACTGAAAAATAAAGGGAAATACGGTACAGGTTTCTGTATTTGATTCTATAGTGCTAAGTGTCTGTTTTTAATTGTAAATGGCCTGTAACTGCAAACTGCAGTCCTATGTTTCTACTTGAAAGGTCATTCACTCATCTGGTATGGCTGCTAGAATTAGCATTTACAGGGAGTCAGCCAGAATTTTCCAGCCCCCTACTCCACAGCATTATTTTTTAATGCCATTCGCAATTGTTCCCTTCCCTCGATGCTCAGATATGCCAAGAACTATGTGGGAAATACCATTACCAAATCTCATAGACAGTTCTCATAGTACATCTCTCTTGTTCTGCTTACTGCTACATATCACAACCAATTTGCTCATTACCACATTGTTGCCAGCATGCAAACCATTTCTCAGGAGTTTAGCTACATCACCTTTCAGTGTCCCATGCTACATTTTGTAGGATATGCACTTACAGGACATATATTTTTACTGTTGGATGCTTTTACTATGAGAATTCTGCAGAGGATCCACTAGGTTTCCATTTTTACAAACACATGAATAATGTTAAACATCGAAAGAATTTTACAGGAATTTAGTTGAGTTTTAGCTGGGAGAGTCTGATAACAAAGGCCTGCAGTGACAGGATGAGGGGCAATGGCTTTAAGTTGGAGAAGAGCAGATTTAGATTGGATATTAGGAACAAGTTCTTTACTCTGAGGGTGGCGGAGCACTGGAACAGGTTGCCCAGGGAGGTGGTTGAGGCCCCTTCCCTGGAGATATTCCAGGTGAGGCTTGATGAGGCCCTGGGCAACCTGGTCTAGTTGGGGGTGTCCCTGCTGACTGCGAAGAGGTCGGACTAGATGATCTTTGGAGGTCTCTTTCGACCTGGACCATTCTATGATTCTATCCTATGATTCCCGCTATGACGGCTAAATCTTTAGGCTGGAAAGTCTGTCCTGCTGTGCCTGCTCTCACTTCAAATGCTCAGAGAGGAATGATGTGTGCAGAGAAACACAAAGCTATGGATCTGTCAGAGGAAACCTCTGAGACTCTGCCTTTGGTTGTTGCAAAAGCCCCTTGCCAAAGTCCATAAAGGCTCTTCTCAGGTTCTCTCTCTAGCATAGCTGCATTCTGACTATCCTTTCCTTGTTGCTCCTTTATTTCATCTAATATTTCCATTCACTTTATCTATTAAAGAAATCAAACAACAAACACAAAAGCTATACACAGTCTCACTAAGCCTGAATACAAAGTTCATCATATGTGAGGACTGTGCAGAAATGTCATTCTTTACATGCAAACAAGATGCTTCAAAATCCCAGCCATATCTCTGTCTGGCTTCCAGGAGATCCTTCTATAACTTGTCATGTTCATATTAATTAATTCAGGGTTTGTTTATGTTGTTTGTTTGTTTGTTTTTTGTTTTCATTTTTTTAAGGACAGGCTACTGGATGGTCACAATGAAAAGGGCGAAAGTCACATAGGTAAAGTCTTCTGAAAGGTCAAGCCATTAAGAATTTACTTTTTTCCTTCATTGTGTCTGCACTTTTGCTACTGATATCCAAAAGTTGAATCCCAAAGCTGAGCAGGAGAGTCAACTCTCCTGGTCCCAGCAGACACCGCATCAACCTCCATTCATCTGCTCTGTGGAACTTGGTTCCACTCAAGCTTCTCACTGAAATTACCTCCAGTGTCTACCATCACAGCCCTTCCACCCTGAGCAAATAATTCAAAATATTAGAAGCCATTAATAACCTCTTTAAAACCTCTTTGCATCCTTGGAATCCTTGACTACTGTGACAGAGTGAAGAAAAACGCAGTTTTAACAACATATTATCAAAAACCTCAAAATGGCTGCAGTGAGGGAGTGTGTATATCTGCTACCAGTCCTCTAGGATTTTAATTGTCTGGTCTAAGACTTTGCCTTATTCTTTTTATTGATTGAAGAGTAAAATGTTCGAGAATGTCTATATTCCTGTTACACACAGATTATTGTTGAGTAGAGATCACGATCATCAGAGCCAAATAAAAGACCAGTTAATTGTCATTTGCCCCTTGAAAACAACCTGCTCAGCCAAAAGAAAAATCAGGATCAAGAGATAATGAAATGAAACTCTTCTAGAAGAAAACATTTTTACCAGCAAGGAAAATAACCTGTTCAGTTAGCTTTTACTGTTCAGTTCTGTTAGAAGTGGTCTTACCCACCGACTTTTATTTTCACCTGGAACTCCAGGAAGAAAATTCCAGTTGATGACTTGTAAAGCTTCCATTTCCCACGTTTAATTCTTTAGCAAGCAGTAGACAGAAACATCTTTAACAGCTTAAAGATTCAGTTCCTTTACTAGCATTATTACTTGTTTTCAAAATGTATTTTCCATCACCCATCCAACATCATTTCGCAGTGTCTGTGCAATATAGTAGCAAAGCCTGTGGGTTAGCAGTACATTTCATATCCCTCAGGTTTAAAATATTTGGTAGCAAAACCTTTCAAAAATAGCCCTATGGAACTAGTCAATGAAATAATTATTTGTGAGGACCTTCCTTCCATAAAACATTGATAAGTGTTTCTTTCTCTCTCTCCATCTGTTTTTAAGACAAATAAGTTTCAGAAGCAAGAGATAACTGAAACAGACCTCTATATTTTAGTTCATTTCCAGCAGTAAATTGCCTTGAAGTCACTTAATTTAATTTGACAGACTCAAATTTTATTTTACTTTTTTACAGATGATGGGGATATTTAGTGGTTTTTGATGGCATCATGATGATGGTTTTGGGATATTTTCAGTAGTAACTTGCCCAAGCTAGCAGAAACATTGCTTTTATTCTCCCATATAACCCAATCCCTGCTGGTTTTCCACCCAGAATATCCTTCACTGATTTTGGCTTTGATTTTTGCTTCTCTGAAAGCAGTGTGAGACATTAATCTTTTCCAGGTTAATCATGCAGCCTCTGAAGTCTCTCAATTTCCTTGGGTGAGATGAAATGTGAAGGTCTCTGGATCTAAAAGACATCTCAAGACAGTCCTAACCTTGATAACTTTCAGATCTGCAACCACAGTACCCAGCCAGCAATGTCTTCCAGGCTGTGGATTGCAAACAAGTGGTGGTGCAGACACCATCTATAGAACACTTGAAGCAGATCCAAAGCCACATTTAACCTCTCTGCAGGAGGTTATAGGAAGCTTGGAAAACAAGAGATCTGGGGTTTTGTGATGAATTGTGAGGAATGGCAATGGTCCTTGAGTTAATACATCCCCCAGGTTGTCTATCTCAGTTCTATTATTTACAACTGTTACACTTCTAACATGCCTGGACTGGTCATCTCAGAGCACAGCATCAATATTACAATTACATCTTTTCCAGCAGTCACAACTGACCTGGGTCTCAGCCCTAGCACTAGGCTCATCCTGAAATCAGCATACCCAACAGAAATCTCCCACCCCTTGTACCACTGGTCTTTGTGAGGCAATCTTACAGTCATTTGGGGATAAAAGGATAAAGCTCTGACATGTGTATAGTCTTAGTACTCCAGGGTCAAAACTGGGTATGAACACAAATTCGCCAGCAGAAAACGCTTTTATCAGCACAAGTTATTTTGGTTTTAGTTCCCATAGGCAAGCAACCTATACTGGCAGAAGGTGCTGTGGTGCTGATGTAGTGGTACCTGTAATCAAAGTTACAACTTTGGAAGACAAAAAGCTCCTACCCCGATCGGACAGAGTTACAGCAATTAAAAAACTGCAGTCAAGTGGAAGCCTAGAACAACATAAGCAATACACATGCACAAAAGCTGATGACGTTTTGCTTTTGTGGACCTCGGGCCAGCTGGGAGTGCACAAGGGAGGGTGACTGGTGCCAGCACCCTGAAACAGAGTCACAGCTTTCCTGGCTACCTCCCAATCTAATCACACACGCACATTTCAGCATTATCAGCACAGCTGTTTCTGCACCACACAGCAAACCAGCCTGGGGGTTAATTGGTTGAAAAATCAACCCAGAAAGTGAAGAGGAAGAGAAAGTTGTGGGGTCTCTTGCTTCAAATCACAAGGCTGTCACATGCAAGCAGTTGAATCGGCACTGCTGGAGAGAAGGCCGTTCCCTTTGTGGGACATTATCCTGCTTTGTTAGCACAGGTCTTGCACTGTGAAGTTGCAAGCTATGACACTGCCTTGTCCCTATCAGAATTTTGATGTATTATATAGATATATTGCTAGTGTCTCTAGCCAGATGTGGACCTATTTCCATTTCCCCACCATGTGCCTCCCACCTGCTAAACCAAAGCACATATTTCAAGTTCTTTAGCAAGGGCTTTTCATCACCACATCCCATTTCACCACTTTGCTACCTGTACTGGGAAGGAGAAAGACTTTTGTATAATTTTTTACACATTTTCCTTTTCAGTCTCGAGGTACAGCCTCAAGTACCTGGATGTATATCACAAAGCTCTTATATCAGTCAGCAAAACCTGCACATACTTTCAAGCAATATCCACCCTTCTTCTACTCCTCTGTTGTAGTCCTAACCACAGCTTCACTTATCAAAATCACTTCTACTACAGGGAGACAAGACACTGGCAATATGTTTGTTTCCTTCTGCTCTCTTCCTTTGTGTTACATAGGTGGATAAAAGATGGACTGTCTTATCTTGCTGAGATGCCTTTCATAATTATCAGTGTACTTCTCCATCAGAGAGAAGTTTAGCTGCAAAACTCTGTTAGCAAAGCACAAGCAGCACCTTACCACAGTTGCCAACTAGGGGAACATGGGTATCTGGCATCAAAATTGACCCAGATAGGATTTATAAACCATTCAAACAATGGCAAACTCCAATAACTAAAACATAAGACTTCCAAAGTAAGTGACGTGCAAATGCAGAAAGACAGGTTGCTCTTAACCTGGTGATTCTTACTTCTTTTAGAGTCTCTGTTAAGAACTTTAACAACCATGGAATCTGAATCTCAGTCTCAGTTGCCACATCCACGAAGCCAGTGTTGCATTCTGCTTCTCTGGACTATAGACATTATCTCAAATACTTGCTTACAATTTATATAGAATCATCTTGGAATTCCTCTACATACCACACTATCGTTATAGCTGTGATCTCATTTACCTGATCAGTGATGGAAGTGATAAGCCTCTGAAACTCAGACAAATATGAGAAAGTACTTCAGAAACAGGGGCAAAGTCATACTTGAGCAGCACTGGCTGTACCTGCTAGGAGGAATTCTCTAACTTCTGCAGCTAAATTCTGGAGAAAAAAAAACTTAAAGGGATGTTACGACTACCTACCCTATCTCCTTTCAGCAGATAGATGTCATCTATATAATTCAAGTGGTACTGGTTACGTTGCCAGCTCTCAAGACTAAGATATAGTTTTGCCTATGAGTTAAAAGATTAAATAGTTAACTAAACCAAAGGACCACAGTTCACCCAAATGTAATAGCTAGCATTAGTGGAAAGGGAACTGAAGTCTCCGTACTCCTTGGGTACCAGAATTCTTATAGTTTAAAATACAGGTCTCTCATACCTTCCATTTACCTCAGTGAGAATTGCAGGGTCTTAAAACTTCCCATTTTAGAGAATGGAGTCAGAAGCTTTCTGCCACACAGAAAATTTCACCTCATGTATGAAAGCGACAGGCAAAATGGTGTTTTGCTCAGTAGGTGACAGGTCCAAGTGTTACTTACCAAATACATACGATGCCTCCTTGCAACATTGTCCACCAACTTCTTCCACTCCTCAAACATCACCTGTGACAGCACATTCATGAAAGGAAGTCCTCTGTAGTGTGAAGAGTCTCTGAATCGAGTGAGAAAATTCTGGGTTCAGAAAAGCACTTTTAGTGGGAGTATTTCAGGATTTTAAAAGCACTGCAGACACTCTGTGATAAGGATAAGTGGTCATCACAAATAAAGCTGAGAGCTGTGGAGAGAATTTAGGGTGGCCCATCTTTTTTTTCTCTGCAGTTATGAGATAAGGATTAATTTCTTCCTCTTTGTGGAGTGAGTCAGTATTTGTTCTGAAACACTTGGTGAAGTCCTCTGTTAACCTTGTTGCTCCTTGCCATAAACTCTGGCCCACTCACTCATAAGGATGAGTAATACCGCAAAATAATCCAGAATCATTTCTTTTGTCTCCCACGGTGGCTTGAAAGAGCTATCATATTGCAGATCTTTTTTATTGAATTTTAAGGCGTTTAAAGAGAGATTTTGATGTCAGTCTTTGAAAAGGATATTGGACTGTGAAGAGCATGCAATTAGGAGGTACATACCCAGATGTTGACTCAAGTGTTTGCTTCTGATATTTTTGTAGGATATGATCTGGCTGTTTTTTGTCTAGTCCTGAGTAAAAGCTACTGAATGAGTGTGCAGAACAACAAAAATAGCAGAAACCAAACCAAAGCAACAACAGAAATGGTTTTCAATTTAAGTAGTCACTGAAAAGATTGGATAAAACCAGAGGACGGAGCCTTTTCTTTCATCCACTCTTCCCTCTTACTGGGGTGAAGAGATGCTACATCTAAGTATTCAACACAATCTCATTATTTCAGTTAAGTAATAAATAGCATGTCAGCTTAGCACGTGTAAGGAATGTTTCAACAATATCTTCAGTTTTCCTGTTGGAAGAGACGTTGAATACTAAAAATGGAAGTCCAGTTTCATTACCATCAACCAGGCTGTACCATACAGCAGACTGATCGCATCCACCTTCTGCCTCTGGTTTCTGTAGCTCTGTACCAGAAGCAGCAACGAGCGTGGAGCCCAGCACAGCTCTTTCTGCCACCAGAGAGCCCCCAGTGCTCCAGTCGGCACTCAGGTTTGACACGAGTTTAAACCAAAGCAAACTGAGCTAAACCAAAATGAATGCTAGGGAGATGGATAACAGGGAAAACTGCAAAAGCATTGAAAACAGAGACCACAATGATGAAAAAATGCAATTTTTTTTTTTTTTTTCTGGGGGGAAGAGGGGGATGGGTCGGGGAGGGCAGGACTGGAAGTCAACTAGGTTTTAGGTGGTCTCTAGCATTCTCACACATTTATATCTTGTTCACAAAAAAAGTCTCAAGAAATGCTCCCTTTGTTCCCAGACTTCTTTTCCTTTCTCATTAAAGGGTAAACCCACAATGCTCTGAACAAACTCTAAGACAAACAATACAGGAATATTAACACATTTTTCTAAAGTTGAAGAAACCTCGAGTCCTACCTTCAGGTACCCAAGTACCACATCGACTGGGTTCAGAATTTGGTCTAAAACTATGGATCAAAGTGAAGATGTCAAAAACCAGACAAACTGAAACGCCAGATTTTAACCTTCCCAAAAGGAGTTTTTCTTTCCAGGGTGCAGCCAGCATCCCTCAGAGTCAGCAGCAGAGCATGAGAGTGAGTTCAAGGAATGTTTTAGGAAAGAGGTGAATGCCAAACCTCAGGTGGTGTGTACGCTGCTAACTTCTGCCCTCCTCTCTGCAGTCCAGGAAAATTCTCTTGAAATAACAAAATGTGCAGTGAACTGGGGAAAATTCCTGCATCAAAAGAAGAAAGATGAGCAGTATTCAATAAACAGCAGCTGCTTGGGGAGGGACAGAAGGATAACTAGAAATATGGATTTTTTTTAATTCTTAATAGTACAACTGTCCGATAGGACTTGAATCTCAAAGCCGGGAAATTTCATATTCTCCTTTTCCTCCCAGCACAGTCTTGTGCTAAGGGCTGGTGCTTCAGCCAGCTGTGGAGCAGCTGCTGGAGGGGTGCTGCAGCATCCCACCAAGGTAGCACCACACACCCAAGGGACTATTGCACCATCAGTAATGAAATAACTTTGGATCGTATTACCTTTAAATGGAAAGGGACATTGCTCCTACTGTTGGCAGCAGAGGACCTGAATGATTACAATTTTAATTGTGCTCACCATCCTGCGACTTAAAGACTTGAAGAGACAGATTTCCAATCTGTCTTTGCTGACCCCAAGGCCCTCCCTATTTCAGGTTCACTTTTGTGCGTGTACCTTAGGTCAGATGGATACAGAAGTCTCTCCTTCTATGTGACCTAACTGCTCACACAATTTAATTTGTGGATTTGTGCTGGCAGAATAAGAGGTCAGCTCCTGAAAACCCAGCCTTAATGTGTCGTGTTGACAGCTTCTCAGATATTGCCTATCTGTTACCCATATCACAGCGCCTGTATTCTCTCCTCATAGCAGTAACAAACCTCCCTTCATTCTCTAACCTGTCATCTTTTCACCCTGTGAATTTCCAATAACGTCCTAAAAAACCAGCAGAGGCTGAACGAAAGAACTGAGGAAATAGTGCAACCAATGCTGTGTCTCTATATAATCCCCTAAACTGTGGCATATATTAATCTGAGTCTATAATGACAGTAAAGCTCTGGAACAAAACAGGACAGGTTTTCCCTTGTTTATTTGTTTGGCTTTCTCTTTGTCACTCTGTGCACGTTAGTATAAAAGACTGTAAGCAGCAGTACACGACCAGTGCATCACTCTCAGCTAATGTGTGCCTATGAGGTATTCCAGCTGCTCCTTCAACCTGAGCTGTTTTGTAATGCATGTGAACCTTGTTTGAGCTGGCATGATATAGTATCTGGAAGAGCAATTTAATGCAATCTCTCATCTATTTCACTGATTGCAACCATTTAGTGCAATCTTAAAGAAGGATGATTAGAACTCACTGCTTCTTAATGTTTAATTTATTTACATTCATGTCTGCTAGAGAGCCATTTCATTCATCTCCTAAATGATAGCATAAAATCATTGAAAAATGATGTGCAATAAACATTATTATTATACTGCTGTCCTCACTAGCAGATAACAACTGCTGTCATTCGTAACACTGATTGACCTATACGGCACAGCTCTTTAAATTCTAGCCATAATAAAAACATTACAGGCATAACGGTCCTGTATTGATGCCTGGCACAATAACAGGTTTTTAGTTAAAATAAAATTCAAGCAAGACTGGCATTTCTGTTCAGGTAGGTTGAAGCACAGCCACTCTCTGTGAGAAGAAGACCTGACACATAAATGTCATATTAGCTGAAAAGAAAGGGTGAATTTTTGGAAGCACGACTGCATCCTAATTGGCACTTCTGGTGTTGTTGCCTGGTGCAGAGGCATTCATATTAAGCTGAACAAATGCCACATTTGCATTTCCGATAAGTGCTAGCATTTTTCACATTTCTCATGCAACTCTCGTTTAAATAAGCCTACCTGAAAAGTTATCTAAATTAGCCTACCAAGATAGCTATCTCATTCCCATTGCCAGAATTGTGAAATTTTAATAATAACTTTGATTCAAGGTAAAGAACCTTGTCAACAACATTTGGGGGATTATAATAAGAGCAACATCAAAACATTAAAGCTACTGCAGTGGATATCTTCTAACAAAGCAGCAGACAACAACCTGTGCCAACAAACACAAAGTGTTCAGCAAAGTTTCCAGTAAATGAATGCATTCATGAGTGTAAAACCATTTTTTTTTAACATAATACAGGTATTTTGAAACTTCATTGTTATAAAATGCTGTTTCTTTTATTTGACATAATAATATTTGTCATATTATTACTTCTTTTAAAGGTGCTGTACTATTATAAAAGAAGATATGCGTTTTTCTTGCTGGAATCAAGGTAATGAATAATTGAAAGTTACTCTTCATTCCAGCTGTGCAGTGTGGCTTCTAAATTTCCAGTAAAAAAAAAATTATAGGAAGCAAAACTAAGTTACTCCTGCATAATGTATGGTTACATACGTAGATATACAGTAAATAAATAATTTTTAAAACCAAATAAATCAAGGTATAATATTTTAACTTGCTCCCTCCCCAAAATACAACACTGGTTAGACCTACCAAAGTGTTCCTCTAATAAGGGATCAAAATGCAGCTTGCATTCAGGAAATGACTACACAAAATGGGAGCTTTCCCCTTATAAAACTAAAAAGGCACGTTACATTCCATGAAATCCCAATGTCAAAAGAGACAGACAGATGGAAGGATGGATGGACCCTCTTCTCTCCGCATCACACTGCGTTGCCATCTGAATTGCTTGCCAGGTTCCAGCCTGAAAAACATGGGTAAACCCTGGATGTCAGTGTGGTTGCCCAGGTGTCACTACCCTTTGCCAGCCAAAATGCTCTTACCAGTGATGACTCAGGAAAACTGAGCCTAAATCTGACTTTAGGCTGAACTTCTCTAGCTGAAAAGTAAAGGAACAACCATCTCATTTGATGCAGGCTGAAAATACGGCACACACAAAATTAGTCAAGTACAAAATAAAATCCAAACCAGCCCAAAATTAGAACCGACTTTAAGTCTCTTTTCAGAGAACAAGTTAATGCTAGTTTTGGTAGTCTAGTGTTTTCAAGGACACTTGGGAATTCCCAAAGGACTAAACCAGGATTGGCAAGTAGTTGCCTGTGACATTATTTTTTCACTATTCCTATGTTTAATTATTTTATCTTTACGTTTGTTGATATTTTCTGTATATACCTGCACATATACACACAGAAGGGGGTGAGGGAAGAGTTTGGAGAGCAAGTTGGTGAACTTGCAGATCATGACAGCAGTGACATGGAAACACAACCACCGGGATCTCTCAGCACCCAACTCAGCTCTGCAGAGTGATGGTTTTCCGGGAGGTACAGACCCTGTGATTCCCCAAAAGACCACTCACACACACAGGAAGAAGATGACCTTTTAAAGCCACACTCTGCTCTTCCATAACAAAATCCCATACTCCCTCTATAAATACCTATTCCATGGCATAACTCTTGAGCTATCAGCCTCTCCAAATGGAAACATAGCTACTTATCCAACTGTAAGAAAACAACTCAAAGACCCAAACAAACCATCTATTCCAACCAGCAGAGGTTAATCCCTGTCTCAATGCCATACAAATGGTATTGACTTTTCCTTATAAATTTTGTGTTTCTCTTACCAAATTTCATGGCTTCCTCTGAAAATTATGGGTCATCCCTGCTCTAAATAGCCCTTCTTGGGATTGTTAGAGTCGGAGATTTGGAGCAAAGGTTGTTCAGGACGTGTTGCAGCTGCTTCCCTTTTCTAACCACTGAAAGAAAACTCTTCAGAGCAAGCCATAGAAGGCTGTGGCACCTTTCAAAATTCATGCCCAACTTAGGTTGTATAAGCTGAAAAAGAACAAAACAAGAAATGTTTCTCTTATGTCCTCCCCGTGTATCTAGCTGCTTACTGTATGCTAGTCTGAGGTGGCTGTGACAGTAGGGCATCAGGCTCTGGGCTATATTTGGGGTTTATTTCTCTGGAGATTCTTTAAAATCCCATAAAACTTGCTCGAAGCAATCAGGCAAAGAGTGCAGTAGAACAACCCCATCTCTGCTTAAGGAGCATTTCTACTAGAAGTAAACCTTCACCTGTTTCCAGTGAAGTTTGAACAACTTTCATTGCCTTGGTAAGAGTTTAAGAGTGAGTTCTCCACTTTCCCTGACCAGAAGGAAGACAGAGAAAAGCAGGTATTTCAGCTGTGCTGTCTCTCCAGCATGGTTTACGCGTGGTTACCAAGAAGAGCTTTCAACAGCCGGATAGCTGTCCTTTGTGGAGAAAAAAAGCTGTGCTAGATACCGTAAGATTAGGAGTAGACAATGTTTGGTATTAAAAAAATCAATTTCCCTGGTTTCCATTGGCAATTTTCATTGCTGCTTCCACCCAGATAGACTCAACCAGCCTGATAACTCCAGTTGGGTTTGCTCCTGCTTCGTCATGCTATCATGGGGCAATCAAGTGGATTCAAAAGCTTGTGGACCCACACCACAGAGACCAGCAAGATTTTCCTTTAATGCTGTGAGATCACTACTACTCTGAGTACTACCCCGATTGCTACAATTGTGAGCTGGGCTTTCTGATAAAAACAGACTTCAGTGTCAGGTTAAAAAACCCAACCCAGTACAACAGGTTTTAAAATATTTACAGTTTCCACCAGAGATGGAGGAGCAGTGGAGGCAGTCACTAGCCAATCAAGTTGCTCTGAACTGGCAAAATCCAAGCCAGGGATGCAGAACCATATCAGACAATCTGGGACCTTCTTCCCCTTTAGTCTCACACAAGTGACATTCATCCTTTTTGCTGCTTTTCCTCCCACTCCTGGCTACTTCAGCTATGGGGTCATGAAGAGGTTAACTTTTGGCAAGGTATCTCAATTTTTAAAAGCTGTAAATGACAACACAACTCTAAAAAGCACCACAGGCTTACCTGAAGAGCAGCAAAAACACCAGCGATGAGTCAGGGCAAATCATGTCACACTTCCAATCACTTACTTGCACAGTGTAATTTGCTTCAGGTTTATGGCTTTGGTGTCAGCTCCTTGCTCAGGGGTGCCTATTCTTACAAAGTCTGAACTAGTCACACAGCAAGATTTAATGCCAATAACTCTACCTCCCAAATCCTTGTTATGTGTGTGCTGTGGACAGCACAGGATGGAGCAGGGAAAAGGCAGCAGCTACTCTCTCTTAAGCTCCTTTTGAAGCTTCTGGTATTTCATGGCTATCCGAGTGCCAATTAGAACTCTGATTTAAAGTTTCAGCAGTCCCCAAGGACAATAGCAGCCACAGCAGAAAAGTAAATACTTGAGTTTTCCTTTGCTTTACACTGATCAAGAAAACACTGACACCAATACATTTTCCCCTTTCTCCGTGACTATTATTTGCAACCAAAAAATAACTTCTAGCCAAAAGAGTAGAAAGTCAGGCAGAATGGTGAATTAGGCCCAGTGTGTTTGTCCTTAGGAAACAAAAAAAATCTATGATATTATGCCAAAAAGAACAAGGCTGCAAGAGTCGATCTACATGGATAATTCCTTTTATCTCATCTCCCATACTGTACACACAAGAGCAATCCCTCTTCTACCTAACTCGGCCCACTCATTCTCAGTGCTTCTTTAGAAATTATAGAGAAAAGCAGGCAAATTATGAGCCTGGAAATCTTCGCAGTTCTGTTCTGTACAGTGTTGTGACCTTTTTCTGCTCTCCAATAACTACAAAGTGTCTTGCTTTAAAAAGTTCAAACTTGTCATGTTGTTATTCCTGGATGACGACAAGTACATGCCATACATTTGAAATATATTGTTTGGAAAATAAGAATGATATTAATATTCAAATTTATTAACCTTTGTAGGGATGTCACACCCTGCTGCCAGAAGATGGGCTGAATATCAACAGTACTATTTTGGGTGTCCAACAGCAACACAGATTCACCACCCCTACAAGCACCTATTTCTTCCCTCTGGCTCAGGGGCAAAGCTGGCCTCGTGGCAACTGTGGGCTCTTGCACTGTTTTATTTAATATTCTTTAAGGGATGACACACCTTCCAACTACCACTATCAAAGCAACTGTGCCAAGGATGGAAGACCAAGGCAGTAGAGAACCTTTGCCAATCTAATTGGGTACTTATGGTATTTATTTTCTGGTTGGCCATTCATTGGAGTATCCCACAGGTATGGTCGCACCTCAGGTGCTGGGCTCAGCCCCAGTGAACTTCCCAATATATCTTTGCCCTGGCCACAGCAAGCACTGGGCACAGCTGGAAGGGGATGCTGTCAGCTGCTGCTTCCCATGGAAGACCCTAATTCAGCTTTTTGAGTGCTCTGTTGCAAAGGCAGCCAGATCAGCTTAAAGGTAATTGTGTCACTCTCACTTCTCTAGAAAGAAAGGGAATGACTTGCCCACTTGAAGCTATTGTCCAGTAGGGCACAGAGTCCAGCTGGAAGCAGCAAAGTATTCCTTATGCAGAACTTGAGGGTCAAAATAGCCAGTGAAGATATTTGTAAAGCCTCTTATATTTCTGAAATTCCACACAAAAAGGAATAAAGGTATTGTCATATACACCATTCAGTTTGGGTACCAGAATTTGGGTCACCATAAGTTTTGATTAAAAAGAAAACAAATACTTATTTTTAAAGAAAAATCTCTTAAATTGTTTCTTTTAGAGACAGCTACATCTCCTTTCTTTTTAAATCAGTGACCAAGAGTGTAGAATGAAGAATGAGAAATCTCAGGTGCCTGAGAAAGGCAATGAAAGTTGGTATCTATAGCAGTAGGAAACAATATATTTTTCCTCATTTCCTATTCTGAACTCATGTGCAAGACAGAGCTCACACTGCAGTATTGGGCAGTATGAACCAAAAGAGTAAATGGTAAGAATGAACACACCTTGAAAACAGAAATAAGAATTAGTCAATGGGAGCTGCCTTGCAGGAAAGTGTAAACTGCACCAGTTTTATTGTTATTGTATGTCCTGAAAAAGAGACAATCTCGTGTTGGTAGGTGGGAAATTATACGTCCTGTTTTTTCAGCTGATATAGAGTTAATATTCTTCCATGTAGTTACTGTGTTTTGGATTTATTATGAGAATAATGTTGGTAAAACATATTTCTTTAGCTGTTGTTAACTAATACTTATATTAAGTAAAGGACTTTTTCAGCTTCCCATAGAAGTTGAGAGGGAGAACAGACAGGACAAACTGGTTAAATGAATATTCCATACCATGGATATTGGGGGTTGGTCAGGAGGCAGAAACCAGTGATCATTGCTCTGGATGGGCTGGACAACTGATCATCAGGTAGTGAATTTTGTCACACCACTCAGTTTGTATAGTCTATTATTATTATTATTTTATTTTCTCTTCCATTACTGTTCTGTTAAACTGCCTTTATCTCCAGCCACAAGTTCTTTTTCCTTCTTCCTCTTCTCCCTAACCCATTGGGGCAGGGTGGGTTGGAGGGGATGGGGAGGGAGTGAATGGCTGAGTGATCCTAGTTGCTGGCTGGCTTTAAACCACAATAGGGTACATTCATTCAAATTGGAGAACAATCTACTTCATATATATTTCACAAACAAAAGACAAGCTCTACTTACTTAAATCTAAAAATGTTTTGCATCTATGTTTGTGCTTCTTACATTACCATCTGTAAATGGACAAACGATACCAGTTCTTTCATTACCTAGAAAGTAGCATTCAAGGTAATAAAGCCCTGGATAATAGTTGTACCTTCTAAAAAAAAAAAAACAAAACCCAAAAATTAAAAAAAATATGCAGGAGAAACCTGGCTAGACTTAAAGGGTATTCAGCTTCTTCACTTCTTCCTCAGCCTGCACGGCAATTGCCTTCTCAGGCTATAAATTGTGAGAATGGGAACTATTGGAATCTGAAAGTGCTTTTACGATTACCACTTACTGTTTGAGGAGCTGGTACATTTTCAAAGGTATCACCATTACATGGCAAGCTCTGATTAAAAAGACAAAACAGAGGAGTTTTATTTATAAGTAATACTAAATAATCTCCAGCTCCTTTTTATTGCACATAAAACTAGATTAGAATTTAGAAGTTCTGCTGTTAAAGCTGCTGCTATTACCTGGACCAAAATATTAAAAGAATGCTAACTAAATCACATTTAAGGCACTAAATGTGCATAGAGTTCAGATTCTGCTTCTATTTAAACAAGTAGCCACTTTGCCCCTAGTTTCAGGAGGAAGGGTTGAATCTGGCAACTATGTAAGCAACAACTCATCAAGTACAGGGCATCTTTCTTTCGTATAATTTAACTGCCAGCCTCCATTCCATTGTCCTGGTTTCAGCCCTCTGATGGCTTCCAACAACCTAGCTAAAAGGTTAGAGGATGAAGAGGACATCGGCTCCTCACTGTGCTAAACACCAGGGTAAGGTAAGGAAAACTTGAGGAACTACATCCCCAATCTTCAGTATTATCAGAAGGTGCCTTCTCCTAATCTGCTTTTAGAGTACCAGACAACCAAATCACCTACTGAACCAGCACTACATAACCAGCACTGTACACAAGCTGCCAAACATACCACCTTCCTTTCTTTTATTTGTTCCTGGGGTACTTCCATATTGTTAATTCTTCTCTAATCACAATCACAACTGTCTCCTGATGCATTATCATGCTAGTGCATTTGCAAATCTTTAATAATTTAGGCACCATCTGACTGACCATGTTCTAAAAGATTGTCTCCTGTGAAGACCATTAGTGCCTCTTTAATTCTTGAAGTTGCAACAGATTTACTCTTGGGGTACCCTTTCTTTACTTGTATCTACCTTTTTGTCCAAAACTCTTACTTTATTATCTTCCTCTTACTGCTTCCCAATGACCATATGAAATCTTCCCTCATAAATATAAGAATATCCATAGATCCTAGTGCAGTGCCCTTCCATCTGACAGCAACTTAAAGGGGCTGAGGGCCAATATGCATATAAGCAAGCTGCATAATGCCGTACCTAGACAGCCTGTGACCTGGTAGTCTCTTGTTATCAAATAAAGGGAGGATAAGAAAAAAACAGCATATTTACACTCCTGAATTTCAATGCCTCCAAAGAGCCACCAGTCTTTCATTAGGCCATTTTTGACAGGTAAAATAAAATCACTGTTAATGCAAAATGGGTGGTGGAAATTACTATACTCTTCACATTCACCAATATCATCATGAACTGAAACGTCTTTATTGCAGTTATTTAAATAAAGACGTTGCTTTCGATATACTCTGAGCCAGGACATCAAATTTCTTCTCATTTCCTCTGCCAAAGCCACAAAGGCCCATCCAAAATCCCAGCTGAAACCTTACCAGTCCACACAAGGCTGCTTTTCTGTGTGTGCTGCTGAAATCCCTACCAGACCTCCAGCAACCAAAGTATCTTTCTGCAGCACGTGGTGCTTAAGAAACAGCCCCCAAACAGGTTACAACTGTGGCCCCCAGAGTACTCCTGACACCTCAGCTTGTAACATGAAGTCTGGAAATGGATCAAAATCAGCTTCCTTTCTTCCCCATGGCTGCAACTGATTACTGATCTATCTGTCCAACATGGCTCTGAACTGCAGGATGGCAGTAGCTCTGCACTAGAGACAAGGCTGAACAGAAATTACTAGCTGCTGCCTCCCTGCCCCCTGCCACCTCCCAGCAGTTCTTAGGCATGCACAGATACCCGGCTTCTTGTCCAATATCATCCACTGCTCTTCTGAAAGCATCTAAGTACTGTGAGGACATTCCTGCCTTTTGTGCATGGTGTACAAATGCAGCACAGTGTTAGTATTCGCCTAAACATGTTTTGATACAGAAAAATGTAGGGCAAAAAAGGGGTATATAAGTCCTCCCTTTCCTACGTGTAAGCCAGCAGACTTGAGCTGCAGCTTCCTCAGCCGGTCAAAGTAGTAGTCACAGCACGTTCCCCACCACGCAGAAGAAGTCTAACGCTCCCCAGAACGACAGTACCCGTGCAGTTCCCAAGGCACCAAGGATTTGTCGTATTCCTTTGTCACTGCTGAGCTGGAGGGAGACATTTCTTGTTTTCAGTGGGTGGGAAACAAAACCTCCTTGTTTCTTAGATCTGTATTAGTACAACATATTAAAAGCTCTGTTCAGTGGGCAGGACTTTTGAGGGTTACATAGCAACTTTTACAATGTAAGATTATTTTGTTCTTCTCTGACAAACTTCTTTCTGGAATGAAAGCTACATAGAGGTTTTGTTTTGTTTGGTTTTGGTTTTGTTTGGTTTGAATTTTTTGTTTGTTTGTTTTTTTATAATCTGTAGTGACTTCCTGGATATTTTTTATTTATATAGTTATATATGGGAAACTATTCATATCTCTGTGTAGCAACAGATACAGAGCTCACAGATTTCTAGCAAATGAGACTGTTGCTAGATATGTACTAGGAATTGCCTGGAGATACTACCACAGAACAGTATGTTTTATCGTGCAAGATGAAAACTAAATTGTTTTGTACCCTTGTTGACTGCAATACACACAAGGAACTCTGTAAACTCTAAATTACAGCTGCCAAACTTTTGAACATTCCCGAGTCAATTCAAGAAAAATAAAATGGATCCTTGCAATCATTATGATCTGAAGCAACCTGGAAAATACATAGGTGGAAGGAAGAAAAGTGTGCGAGGATACACAAGGAAGAAAAATGCACCAGAATACGTGTAACATCTTCCTTGAAGTTTACTGCTTACATGCCCATCGATGGAGAGAGATGCAGCAGCTGAGACAAATGATATAGTGCAAATCTGAAATAAGTCGTGCTTCGTATGCTACACAATGCCAAGGTTCTAATCTACATTAATGGCCCCTGTATATCAGTTTTGATCCTACCTCTTCAAAAGCCATGGAATCACCAGAGTCCCAAAGATTAAAACACAGACAGTCAAAACTGCAAATGGCAATTGCAAAGCTGTCTTAAGAAATTAAGATGTAAAGCTCAGGAGCTCAGCAAAGTCACCAGAAAGCCAAAGAGCCTTCTTTCAGCCCAAAGATGAAGAGTCACCAGTCTCTGTATCTGTGAAAGAGAGGATATTCTACCGCCCTTTGCAGTAGCTTCCCAGAAACCATATAAAATGAAAAAAACATATGAAAAAGTTAAGGGTCAGTATCTGGGAATCTGCAGTTGTCGTATTTTCTTACATTCTGTTATGGAGGGCAAATTCTTTTTTGGGCTGGTTGAAATACAAAGGAAACTTTTTAAAGAAACTATGGACATATCAGCTCCAGGCACTCAAAAATCACACACAAATACATGACCTTTGGAAGTCATAAATTCAGCTTAAAAAGCTGAGATGAAGACTGATTCTCAGTGAAGGAGATAGCAGATTTGATTTCAACAGAGTATAGATTCCACTCTAGGTTTTTTAGGGTTTCCTAAATGTTTCAGGTTGATTTTATTTGCAGGTCAGGTTTTTAAGCCTGCAATATGCATTCAAGTTACATTTTCAATTTTTTCCTTGCAGAAGAGCTAAAAAAAAATCTTAGATTTTGGAAGAACTGAGGTTCTCATTAAAAACAAAAGAGAGACACACACCTGGAACTTTAAAATATGCCACATTTGAGAGACTCAGAGAGGCAAGACTTCTGCAGTTCAGGGCTGTCAAAATCCAGGGACTAGCATTTTCAAATCTGCTGAAACCTGATTTGTTTTGTTTTTTTTTTTTTTTTTTNTTTTTTTTTTTTTTTTTTTTTTTTTTTTTTTTTTTTTTTTTAAATAACAGGTTCTAAATTAACCCAGTAAAATAAAAAGCTTAAGTTAAATTTCAAGAAAAGTAATTTTTGCAGACGGTAAAAGAGCCTCCCTGCTGACCTGGTGTGCACCAGGGTCCTGAGTTTCAAAAAAATCAGGAACAAATTCTACTATCCACCTTGGTAAGACAGGATTTCACATGGGGACAAAGTCTTTTCTACCTAGGTAGGTAACTTTTGCAAGCAACCTTTCTGAATAAAAGTTGTGCAGTGCTAAAAACAATAAAACCATAACCTGTTCAATTTAACAATTAGATACGGTGATAAGGAGCACAATTTGTACAGAGAAGTCAAATTTAGAGAACAGAGGTGAGCAATGGGCTCTAATATATTTTTGTTGAATATGTAAACTCTATGCACAGACACAAATTTAGGTCATTACAACCTACCAAAATGGAGTTTTTGAAGGCCATTAAGAACCAGACAGGCAGCTTGTCTCCCAAACACACTGGAAAGAGAAGGCAAACCCTTAACAAAAACAAAAAAACAAACAAACAAAAAGGAAAATATTTTAATCAGTCCACTCAGAACATTACCTGACATAACAATTTAGGTGGCCCATAGGACTACATGAGGACATTCAAATCC
This sequence comes from Pedionomus torquatus, assembly GCA_013398155.1. Lineage (NCBI taxonomy): Eukaryota > Metazoa > Chordata > Aves > Charadriiformes > Pedionomidae > Pedionomus > Pedionomus torquatus. The sequence goes on along the minus strand of VZRU01000038.1, from coordinate 450,617 downwards.
CCCCAAACATGCTCATGTTGGCTCTGAGATGCACAGCCTCTTTCTCAATTTCTGCTTTCCTATCTCTCAATAAATCTGATTAAATTGTGCTTGCTTAGTGAAGGGCAAAGGAAAAAGGAGATGGAACTGGCTGGGAATGAAAAGAAAAGTAAGGAAATGAAAAAGGCAAGATATAGAATCGGGTTTTTTCTTTTAAACCTTCTGTACCCTATGACACTCAACACTGCAATTTAAAACAGAAAGGGTTTTGGAAAAGCCCAGAACAAATACTGTAACACAAAGGAAAAAAAACAGCTCCAGATAAAACATTTTTCTAAACCTGTTCCCAGATTACATTGTAATAACATAAACAGAGTCAGGGGTTGGTTTTTAAGTTACCTATTAGACTCCAAACCAATCTGCCATGGAACTAGCTTAAAAATTTGGAAGCTTTTCTCTACTTTGAAGAGTTACAGAGTTAGACATCAGTCCTTCATACCGCTATAGAAGCTTTTATGTCAGGACCACTGAAAAGGGTTCGTCTGAATACACTTCAGACACAGGCATGGAAACCAAATTAGAAAGTAGGATGTTTTTTTTAAATTTTAGTCTCCTGAACAAGAAACCATAACCTGAGAGAGGAGGTGAAACTCAGTTTTCAAACCCTACATTCATTCCGGTTGCAGTGTTACTGTCAATTGTATTGATGGTTGCCCTGTAAAGNAAAAAAAAAAAAAAAAAAAAAAAACTAACAAAGAAAAATCCTCACCACTTGATCAGGTTCACTGCCACACTTTTTAGCTGACTAGTCCATATGATCTTTTGTCTGTCTCCACTCCTCCCCGTCTGTTCAGATGGAACAGTGCCCACTCGCAAATTGGACAGTCCCTGTTGCAGAGACGCCAGATGCAGAATGAATACTTGAACAACAGGAAAAAAAAGTAGCTTACAGACACTTCTGACTGCCAGCGAGATACGGCTGCACTGCAGAAAGCACATTAAAAAAACCCCACAAACCTACACCAAAAACCCAAGAAATAAGTGTGGCTCACTTTCAAAAAGATGTAGCTGAATTACAGTTGCAGAATAGACAGTTGCCTCCTCGGTCATGCGTGTGAGTGCATCGGCAGGCCAGCAGGTACTGGCAGAAGAAAGTTACTAAGAGATAAGATTTGCAAGATACGTTAATCAAAGAAAAGAAAACAAACTTTTAAGTGGGTCAGCTCAGCGGGTGCATTATTTTCCACATGCATCTCGATGCCAGAGGAAGCCCTGGCTGTCGGTGGTTTATGGCCATGAACATTTCTCATGCTTCAGCTCGTAAGGTAGAGATAGGCTCCAAACATTACTGGGTCTGAGAAGTAATATTTCCTACTTATTTTACTGCACTAGAGCCCTGGGAAATGTTGCTTGCCTGCACATCTACTTGATCAAATACTGAGATTGACATTTTATTCAAATCTATCCCGTTTGTTTGACAATGATTACAAAACAGTATATTCTACTGTACAGTAGGGAAATGAGGGGAAAAAAAACAGGAGCATGAGGGGAAAATCCAGCCACTGAAAAGTGCACCCACCAAAGCTTCAAACAGACTGATGCTCTACCCTACCACCATCCTGGAGTCTGGACCTGTAAAAACTGCTTTTATTTTCAGTTTTCTTCCAGTCTCTATGGAAATGGGTTCAGAGAAACACAAAAAGCAGCCAGTCAGATATATAACCTGGGTCAAGTCTTGTCAGACATTCAGGAAAAGATGTCTAAAAGAGGAGAGCAGTTTTCACTGATGGTTGAAAAGGTGGTGATGATCCATTGAACCACTGCTTTGCCAGGATGAGAGGTGAACCTGGAGGCACCATTTGACTGTTTTATGACCACAATGTACCTTTGTGTAAAGAGCTGAGATAGATGCTGCTTAAATTCTAGGCTAGGTGGTATAACTTTTAGGCTCAAGCTTACAGGGGCATAGTCCCAACCATTTTCAGTGGCCAGCCAAAAAACCTGGCAGATGACATTGCTTCCCCCACACCCCCAAACCTCACTGCAGCTTCAACTCTATGTCCTTTTGCCTTAAACTGCTACAAAATCGACTGGATGGGGAATACATTTTTAAACAGGGAACAGTTATTAAATGCTAAATTTCCACCAGTATAAGTCATTTAGTATTAATAACTTCACTTTGTAATTAACCTTGCATAACAATAGTAGCCGGATACCCTCATACTGTGATAAGCAACAGGCTCCTCTGCCCTGGAGACAATACAATCAAAACTGACAAAAGAGTAAAAAAGGATAATGTACCAAGAGATTAAGTGGATGTCCAAGGTCACAAAGACTGTGTGCCAAAGAGGCTGGAGCTGAACCCAAAGACTGGTATTTACTGGCAACTGCTGTTATTTTAATGTTCCTAAAGCAGACAGCCCTAAGGTGGCACAGCAAAGGAAGGTGTATTGTGGATCTAACTTTCATCTGAGGATTAGTTATACCTCAGGTCAACCAAATTAACCAGCAGAGCAGGGTCTGATCCATGTGTTGTTTCGAAGGCAGTCCTTTATCAATCACAGATCTACAGTGAAGGATGAAAGAGTTAACGGACATCTTCAGTGGCATCATTTCATTTGATGTTTTTGATTGACTCTATTATGAATGCAACTGAGACAATGCGAAAGTAGATGAAAGTCCCAGCAATATTAGCATGGAGTAATGTTAATGTTTATTAACCTAAAAAGGTTTGGGGAGCATTAAAACCAGCTGGGTGTCCTGCAAAATCTTTCTCCCTGCCAAAGACTTGTCTCAATTGACTGCTTGCCACCACGAGTGTCACTTGCACTACTGTTTCTGGTTTTGTCCCTGACTGTCTAAGCATTTTAAATATCCGGTGAGATAAGAACACTTCTTTATTTATGTGATGACAAAGAAAAGACAGGAAGGGCTGGCACTGCTTATCTGCTTTTTTATTGTTGGAGTATTAGCAGGTTATCAGTATCTTTAAACGCTATAGCAATTTGATTTTGAAATTGATTTTATGGCTGCCCTTTTCACCTCATTTCTCAGAAGATTTGGAGTCACATTCTCCACTGATTCCCTGCTTCTAACCCTAGAGAGATTGAAGAGATACTTAGGTTCAGATGTAATGTTCACTAAAAACTCAAGAAAATCTCTGTACACTTTCTCCATCAAGGCTTTGTTTTACCATGGGATGCTGACCTCTTTATCATCTACTCAACAAGTTACATATGTAGACATGATAGTGACTTTTAGTATATTTTTTCAAGTATCCAAGGGCTGATTATTAAGGTATGTTCAACAATCATCTGTTACCAAAACACAAGCATATATGCAAATAGAACTTGTAGACAGCAAATTCAGCCATGTTCCTTTTCCAGTGCTGTGAGAAGTTGTACATTGTTTTTTCTTTCATTGACTGAATCTTTGATACATAAATGCATCCAATTACAAGCACTGTCTTTTAGATCTGAATAAGACTAAAGATTTTCAGTGTTGCCTTCCATATTTGATCATGAAGACCAGAAGGTATTTAGCTGAAAATATTATCCTTAGAACACAAAAATGCTAAGGTGGATACTCTACACTCCTGTGCTTGGGAGGAGGGTTAAGCACATTCCTGCAGTATTCCAAGTAGTTATGCCTGAACAAGAAAGCTTTAAAATTGATCCAGTGATGGTAAGTAAGTCAATGATTTGGGCTAATAAATCTGGGTTATCTGTGGTACAAATGACAACAAAATTATGTCCTTCTTTCGAATTACATTTCCATGTCCCTGGTTTAGAGCAGGACTTTGAACAGCTTTCTCTGTTTGTGAAGGAGGTAATAGCTTGTAGAAAATGAGCCGCTTTTCTGCATACCACAGGAAAGCATCAATTCTTGTGAGTTCTGTCTCCTGACATTAAAGATGATTCTTCTACTTGCCTACTCCTTCCTTTCCAGCAACTCACAAGTAGAAGAATCACTGTGATACTGCATCAGAAAAATATATGGAGTGCATATATTTTATCTTCATCACTTATCCGCATCAATCATGTCTTCACCTGTCACTACATTTCCTCCATTGAAAAAAAAAAAAAGTTTTTTTCAAAGTGGATAGTCTAAGAAAAACTTCTGCCATCAAACTCTTCACTTAACATGTTCTTCTGATACCTACCTTCAGACAGACTGGTACAAGCTACAGGCAATACTATATCACTATTATTTTATATTATGAATCACCATAAACCACTAAACCATTCTTCTTTAGCCTAGACAGGCATTAAGGACAAACCCATGCTGACAGTAACTTTAGTGCATTGACATATTCTTTTTCCTTGATACCAGATCATATTTAAATCTAAATCACTCACATAAATAAATAAATGAACATTAGGCCAGAGAAGAATCTGATTCTTTGCAAATAAGAAGCTCTGCTACTGACATCACCAGGTCAGCCAGGAGCAAATTGAGGCTTTTCAACTCAAATAGCCTGATCTGAGGTGAGTTCCCATTTTTAATGAGACATTTACTAAACTTCTGCATATATACAGAAAGCTAATTTACTTCTTGAGAGATCAGTCATGTTACCATTTCAACCTAATTAGCACAAATTGTCTTTAAAACAATATTGATTTTAGATTAAAGCTTTCCATTGTATTACCAGTAGGCAGTGTTTCCCTTATTTAACCTTGCTGACAGATAATGTCAAATTCAATAAAAACCTATTTATTAAAGAGCATAGTCAAAGCAATTTTGACTCTTAAAAGAGAAAATTAGTTAAATTGTGCTAATTGCTCTATCAAATAATATAATACATTCTTTTATAATGGGAAAAGTTACATGCACTTTTTTTTTTCATAGATAATGTTTCAAAAATATTGGAATTTTTTTCCGATGCACAGATAAGATTTATTAATTTTTTACTGAACTTTCAGATCACGATTTGACTTCTATGCTGTTTCATTGTTAAATTTCATCATCATTCTCAAAAGTAGGTAGAAACTAGTATTTACCTATATGTTATCATGTCCAGTTAATAATCTATTTTGGTTATTCATAAGATGTACTTTTACCAAAAGAAATTAGTTCTTCTGAAAGGAACAGGCTAAGCCAGAAGTTCTTCCAGGAAAGGAACATGTCAGTCAGAACACATAAAATCTGGGAAATTAAAATTCATCACTTTTATAACAGAAACTGCAGTGCCTCTTCCACAGTAGTCTGAAGCAATGAGAGAAGTTGCTTCAGGAGAAGGGCTGTGGAACTATTCCTACTTCCATCTTCAAAAGTACAGCAGAGAAGTGCTGGAACTGAAGGCTGGCACTAGGCTGAGGGCATTTATTCACACCAGGTGTCTGCCAAAGGATTGCAGGTGGTCAGCATAGATACTTGCTCATGATTGTAAATGAGCCTTGACTTGAAGCAACAGAGGAGGAAAAAAAAAGTCTCCTGGCCCATTTGTGGACTCAGTACCCAACAACCCAGGCTGTGAATGCACATTATAGGATGACAGCATTATGACCAAGTGGGATATCATTTTCCACTAGCCCCAAGACAAGGAGGATAAGAAAGCCACAAAAAAACCTCGCAAGTATGGAGAAAATGAGTTATTTGGAAAGAGAGTAATATTTGTTTCTAGTAAAGAGAGAGTAATATTTGGTTCAACACTAACTAAATATTTTAGCATTGCTACAGAAACCAAGACAAAGAGAAGCAGTTTTCAGAAGTGTGTTTGTAAGATGCCCAATTTTGAAGCTGATTTGTGCATTCCAAACATGTCTACACCCCTCAGCTACACTCATCATAGTAGACTGTAATAGCTGCACTCTTGCAGGTAATGAGTAAATTCCAGTTATTTTGGTAATGTTGTTTTCAGTTCATCGTGGTTACAATCCATATTTCCTTGCCACAGATTGTATGAATGATGGAGAATGTTGACAAATTCATATTTACTATCATTTTGGGTGTTGTTTTCTTGGCAACATAGGAGTTTGCTGTAATAAAAGCAGTCAATGTGTATTGGATGTTTTTATTCAGGACAGTTTAGTGGGCGTCTGGTTCCCCAGAGAGGATCTGGAAAGCTATACCTGGCCTCAATGAATATGTATAGATTACCATTCCTTGCTGAGACCCTAGATTTTTCATGCATTAAANGTTCTAAGGGACTATTTTTATATTTTTCCATGCCTGGTCTCCTCTATAAGTTACACAACATAAACAGGTGCATGACCAGAGCCACATTACTTGTAAACAGTACTCGGGACTGAGATGGAGAATTGCATTGCTAGCACAGCAAGGCTGTACCTGGGGGCAGAGACAAGAGCAATCATCTTCAAAGTCTTTCCAATAAACCAGTGTTTGATTATTGTTAGTCCTCATTGTCAATCTTCTCATCTCCTCCTCCTCCACACACACATAAAGACTTCATTGAGATAAGACAATTTTGAAGGCCATTTATCCTCTGAAGTTTGCTCTCCCATCCATTAAAAAAAAAATAAAATCCAGAGGTGCATTCCTCTTAAAAAGATTCTTGGCAGAAAACAACATTTGATTATGGCCTTGCTGTATAATTAGTATGGCTAATCATTATTTCATGTTTTAAGGGAAAAAAAAATCCTGTGAAGTCCAAGCACACTGATTCACATTATTAAAATTATATTATGCTACAAATGGAAAGGATTAGAAGATCCCCTAAAGGCAGAACTTTTGCCTGGCCCTTAAAGTCTAATTGTGTGTTTACTATCAATAGCACTTACATCCTGAATGACTGGCAGAGCCACCCAAGTTCTCTACTCTTGCAATACTAAGTAATGACCAACATTTAAAAATCTAGCCTTTAGTTGCTAAACCTATCATAAGCTGTAGCTTCTGCTATGTCCAATATATTTTGCAGGGTTTCCGTAACTTGTTGGCAGACATAGACAATCAGCAACAGGCCTGATTAATTCCTATGATTTTTTGCTAAGTGCTAGCTGAGTCATCACATAAAAATTCAGAAGAGTCAAATAAATGATCTGGATCCTCAGTGAGCTCTACTTCCACTTATAATTTCAAAATGATAACCAGCAGGCTTAAGGCAGGCTTTCTTGAAGATAGGAGGAAAACACCATCTGCAACACCTTCAAACCAACTCATTCTCTGTGTCGGGAGTGACCACTGGGACCACAGGCTGTAAGGCAAATTATCTCACTCTTCTACTTAGCACCACGTAGACTGGGTAAAGAGGTATCGCTGCACCAGAGGTCAGCCCTTGACAGGACTGCTGGGAGCTCACATCTATTGTTTATTCTGGTGAAGCTGAAGTGGTCTGGCGCTGGGGTGATTCCCCATTCCCATAAAGGGAAGAAGGGCTGACAGTCCACTGAACTGCTTCCCTTCCAGCACCCTCTGTGAGACAACACCTGTTGGTCCTAAAAATAAAGTGCATGTATGTAGAAAATGAACTAGCCACCAGACTTGGGTTGAGATATTCATCAAAAGCAACACCAAGAAATACAAATTCCAAAATAAAATTAAACATGTCAGCTGACAAACCACTAAAACATAACATCATTTTTTAAAAAGACCTCAGTGCATACAAGTGAAAAGTCACTAGTGTCTCACAAAATAAGAGAATGGGTGGAGAACGTAACCTAGATTTCTAGATCCTATTTTATTGCACTATTTAACATTTGAAGATATGTTTACACTTGGCTATGAAAATAATCTTGCAGAGCCAAGAATTTTCTCTGTTGATGGACTACAGATCAGACATAATGACATTACATAATCTTAATTCTTTTGAGAGTTCCACTATCTACTCACTGCAATACCTCTATTGGAAATAATTGCAAATGTTCTAGTACCAATTACTTTTAAATTGTCAAAGTTAATTTTTTAAAATATATTAATTTTTTAAAGTCATTTTTTGAAAGATATTTTATAGCTCTGTGTAGTTATTCCTTTAGTGTTTCACTTCTTTATTTCCTTCCAAATCTTCCAAAATGTTTCACAATAAATGCAAGAAAAAATTATTCAGAGTCTATTTGCAGAGCAGATGATATAAATACAATGAAGTTTATCTTTACAAATGTCTGGATTTCTAAAAATAACGTTGACCAACTTAACACAGAAAAATAAGAAAAATTAAAATCAATTTTAGCACTGATCTTTTCCCTTTCAGTAGATGTTGCTGTTCTTTCTACCCTAAAATACACTCATGGGTGAACTTCTGGACCAGTAGCTGCTGGATATTGTTTTCAAAATAAGTGAAGAACACTAAATCTCATTGACTTTCAGTTTTGCTCAACATGGCATGCCCCCTGAACAGTAAGTGACAGATGTGTCTATTGTCCACAGTAGGACTTAAAAGGCATCAGTGCCTTTTTGACAGAATTCATTTTCCCACCTAAAATGTTCTGTCAGACAGAAGTTGGCAGAATCACTATAAAATTTCCTTCTTCTTGGATTCCAACCATTAAAACAGAGCTTTTAGAAAGACACCTGGAGAGCTTCTGGACCTGGTATGCTATCCCATGTCCAAGAAAAACAATACATCTTGCTTGCTGATAGATTCAGGAAGAATCCAAGGCTTTGCACCCCTTCCTCTGAAAAGAGAACTAACCTGCTGTCATTGATACCGTTATTTGGACACATACAATTAAGTTCACTTTGTTTTATTTGTGTGGTACTATTTGAATTTATTCTGAAATAATGCCTGTTTCTGGGATGACAGGACACTTCCATGCCTATTGCCCACATTGCAAAGGGTTTGGTTTTTTACATCAACCAATAGCAAAAGGAAGGTGAGAAGGGATTTTGTAAATTTTCTCGGGCGAAATGACCATCGGCACCATGGTACAAGCACAGCAAAGTGGGGTGCCTGGGAGCAGCCAGGTGTGGCTCCCCAAAATAGCTCAGGCAGAGGTTAGGGCTGTTTCACTTTCTGATGCTGACAGGATGGCAAAGAGTAAGGCATCCTTCCTCCCAGTGCCACTGGTACAAGCAGTAACTAGGTCGTGATTGCCAGCTTTATGCCCATATTGAGACCACCTATGAAGGCAGAATATTTCTGGCCAGTTTAATGTTCCTTAGCATAGAGTAATCAATCCAAAAGTGCAAGTTTAAGGAATTTATCTTTAAAATGTAAATTTGTGCAACTGTGTCGTTTTTCATTGCAAGTAAACTCTATTGCAGCCCCCAAATCTTGTGCACTAGCCTCTGTGTGTAAAATACCCAGATCTCCAAGGCAAACAGTCCAACCTAGACAAAGATTTTAACAGCTGAGGCACATAAGAAAATAATGGTACCTGGCAACTGATCTCTCTATAAATGTTTTCTTTCAAGTTGGATCTGCTAGCAAAGCTCCCTTGTAAGTTTGATGAGCAAATGCTGATTGCACCATGGAGACAGTTTCTACAAGTTACAACAAGGTAGTGAGGAAGAAGACAAAAGTCTGCAATATTCAGGGAACGCCTCCTCTGCTAATCAGAGACAGCTGAAAGATCAAATACTTGCTCAGTGGGCAGTTGTTACCAGGTTTGCTTTTTAGTTCGGTTCAATAAATTGACTTGCTCACTTGTAACTCAAGCAGATTATTGTTAATGGGCTTCTTGGTCAACAGCACCTCTTGATAACATTTTAATTAAAATGAATATGTGTCTCATTTACTTTTTGGGGTCTAATATGTGACATTTCACAGCACTGACAGCATCAGCTGCCATTTTGCTCAATTAATTGCTATATAATTATTCTCAAATGGCTGGGAAGAGTGCAATTTTTCCTTTGTGCCCCGTTTACCTCTTTGATACTCACTCCATTGGTAGTGTCCAGTACAAAAGTCATACGTTCCCTCTGAGAGGAGTCACCATGATGTATCTGCAGATCAGGCTGCCCTTGCCCTCGCCCATCCTTACCTCAGCAGTGGTACCACGTCTGCTGGCTACACCAGGCAGCTGTGTGCCTCTAGCTTCGGATGGCAGACGGGCAACACCAGGCACCAGGGGTCATGTACCTGTTTCTGGTTCCACTTCCCTAGATGAGACTGGCAGCTCCAGCTCAGGCTGGGGCATTTCTGGCCAACTGGGCAGTGCAGCATACAGCAGTCACAGCTGGTTGCGCCTGCAGTTTGGGAAATACCATCACCACGCTGTACAGGATCAACACAGATGTGCGAGAGAGAAAAGAAACAAAAATACTAACGCAAAGTAATCTTTTCTTTCCTAAGAGCTCTAACAGAAGCATTGTCTGTTGAGCTGGAGGTCCTACCGGGGCCATCGCTGCAAGGCACTGGCACGCAGACCTGAATAAACTTAACACTTGCAGCTGCTTTTAGTGATATCCTCCCTCTTCTGCATTAAGGAAATTAAAGCACAGGGACTAGTTCAAAGACACACAAAAAGGCTCTCTGGGCAAAAGCAGTAAAATGGTGGCGGCCTCCTATGTTTCAGGCCACCAGATGAATCACTCCATCAAGTTTCCCCCGGCGTTAATGATAAGTAGTCAGAATCATCGTTTTAGATCTCATACCATGCATCCTTCTTGCAAATATACATCTGACTCCTATCAATGATAGATCGTTCCCTCTGGCCCTATCTGCAGAACAGGAACTATTCTTTCCTTTTTGTACCAGTCACACTATACTAAGAAATAATGATTAAAAAACCAAGGAGATCATCTTGGTTTTTTTAGTCCTGGAATCTCTCTATCATTATAAATATTTTTTCTACACTGTTGCCATTTTACAGCTTCTGTAATGAACTGTTTGTTCATCAGGGAGCTAGCTTGTAAGCTGTAAAGATCAGAGCTTTATTTCAAAGGGAGGGAAAACATTATAGCATTTCATCTTATGCGTGTTTAGGTGAATTTATAACTCATGAAAGAAGTTACACGAGCTTGCTGACAGCCACTGAAGCAGTGCAGCCGGATTTAGACATTTTAGGCATCTCTAGAAAAAGGTATAGACTCTATTTTGCAACACATATATCCAATGATCAGAGAAGTTGCTCTTTTTTCAGTGCCCATGAACTCTCCTCTGCTGTAACACTCTATTTGTGCAGGTGATTTTGTTATTTTTTTCCTGTTGTGGACACCTGTCCACTTGGAAACATCTAAGCCACAAAACAGCTGTCAGATGGTAGCAACTTTTGGTTACTCTGAACCAGGGCTGGATTCAACCCAGCAATGACTGTGAGGTGAGAGATTTGGTATCATCTTATCAGTTTTCTGAGCCATCTGGTTCTAAATGTGCAATTTAACAGTGAAACATTACCATGAAGAATCTAAGACCATTTATGAAATTTAAGACTAGAATTATCCTCTGAATAATAGGTACAATCCTATCAGCTTTGGCATATTATGTGTTTAAAATATACCTACTATTCACAGTGAGACAAATATACTGTTTATTATTGAATTTAGTGCAATACAAAATGATGCCCATATAGAGTGAAATCTCATCCAAGTACTTGATCTGATGTCAAAGTAACACATGTAAATCAAGACAAAGATATCAACACAAGATAAAGATGCTAGTAAGACCATCTGTACAAACCTCCCCTGGAATGCTTCACTTTTCACACATGAGATAGAAAACATCTTCTTGTGCATTGCACTGTCTGTGTGCACTGCCAAAAACTGCAGCAGTGAGGGAGATTCAAAAATGGAAGTGTTCAAAATGGAAGGAAAGGATTTAATAGATTGCTTCCATTAAACTCAGTGCTCCAACTGTTGAGTGTCCCATGAACTTCAGCTTCTGAACTTCAGAGCATTCCCTGCTAGGATACCGCTTTCAGCCTTTCTTCTTCCATCTCTTCTTATGCCCATTTACCAGTTGGAGAAATGAAGCCTAGGCACCAACCAAGACCTGCTGAAGATCACAGGAATAGCCTTTAGCAGAAGACTGAGTCAACAGACATCCTGCAGCTCTAGGTTTGCATCTTTGCTGGATGACTGTGTGACTTCTCATTCTTCTTCTACAAGGAACACTTTAATTTTTAGGACAAACACTTCCTAAGGAGTTTGGGAGAGGGGACTTCAGACTGGGTGGGCAGTCCTTGCAGTCCTTAGGAAGTTCTATTAAAGATATTACCCCTCTGGGAAGGGGAGGGTGATTCTCCAGATGGGGCTACTGAAATAGTACTTTAATATTATTTAAGATTTTATTTGAACTTTTAGTAAAATATTCATTCATATCCTGATCCTAATATAAAATTCTTTATTATGTAGTGGTACTGATTTTCAGACTCTGGCAGTTTTAAAGTAGGCCAAGTGCTAGGTTTAAAACCCCCTGAAAATGTCTTTCTGGAAGATAATAATCAGTCAAATGCAAAATTGAGCTTGGAAGGTAACACATCTGTATGGATCAGTGCAATTTTTGAAGACTAAATTATGTTTAATTAACTAGGCTGAGAAAGTAGCTTTTTTCCCACTTCATATTTCATTTCACTGTTAAAAGTCATAATCTGTACATTAACCAGCTCTCCACCTGAAATGTGGGGGAGTGCTGCTTGCAGAAGGCTCCAAAATCAGACCTCGAATATCAGGCTGTATAGCTCCTCTCAGCTAAGAAATATGTCAAATGCTGCTCTCTGTTGTATCACATCCCTGACATTGGCTTTCAGGGAAGGATTCAACTCCAAAACCTCTTTGAAGTGGAACAGAAACTTCGAAGGCAGCATCAGAACAAAATCACGTTCCACTCTTCACATCTGTCTGTGCACTTGGCAGATGCCGCACACCAATAATTTAAATTAAGGCATTTTTCATTCTCAGGCATTGTGATAATTCCAGGGCATTTCCTCCATCATATTTGTAACCTATTCATTATACCATTTTACTGCATAATGAAGACAAATGCCAACAGTTTAGCAACAGATTTGGATAATGACAAGATGTACAGTAACACAGAGTAATGTGACCAGGCCTGCAAGTTCTAATTGAATGTTTTTCTGATCCCGTTTCCATTAATCTTTCCTCCTGTTTCATTTTTCTAGCCATTTTACGTGTCGCCTGCCCCTTTTCCCCTTCCCTCTTCAAACCACCCGCTGAAAGCATTTTTAAGAAATGGATTCTGCCTCCATCGTGGAGTCAGGCTTTCTCCTTATCAATATACACGGCTCACTTGCCGATGAACCATTGAGCTTCTGATGGAGTAAAACGCGCACATCCCAGGCGTGGTACTTAATTGGTATGCTGGCCCATGCAAAGCTATCTGATTGCATTCAGTAACTGGCAGGGACAGAAAGCATTTCCAAGGGAAATAATATCTAGCTGTGAATGTGGAATATGTGTGTAAGAACTGAACAGTAAACACCAGCCTTAATTTTAATATCTCACATTATGCAAAACTTAAAAAAGATGAGTGCTCTGATATTCAAGCAGACCCCTGCGGGATAGGAATGTTATCATAAGAATATTATAGAAACCAATGTAAAATACCCAGCTGCTGTGAGAGTTTTAGGGGCATCAAACGTTTTTGAATCACCATTTTCTTTCCACAAATGAAAGTATTTACTTATTAACAGCAGCAAAACTGTATTATTTTGCCAGGCTGTACGACTGCAAGCAACATTGCCTTTCAGTTTGGGCTTTGATAGGCTAGTGCTTAATATCCCAAGCAGCCCTTAAAAGCTCCAAGGTGAAAATGTAAAGCCATAATCCAGCCCTAAATGGTCATTTAAAAAAATGATCATCCCAAAGCTCAGGAGTGCCTTTATCTGTTTATGAGGCATTCCAGTTAAAATAGTTACACTAGGAATGTGGGGAGGATGATACCTGCTTAATTTTATGGTGTTTTTCTCTCTCCAGTGATAAAAGGTGGCTGGGACAGCAGCAAGAGACAAATCCTGTTTGCCTTATTCACACAACTGGTCACAGTGACTACAGCGGGTCTGTTTGTGGAAGGGATTTGGCCTGAACTCTTACTGTGTCAATTATCTTTCTTTACGAGCAGGTTTCTCTTTTCGTCCTACTCTCTAGCCAAACTGTTACTCACAGGTTTCCAGACGAAACGTGTGACAGACAACAGCAAAGATGTGAAAGCAGGAAAAAGAAACATCAATTCAGATCAGCGGGTTCATATTAAAAACAAAACCTTGACAAAACAAAACATCTTGCTGACACAGTTTTAAGGGAATTGGTCAAGGCAGATTTACACAGAACTGTCCAGACAATACCTGTATTGTTCATCCCTTAGGATTTAGATCTGCTTTCCCAGAAACGAGAGGGCAGGAAGGAATTTGTGATATTCAGAGACAATTCGTGTGCAAATCTTGACCTTCATGAAGATGTCCAAATGTTTGCAAGCTGATATTTTTCTTCTTTTTTTTTTTTTTATTCTTAAAGTAACGGGTGACATAAAAAGAATGAAGTGCCTATCTGGCTGGATAGTCCTTTAAACTAGGGCGATAAGTAAGCACAACCTGCCAGCACTGTGCAGCTCCTTGTTTGAACCCTGCCCGACGATGAGCTCATGCTGAGAGCTTTTCACACCTCACAGATAAATCTCAGCAGCCTTGGTCAGTTCCTGGGTCAGACACCTCCAGAAGCACCCCAGGAGTGTGGTGCCAAGAGACGGTCACTGCTTTGGTTTTGCAGGAACTGCTGCTGCTATTGAGAAGGACCTTTGCCACTTCAGACATGTCTCCACTTTCTCAGCCTGATTCCAGCTTAGCTCACTGGTTGCTTTCAGGGTTGCTCCTGAAAATAAAATAAAAAAGTCAGTTATCCAGGGCTCTCTGCTGCAGGGCAAGGAAGAAGAGCTGGCTTTTCCTGGCCAACCTCCAGACTCCTCTTGAAGTCTCTGCTTCTTTTGAGGGATGGGAGAGGGTTGCTCTGTAAGCTCTTTTTTTTTTTTTTTCTTTTGTCCCCTGCCACTGGAAGAACAAATCTCAGTAACCTGGGCAGATAAGCTCCTTGTAGAGCCCAAGACCTGTGAGAGAAGGGGTTCTTTGCACTAGCTTTTGCTGGGATATTCCTCAGCAAGAACAAGGAAAAAAAATCTCTGCAAGAACCCAGACTTTCATTCTGAGAGGCTGAAGAACATGACACAATACCAGACCCTTTTCTGTGAGCCTGGAAGGAGTGCAAAGAGGGTTCAGAAAAGTAGAAGACCGAAAGAGCAACGAAATTTTCTCTGCTTATAATTAGAAGTCTTGATACTTTCCTAAAGAAAAAAGTAGTAACCCACCTTATAGTTTTTGATGCATAAATATAATAATTTAAACACCTGAGTTTACTGATTCTTCCAGAAAGAATGTGGATTGTGTGTTTATTTGGGACCAAGTCTCAGTTATCCTCAGACATTGCAGATCCCTTTTTTGCAGAACAATAATGGGGAAAGGTACAGAACTTAATATTTTAGCACTGGAGATACTAGCAGCAAATTCCCAGCAATGGCATAAACTTTCAATTTCCCATATTTAATTGGTTAGTTTTCTTCAGTGTTGTGCACTAATGGATGTAAGGGACAAAAGATTCGATAAACAGTTCTGCACCCTTGGTGCCCTGTTCTGGATGTGAATGTACGCTGCAGCAATTTGAGATGTCAAGTCTAGCTGTCAAGGCAAAACAGAACAGAGATAAATGGTCACCCTCTCGCACAGCCGTGCTTACTGCAAACTAAGCACAAACACGGTATTTAGATCCTTAACATTTGAATAGGTTACAATACGCCTCCAAATGAAAGGAAATTTCTGTAATTAAAGGATAAAGGAGTTGACAGAATTTCTTGGCCTACTTGTGTAACACTTTTCTAAAAGAGATTTTGAGGGAGATTGGATTCGTTGCAGCAAGGTACGCTGCACAGTGAATTGTCTGATGCTTCCCCAGTACATTTTGCCAATTTGATCACCAGTAGTAAATTGGGTGAACTTTTGAATTTCAATGCATGAGACTCCTCATGCGTCAAGATGAGATAATTCTGTGACTTGGATGATTACTTCTGAAGGCAAAAGGCCAAAGTTTTCTCCTTGAACTTTACATATGAATTGATCAAGTCAATGCATTTTACATAGTTTAAGGTACCTCCCTGCTTTGCCTAGCCACATCAAGGGAATACAGTGGTAAAAAGCCATTTTCTTTCTACTTGCAGAATGTATTAGCATTTGAGAGGGAAACATCTATAAAAGACCTTATAAAAGTCTTCAGAAAATCCATTAATCCCAGACATTTTGTCCATAGTTCCTTGCAGTGCTATCAGAGTGTCTAGGCTATTGACCTATAATCCATTAATAGGATTTTTAAGAGTTCTGTTATGGTTACTCTTCAGGAGATGAGCGAACAGATGGATAGGATGGTCACCCCCTTGCTATAACCTTTGCCTAACAAAGCTGATTAATTCAGTCTTTCTAGTTGATAAGGCATCAAGTGTGCCTTTGTCTACAGATAATTAACTAAGATACAAGGCAAAAGAGTCAACAGAGGTGAACAGCAAAGTGAACTCTCTAGGCTAAATCCAACAGATTGGGGACTGGAAGCAGAGGTGAGGTAAATGATGCTGTAAAGTATACATCAACCACCATTGCATTAGCACAAACACTTGTGAGCAGAGGTGAGATATAACCTAGAAAAGAAGCAAGTAGCAGGCAATATCAGACACCGTGACCACTAGCTGGATCTCTGACATGGTACCGCCATGGCAGCCCAGCATTTTTCACTCATTTCCCATTATCTTGAAACACCTGAAGATAGACCACCTACACAAGGTGCTACTGAAAACGTGTCATACAGCAGTGCCCCTGACCTGAGCCCATGGGGGCAGTTCCAGGGCAAGCAGAGAGGCAGAGCAAACAGTGCCCAGATGCCCTGCAAACCCCCACAGACATGGTTACCCCCCTTCCTATTTGCTTTTGTTTGGCTATTTAGAGCTTTTCTTGGGGCCAGGGACTGACGGGAGGCTAGCAGCTGTCTGCCTTACCTCATTAGATGTGAGCAGTAGGGGTTGCAGCCATCTACCACGCTTAAGACATTCCAAAGCTCCCAGACACATAATTGACTCTTAGCTCCTTTCAAACCCAAAGCAAGCTAACTGCAGTCAACAATGATGAATAAAGAAAGGATTCAGGCCTGGTAAATAACGTGAAGTAGAATTGCTGCAATGGGAAGGGAAGCAGCCAAGTGAATTAAGCCTCCCATGTTCCTTGCTTAGCCTTGCTTTTCTCTCCCTGACCTACAGCTGAATACAGCCTTTTACCACTGCTTCTCACAGCTTGCAGCTCCAAGCCTGCCAGGAGCCTCTTAACTCTCCTCTGGTCAGTAGTAGGGAGTTTGCACCACCAAGGCAGGTACACCATGGTGCTGCCCCTTTATCTGCTCCTCTAAAGCCACATCTGCCTTCTTTGGCATCCTCCCAGTTCACCTCTGAGACCACGCCAGCACACACCACTGACTGCATGCCCGTAAAGCACTTATCCTAATCTGGCACTTTAGGAGGCAGCCTCAGTCATCACTTTTCAGCAAGGGGGGTGATACGGAGCTATGAGTTCTGTAAGTTCATTGCCTCACCTTGCAGTGGTGAACAGAAGGAACACACAATCCCTGCCTTGTCAGAAAACTGGAGGACAAACTGTTTTTCACATCTTCAGTTTTAGACAAACACTTCTAAGTGTTGCACCTTATAAGTACCCGTGACTGTGGTTTTTATTCTATTTCTGAAAAAAAAAATAAAAAAAAAAAATCACTGTGCAAACACAGGCTGAAATTTTATCAGCACTGAAGTAGGAGGTTATGCAAGAGCTTTAGGCCAAAAACCATGGATGAAGCCCAAATTTTCATTTATAAATGGTTGGTCCAGCTGCAAAATAGTATTGTAGCTACCCAAACATCTGCTTTGGGGTTGCAGAATTTTGCCTGGGGCAGCTCCCAGAAATATTGCTATGACAACCCAGCTCTAACTCCATCTCATGCTCATACCTTGTCTGAGGGCACAAAAACATAGCGCTCTTTTCACATGCCAATTGAAAAACTGAAGTCTCCTCTGGGGTAATACCACCCTGAATCTGTCAGACCAAAACCAATGAATTACAGGGGTTTCTGTCCCAACATCTATTTCATGTATTTTATTCTCTTCCTACTTATGTTAAACTACATAAGTAGCCTAAATTAGAGACCAGAAACCAAGCAGATGCTCTGAGCCATTGGACAAACTGACTCATGATCTCATCCATGAGGATCTGCAATTGATCCTCGGGAAGACCTTGTGTTTTTTACATCATTTTATTAGAAGCTGGAAGATTCAACTTTGGAGCCATGCAGGCAGAGAAGAAAACAGAACTCAGGTCTTCCTTGTCCTAGATGAGCACTTTGAACACATAAGTAACATAAAAAGGTGGTAGTGACACTGGTGCACAATGTTTTACAGTAAGATATAGATAGGAGGGGAATCCTATCTTAGCCGTATTTTAAAATTCTACATATCTTCATACAAACTACTATTCAGGATAGTATACAGACTGAATTTCACGGGCAACAATTTCAAGAAACATGCATAGTTAAGCAATTTTGACCAGTCGGTTTTGAATGTTTAAAGCATTCTGGTCTAGCAAGGCTGTGTTTGTTCTCTTTACTCAAATAAGCAGTGCCACCAAAGACACTATTTGTATAAGAAGAACAGCCATGATTTAGCCCTGCCTGATTTCTAAAACTCATAGCAATCATGATATGAGCTTAAAAATCAGGGCTGACTTGGATATTTATTGGCACAATTATGTCTGCAACCCATTGCAGAGTGAACACAATTTTGGTAGTAATTTTCAAATCATTAGCACATGGCTTTAGTAACATCTTATCTCAGCTATTAGGCAGGCTGTACTTAAATTAAAGTCATTAGCAAGCACTCCATTACTGTATTGTTTTGTAGTATGCAAATTGGATTGTTTTGTAAAGTAAATAGCCTCTGCATATGAGACAAATCAACATATATCTAAAAAATGTAATTATAAGGCTTAACTAATCTACTTCATTTTGCATTATATAAAAACTATTTTCAACTTTTATGTGAAGTAGCTTCTAAATAATAGAATTTATTGTACATGATTAATTATAGCAATGATGGTCATCTATCTGTGCCAAAATATGACGGTTTAATCTTCTAAATCACATCAGGAATGAAACAATTCTGAATCCAAGATATCTCTTTATGGGTTCTAAGTACAGCTCATAAATTACTGCAGCTTTTAAATCTCATCAACATTTCTGCAGCAGAGAGGCAAACCAATACTATGTTCAAGTCTGTGGTCTACTTCAAGTAAAAGTCCTGTTAATTAAAATATTTTTGAGGTCTTTTCACAAGAACAGTGTCATAAGGCTAACTTTCTAGGGTAAGTGCTCTCATCACACCCAATTCTCTTCTCTTGCAGAAGGATCAGTCCTTGCATCATGGCTGGGAACTCCCCATCCCCATCAGTTACTTCAAATCTTTTCCCACCTGAAACTACAAAATCCCTAACCATGCTAGGATCTCTCTCTACCTCTTTCCCAACATAACAGATTCAGAAAGATTTGAAGTTTTTTTTTAAGTTACTGAGGGTACCTTCACTAAGGAAAGTACAGAAACGAAACGATATTATCACCAGTGAGCTGGGGAAGAGAATGATTCATATATATGTGGGAAGAACATTATTTCCTCCTCCCCAAGCTCTGCCACACAACATATGGACCATTCTTGTACCACAGCAGGAGCAAGAGAGCAAAAGGCCATCTTTTCTCTGGTTTCCATTTGGTACTATGTTCAAAAAATATATTAGCCTTTCTTCTCTCCAATCATTGTGTTGGTACCAGGCAGGTTTGTAATGCATCCCTAAACAATGACCACAGATCTTGGGGCAGGATGTTATGTCATGCCATGCCAGACGTGAGATGGATGCTGATACAGATTAAGCCACCTGAGTACTATCTTAAATCAGGTCTGGTTTTGGAGTCTGAAGCAACCCAAAGGTCTTAAGGTATGATGGGTGCTGAAGCTTCACCTCAGTTTACCCCTCTGTCCAGTGTAATCCTCCTCTAGGCTTCCTCCTCCTGACTGAGGTCTTGAGTAGGATCCCTCAGATGGCAGTTTTGCTGCACTGCACAGGGTGAATCTTTGCCAAGAAAACCCTGGAATAGAAACCCCAGGTGCTCAATTCCTACCTTTTTACTAGTATAAAAAGTATGAAAAGTTTATATAAGAAGCAAGAGTCTCTTGCCTCAGAAGTTTGCTGGACTGTGACCTTCTCTCTAGATTGCTGCTACTTATTGCTGCCCTGGTCCAAAAATGAGGGGCCCCTGCTGTCTGCAACCACAGGTAGCTCTGCAGCTAAGCTCAGAGGAAATCTATCCCTCTGCACAGGACACAGACTCAGGACCTGCTTTTCTAAAGCAGTGCCTACAGGGCAATTTGCTAATCAGCTGGGAACTAGGGAAGTGTGCAGAGCAGACTGTTGTTCAGCTAGTATAAGACAAGAGAAATAAGTGTGGAGAATTGATGCTTTCATTTGGAAATAATAGTTAGCTCAAACCTGCCATGCTTGAACCTAGGTTCTACCTGCACTTTTATCAGAATAGTGCTGAAGAGTGTCTGGATTAATTTAATCTGATAACAAAAGGCAGAGCAGCACCATAATGCTGATGAGATTCAATGATGCAGCATCGGACTGTGGAACAACGGTGATGAAAAGCTGGCATTTCTCAGCCACTTGTAGGCAAAAGAGAAGCAAATAATGAGAAGCTGCATCCCTGCATGTGCATTTCTTGTGCCCTTTAATCCTGCAAGGTTGGTGGCAGGGAAGCCTGCAGGGCACAGCCAGCTGGGAGCAAGGTCAAGCCAGGGTTGAGTTTGCCAGGGTGTCCACACTGCTGTCTTGATTCACAAATCTTTGCCCACATATTGCTTATGTGAGAAAGGCTGGCTTAAAGAGAAGGCTGGACGAAGTTGTGTAGCTATGGCAAACCTACTTTGCTCTCATTAACCTTTTCCTAGGACTTGACTGCTGTGTCCGCCAAAACAGCCACACTACCCCATGAGGGGGAAAAGGCCTTACAAAAAAGCATTGGCAACTGAAGTTCCAACATGGGTAGAAGGGTAAAAACTAGAGACAAGTTCAATAATAACATTTACAGAAGGTGTTCACCAGCTGAGCCATTGGCTTTTTTATCTACTCCAACTGTAAAAATATAAGACCAGTGGGAAAACTAACATTCACTGTACAAATATTTGGTTACAAAAGAGAACAGAAAAAATAGGTTGTCTTAGCAGAAATTCTTATCAGAATGATGCAAAGGAAGTGCTCTGAAAGAGCTTGTTTTATAGCTCTTGGAGCCCTAAGAGCATTACTGTGCCTCATGCAATGCAGACAAGGAACGACTCTGCAGCTGCCTATCAGAAGAACAACTTCCTATCACTTTGATCCCTTCTCAAAATATTTTAATGCACACATTGCACTCAGTAAGACACTTGCCTGAAAACTGTGGTTAAACATACATTTTCACAACATGAATCGAATTAAATTTCCGCATACTAAAAGCTGAAATAGTCCTCACCTGTCATACGTCTATTTCCAGTTTTCTTCTCCAAGGTCAGAAGAACTAATAGCTTTATGGGTAAATTGGCCAACAAGCAACTCCTCTCCTGAGTTTTCAGTAAAAAAATCTTTTTCTGTTTAGCAGACTGCCTGAAGGTAATTTGCCAAACACAAGAGAAAAAGGTAACTTTTTTTTCATTGTTCAAAAATGTTTTTTAAAGAAATCTAATTTTACTTCCTGAGAGGCTTTCAATGAAAATAACATTTTCTGAAACAACACTCTCTTTAGACTTTTTATTTGCTGTGTACTTTTACTGCTTTTAGCAATCTGCTCCAAGTTGTCCCTGATCTGAAAGCAAATACAAGGGAATAGGAGAGTGAAAAAAAGTGAGACAAAGTGAGACCTTGGGAAAAAAAAATGGCTGAATTCAACATTTTAGTCCAATCTGCTATTGCTAAAGAGGATAATGAGAAAATAGCACAGTAATGTAATATATTATTACGTTAGGTTCCCGGATGCATAATCCTACATTGTTGCAAATATGGATATACTCTTAGAAGATGTCAGTTATTTGGCATTCCATGTTACTTTTAAGATTTTTTTTTTTCTATTTTATATATCAGCTCTTGAATCAGTTTCACTTTTCATGTTGAAATCTGCTATGGCATAAGTTTATGGTGATCCTTATTCCTTATTTATTCCTTAATTCAATGTTCTTTATCCAATTCCCCCTGCTGAGGGCATCCTCATGAACTCTCCGCAGGAGCAGGGGAAAAACAGCAAGTGAGCTACTGGAAAAAAAAACATCTAGGAGCAGATTGTCCTCTGGAAAATCTCTGCTGCTCACTCCCATGTTGGAAGCTTCCAGCACATTTCCATGAGCAAGCCCTTGTACTGAGAGAAAGACATTAGAAATGACATTTTACTTCTTTCTTCAGTAAGGCCCACCTTCTTTCTTCTTTTAGGCCCATCCTTTCCCAAACCAACTGACAGCTGATGGATTTGATTCAGGAATTCATGCTCTGCCAATTAATATCTCGGGATCTATTTCTACACTCTTTTAACTGCTGTAGCCAATGCATTTGAGGGACCCCTGTAAACAAGAATTTAGAAACCTGGCACAATTTCCATGTCTTTGGGTATTTCCTGCCTTTCAAGAACTGTTCCCACCTGGCACCAGTTATATCGGTGTTGTTATTGAATAAGTTACAGTGTCTGAACTTTTATGCTTGGCTAGAGAGGCTCCCTTGATTTATTGTCCTAAAGATGAAGTACCAGCTATTAAAGCCTGGCCTAGCTTAATGAGATATACATCTCTTTAGTGTATTAGATGCAGAAATATCATGATAAATATCCACACCTGGGATAATCCTGAATGAACCGTCACGTACAAACTTACTAAGGTTTTTTAATAATGTAAGCACAGTATTCATTCTCAGTTCAGTACATTTTGAATGCCACTGAATAGAGATCTACGTATTTACGGAAAAAAATTGCACATATATTCCTCATGCCACTGCTTCATGGAACTTAATATTTCTTGCTGCACCTTTTGAAACATCTTCTAATGTCATTACCTTCTCTCCATTTTCTGGAATCTCCTCATCTATGCTAATACTATGCTAAATATTGATTATAGCTGTGTAAAGAGCAAAATATACATATTAGACTGCGTATTTTTATCCAGAGGAGCTGGAATTTCCAGCAAGGTGAAACCTGAGACCAGATTATAAGGTATGATAATACATAGGGAAAAAGCACATTTTCTCAAGTGGAATGAATGCCTCTGGACATAAGTGTTTTCTGGCCAGGCACATGATAAGTCTAATATACTGAATGCAAAGAAGAATGTGTACGTAAAAGAAGATAGTTATTCAACTCAGAAGTACCAATTCTACTGTCAAATTTCAGGTCATGTGGGATATAGGATAACCTAAACTGTAAAAACAACTAAGAGCTATCTATAACTCAATCTAAAAAGAGGTCAGCAGGATTTGCAGATACGACACGACTGAGGTGGCAACCTCATCATCTGAAGTGCTGGTGTACTGCAGCTTCTATACTGTTACTAAGAAATCATCACACCTTTCCCTTCCTCTGCCTCCATTCAAAATTATTTACACAATCCACATGTGTAGAAGCATATGACATGATAGGACACACCACTGCTGCCAAATAACTGCTCAGGAGAATTGTTTGAAACACAGTTTGCAGAGATGATTAAGAGAAAATGTCACTGATTTAGTATTTTTCAGCTTCACATTTACATTGAACAGAACGGCATCTGAGAGTATTAATTCAAAGATGTTTCAAGACATACTTTCCACTGCCAGGTACCAATTCACCAGCAAGCCCCAAGCAATGTCTCGGATGTGCCTACAACAGCAAACAGCAACTCCCAGGCAGCTCTGCTCTTAGCCTCACAGAAAAGGTCCAGGTGTCTTGAGATTCTGGGGTGCCATGAGGGTCCCAGTTGCCTGGCACGAAGATGATATGCAACCTTCACATCAAAAGAAGGGCGTAACAGCTCCAACGCACCCATGCTCATGATGACAAACATTCTAACTGTGGCATCTCCAGCAAGCCATTGGGAATGAGTCTAGTTTTTAGGAAATTCTGCCTTTTATTAGTCAGAGGTTTCTCAAAAAAACCCTCCAAAATAAAAAAATAAAAATAAAAAAAAAATCAAAAAAACCAAACCAAAACAAAACAAAACAAAAAAAAAAGAAATCACAAAAAAACACAAACAAACCACCAGACCAAAAAAGCAAAACAACTCCACCTCTTCAGTCCAACAGATCAATGTTTTTGTCAAACAGCAAAGGTTCCAATGTCACAGCAGACAATGTCCATGCCTAGCCCAGGATCAGATGCATGATATTACTCTCAGTGGACAAGTGCTTGCAATACTGGTTTATTCTGCATTTGCAAAAGACATCACTGAGGTGTCAACAGAAAAGATGCTATCGGAGACTAAAGCAGTAGTACATAATAACATTATTGACCTGCTAAATTGAGAGATCTGTTATCTTTGGTAGGCAGCTGTAGCCAGAACCTGAGGAATAACAACCTACAGGCTCTGCCACAGGGAGCAATAGGATCAAATGACATGGTGTACTTTCCATGCCAGGGTTACTATGTCCTGGCAAGTGTTCTAGAACAACACTTAGCATCTACCTTGGTTCCTGGTAGAGTATTGTTGTCAAGAGACCTGAAGTGGCCTCAACAGTACGAGAAAAAAACAAACCTCAACCAGTAAAAAAAAACACCACAGAGGTTGGGGTTTTATTGTGGCTTGTTGGTTTGTTGGGTTTTTTTTCATCTTTAAATGCCAACATTGTATGTTGGCTTGACGTTTGAACCTCTCTGCAGGTGCTGTTTCAAAAAAGTAGTGTCCCTGGAGAATTAATAACATATGATCACTAAAATAACTTTTTCAAGTCACTTGAGTGTCTGTAATTAACATGTTAAGCTGCACTTAAAGAGAGTAAAGTATCATTATACACATAATAAATAATTTCAAATTACTGAATTATTTGTCTGTACAATTACACAGGTAATTATCTAAACTTCACTAATACAAGCTTTCATTAACAACCATTTACTCTGGATAGAACTAACCCATCAAGCTTTCACACTTAAATACATCCACAATGCAAAAATACAGTGCAACCCTATAGTCGTTTTACAATGAAACCTGAATTATATGCTGAGCTCAGTTCATTCTAAGGCTGTATTTTTATTACATAGGGTGCATTTTTACACTGAGCTAACTGGAGATAGACACTGTGATATAAAGTGTAAGAAAGGAACTGAATTTTTAGCCAAAGTGTAACTAGCCAACAGGAATCTTAGGCCTAAGATACAGGTCTGCAATTGAGGAAAAATGACCTGTTGCACATTCAATCAGGATTTCGTACCAGCGTGACTATATTGGTTAAAATCAGAGCCTTTCTTTGGCAACATTACTGCCTACTATAGGCCATTTGCATAGTGGTAGGCAGTATTATGCTTATACAGGGATGAGAGAATAAGGTGAGAACTAAAACTGACAACAAGCTGGTATTATCCAGAGGACCTTTCTAAACAGCACAGGTGCCTGATCATACACATGCCAGTGCTCTGAGGGCAATGTAACCTGAGGGTCTTGCTATTTTTAGAGCTGAAGCACACCAGACTCAGATATGTGACCCAAAGGGGATGACTGTAGCTCTAAAGCCATGGCTAAAATAGCTTTACACTAAATATAACTACTATATGATCTCATTATAGGTAAGAGGCAAAACCTTTGGGAGCTTTGGTCTCTTTCATTTTAAATCAAGTCAGTAATGACTTCGTCACAACTAGAACTTGCTGCATACGCAGAATTCATGCATGTACTTGATAATCTGCTCTGGCCCCAGGTTCAGCCCTACAATCCAGCTGCCACACATCAGCTGAGCTGCAGTAACTGCTGCCAGCCCTCAGCAAACACAAACTGAAATAGTTGAGGTGGGATGTATAAGTGCTAAGTCATATTTTCTCCCATTTGCAGGAGACGATACGCACACACATGGACAGCCAGAACACTCCAGACATCCCCTCTGCAGCTACCTCAGCCATAATTCAAGCCTCCGTATAAAAACCTCAATCATTTCAGCAAGTGAAGAGATATGCGATGTTTTATCCACAGACTCCCTTGCCATTTATAAGCTGCACAAATCTCACTTTTGTTTACATGGCTTACCAGGAATTAGACACAGAAACACCTTTGTTTTTCTGGCCCTGGGAGCCTATAAACTCCTAAACTTCATGCACTAGCTGTTTCCCACTGAGATGTTCCAATCTCAGCTTCACAACTGGTAAATGTATTCTAGATATCCGAACGCCTTCTAACTTCTCAAAACACAACAGCTCAGAGGTGATAGGGCTGGTGGTGGTATTTTCTTATCCAGCTGATGAGTTATTAGGATGCTCAAGACTTTACCTAAGAGTTCTTGAACTCACATCAGATATCTGAGGTGGGATATCTGGAGTGGGAATTCCTCAGTCTTTCCAACTGAAGCTGTTCCACTTAAAGTGAAATATTGGCTGTCTCTTTAGCTGTGAAGAAGCTAGGATCTGAGTGTCAGTTCTCAGTGGCTTTGTTTTGCAGACTGGGACATACGATTAATGTGTAACTGAAGACTTTGTCAAAGTACATGTAAGAGACTTGTAGGTCCTCACCTCAACCCAGCAAGGCAATGCTGAAACTTTTTCCCCTCTAAGTGGATTGTGGTTCTGGGGTTTTGGTTCAGATTTGGGTTTTTGCTGTTTTTTAAATCTGTCTGAAAATGACACCAGGCATGGAAAATTTCAGCCTCAACAAGGTACTGGCATACTGGCAATTGAAAGACTCATATTGTTACATAAATCCCTGCACAGTTCTAATTTCAAGAATCACTACTTCAGATGAATAAAATTATAATCATATATAGACTTACACAGTGGCTTTTATCCTTAGAGTTTTAACTCCCTCACAATAGAGAACTATCAGAAACACTGGCTTTATCTCAGCTAGAAAAGTTGTCAAAGTTGGGACAGACTTGGATACCATACAACTTCCAATTCAATCTATAGCCTCAGAAAAAACTTGCTAATTACCCCGCTCCCACTCTCAGAAAGGGAAGTGTGACATGTAAGAGCATCACCTCTGAACCAGTCATAATGACTAGAAAAAAACCCAGATTCTTAGACACACAAGCAGAATGGCGTACCTGGGAGACAACTGTAAGTGCCTGGAGACTGGACAGGACTCTAGCCTTTCTTCCTCTCTTGGAATGTCAAAATGAAAGATGCACACATTCACCTTTGTAAGGTCTGGAACATCCAATTTTCCCTATTCAAAGGTATTTCTCTGTCTTCAAATGCACAAGAGATGGAGCACAGCAAGTGGTGCTTTGCAAGGGAAGTTTTATTTTAAGGACAGCAAGCAGTTTGTGTAGTCCCAAGTTTTCATGAACCCACCATGGCTCGGAAAGCGTGCCTGGAGCTCACAGAAGCCCTTATAAATATTTTACTGTATGTCAGAAGCAGCCTGCAGAGCTACATTCCATTACTGATGCAGGCACATGGAAGGAATTTTTTTTAATTGAAATTTTGCCATGGCAGTGGGACTGCTGTAGCCATGTCCTCACATTTGTGTAGCCCCAGACTGCTGTCCACAGCTGTGAGGGGTGACAGACAGGCCCCTCTGAGGGCAACCGCCAAAGCAGTTTGGCTCAATTGTATTCATGACCTTAGAAAAGACATGGGTTTAAAATGAGGAATCCCCCATCCAGCACTGCCAAGCATTTCTGCCCTTAAAATCTTTGAGTACAAGACACTAAAGGTCTCACTTCATCTATGCGCTTGCTACCTAGCTCCACCAAAATTATATTTGAGAAGCAGCATGGAGCAGTATAGCCCATAACATGCTAGGTACCCTCCTGGACTGTTTCTTAATAGAGAGAATCATGCAGTTACATTGAAAATTAGATTGTTTTGTCCGGCAACGGCTTGTTAATGACGTTAAGTGTATTTAGGTAATGTGTTTGGTCACTGGTGTCAAGCTGCTGATGGAAAATCACCTCCAACCTACCTGGCTATCTCTGAGCTGTCCCCCAAAATTGTTGCATGATGTTGTCTACTTCCACCCACAGCACTAGAAAACTGAACATTGCCAGAAACTGGCCAAAGACACCCACCATTTCTCTCAGCTCCCCACACTCCAGCAAATGCCAGTAGCATAAGGGTTAAAAGCCTCTCTGATGGCAAATGAGCCACGCTGACTTCTTCAGTCACACTGTTGTGAGGTACACAAAAGTGTTTTTCAAGATTACATATCTCCATAGGTTATACTGTCATTACGAGGAACTGCATTTACACAGTAGGGGAATTTAAGTTGGAAATGTGACACTGCTAGCAAAAATGTGAACTGGAACAAAATTACCCAGGAAAGAAGCACCTTAAACCTTTCATTTCAAAGAATCTGTGCTAAGCCTGAAGAGAGCAAATAATGAGCAATGAAAAGAGTCTTTGTTATGCCGTGATTTCAAAGCTCTGCCAAAATGTCAAATAATCCATTTAATCAATCAGAAAATTAAAGAATGTGGTAAATTCCCAAGGTAGTTTGAGGTTTTAGCTGTGCCAAGTAATTCAGCTAGTGTATAAAGCTTATGTCACAATAGCAATTACTTAATAAGTCATTTTTGTCTAACCATGTTGATGTAAAAATACAATTTAGTTTTCAAATTATTTGCAGCTGTGCTCTTATTGGGATACAGCATGCAATACCTCAAGAGATGTTTACATTTGTCGCTTCAAGCACTGCTTTAATTTAATTTTTATCACACTATATCCTTCAAAAAGTTCCTATTATCTCAACACACTAAGAAATTGATTTCTTAAAATGGGTGTTCATGAGATCATGTAGGAAAAAGAAGACACTATCTGTTGATTCACTTACAAGATTCATTACACCAACCCCCAAATTCTTATCATTTCAAATGCAGATTCATTACTATGTTTACATTTCAAATTTGGTGATTTATTTAAGGACATAGTTTAACTTTCTTCAGAATCCTGGGTTATCATGGATTAAATTCTGGAAATGTAAAACAGGCTGCACTAAACATTTTTTACATTATAGACTATTTATTTTCTATACCTCTCAAAGGACTAATTTGACAGACCAGTTACAATTGTAGATTTTTTTTCTTCTAATAAAAGAAGCCAAATAAAATTACAGATCCATTTTGTTCATGTGAAATTAAATACAAATATTTTATTAAAGTGAAAAATTCAAAGAGTATTTAGATGCAATATGTTAGTTCAGAAAACTTCAGAATACTTAGGTTGTCTGCCAAAATAATTCACTTTTGCTGTATTAAATTTATAAAGTTCAGCTTAAATTTAATAAGCCTTCATTTTAAATTAGCCCATTTTAGATTTTTTTCTATTATCTATGAGTTTGCACACAGATTTTTCAGGAATTTCTTCTGAACTTTACCTTGTGTCAGTGGCAAGGGATGCATCCTTTATCTACCTGTAAAAATATGGACAATATCTGTTTTTCCTCCTTTTAAAAACTGAAATGCTGTCACAAAAGAATCGCCAACTCTATCAACTATATACTTACACTTCAGTTTTTAAAGAAAAAAAGCATTCAGCACAGCAAACAAAGCCTGACCTGCGTTCATGACAGCAGGTTGTGAGTGTCTTTGTGATCCTGGAGCCTATTAGCATGATCTCCTTCAGTGGCCGGCTGAATAGGGACCTTCCTTTCAGAAGCCACAGTGAGGTTCACAAAAGCCTCTGTGCAGAGGAGGGCTGGAATGAATCCAGAGTCACGCAGCTTTCACTAACCCACTGATCCTTTCTTTGGCTCCCCATCTCCACTGCCTACCTACATCTTCCTGTCCCCCTGCATTTTATTTCCTTGAGTAGTCTCATTTCCTATGGATAAAGACTACAATGAAGATAGTAACAGTATCCTACAGAAGTGTATTGAAATGGGCCATAAGTTGAGAGCTCCTTGGTGTGACTACAACTCGCATTCACAGCTTCTTTATGAATTTCAAGAACTTGGGCCAAAGAGTAAACAACAAATTTGTATCAGCTCCGTTAGTCTCCAGATTTTATCAAACCAGGGCATCTCTCACACTCCCCATGCCAATGCGCCTTAAGAAGCACAACTGCTTCCTGGGCTGAAGAATCAAGGAGAGGCCCTCCTTGTATTTTCTTGCGGGAGTGGGAGAAATTAACCTAGCGAGTAGGAAGGCATAAGTGAAATAACAACAAAAATTCTATTTATCCCAAATATGTTTACAAGATAACTACTTATTCTGTAACAATTCTTGGATTTTCCCAACTTGCTGAAGTTCCAAAAGTAACCAGGTTGCCATTTCAGGTTGACTAAATCTATTGAAAACTTAGGTCAAGCCAAGTGTTTGATTTCAAAGTGGAAACAAAAAATCCTCCCAAAAAGCTCAGCTGGCCAAGAAAATAATTAGGAACAATTACTTAAGACAAAATTAGGGCCACAAGTTCTACCCACAAACATGGGTAATGACATAATGAGAGGCAGGTTTGTAAGGATATGTAATATCTTTAAGTAAACCATCAGACCTGATCTGAAAATATAGGCATGATACTGGTCATATGGGCTTTTTTCCATGGAAAGAAAATGCCAGTTTTATTTCAGCAATAACTGCTGAAGAGTAGAAAACCAGAAAAAAAATGGCTCTGTGTTGAGAAGGCAGAGAGAAATGTCAGAACTCCTGTAATGTTTGCCAGATAGTCAAGTTCTGGGTGATAGCTTGTTAAAAAAGCTAACTCCAAAAAAGTTTATGGGAGAGGACTGGAAAGTGCATATATGTGTACATAATATGTTTTAAGAAATCAAGAGAAATAAAGATCTTTAGAATATATACTGCATGTTGTAAGGGGTTGTAAAGCATCAGGCTGACAAGACGCCCTTCGAGTAATACTGAAAAATTTGATCAGAAAAACTTATGTCTCTTTCTCTCTCTCTCTGTGTGTAGCTCCTTCCACATCTAACACCACAAACTGAAATAGCACCTCAACTTCTCATCTCTTAATGTCATACCTATTTTTCTAAAGCCCAACATGGGGTTGCGGATGAACAGACAACTGAGGCTCACATCAGCAAGACAATGATAGTGCGAGGAGAATAGGTAAGTGCCAGTCTCCAGAAATAGCCTTTCCAATTTTATATTTAATACGGCTATTGCAAGCTTCTCTTCTTCCCCCAGTGGCATGGCCCTCCCCTACAGTTAACAAAGCCTTTCTTACATACAGATTGAATTGCTGTAATTTATTCTCCGTGATGCTACTTTTGAAGACTGCTTTAAAGCGCCCAGCTCCAGCAGAAAACAACTGCCCTTCATTTTACGTTCCTGGCCTTAGAAAACACATTATGCTTGTTTTCAGCGATGTGAACCCTTTCACAGGTGACACTCGAGCTGTTTGCATTGTCCTGGAAAGACTGAGGAAATCCTGCTTGGATCTGAGATAGCCAAGAGGTTGCTTCCCCTGAAAGCTGGCGTGTACGCTACCTAAGACATATTTTGAAAGGCTAAGTAGCATTCTGTCTTGTGCTCGACTCAGGCTGTTAATAAATAAAGAACATGCAAACATGGACATTTACAAAATATTAAACAAAGTGGTAACTTTAACATTTCATCTTTGTGACAAGACCTTGCTTTCTTCTGACAAGTGACTACATTTTATACCTACAAACCCACACTTTTTACTGAAATTGACACTGACAAGAAAAACACTCTCTTTGCCATCATGGCAAGGTGTCACTTAAACCTTTGATTGTCAAGTTCTTATACCACGTAATTCAAAGAGGTATTTCTGATGTCATGCAGGATTCATAAGAAACCATGTTCCTTGCTCAGAAAGGAAAGGAAATAAACAGATCAGCTGCCTGGAGGCAGGGGCAAGGAAAAATAATTAAGGTAGAAATAATAAAAATTTTCAGGAAAGAATAGACTAAAGAAGTTATCTAAAATTCCTATGGATGACCTAATGCCACAAAGAAAGAAAATAAACCCAATCCAACCCTCTCTCTTCCAACACAAAGAAAAATACATCAGAAACTCAAAAACATATTTAAGGTGTGCCTGTTCCAGGGTGGGTCATTGCCCACCAACTCATGGGCAGAACACGCGTAGCGTTGGGAGCTGGTTATGAAGAGAAGTCAGTGGAGTTACAGCAGCAGACACACCATGAAGAAAGGTATCAAAGTGCAATAGCACTGTTAGGCCATTCCGGCACCTGGTGTAAAGGAGTATATTTACCTCTGATGTTCAGAGGATTGTAACTTTCTTGGCATCTTTCTCTCTATATCCTAATGCACCGCTTCACAACTCCTGTTTGGAAAACCAGAACACTGACGTTATTGAGGTGGTTTCTAAAAGCCATGCTTAATTTTTGAGTCTTATCCTGTATTTCATTAGGCAAATGGGACAAATAAATTTGGCAAGATGAAAGCTCCCACAGGTATGCTGAAAGGCGTTATTATGGCAGACATGAATTTGTCCTGCTCGTGCCTCAAGAAAAAACATTTGCTCTCAGTGGACACAAAGTAGTATAGCCACATTAGCATCACACAGCCAAATCTTATATTTTCAGTACTTCACAGTAGAAACACAAGCAGAGTAAGCCCATGTTGGTGACCAAAAACTTAGGAAGGCACTCCGTGTAATTTATTGAAGGGTCGGGGAGTGGGGGGTGTGGAATAAATTTTTCTTTATTGGCAACATCTCCTTCAGATTGTAGAAAGCATGCATATTACTCCCTGAATGAACATATCACACCAGTTTGTACAATTAGAAGCCCCCCGCAAAAACTGCAGGTATGAGAGTAGCCCCAGTGACAAAAACCTGCCTGTTGAAACTCAATTCTGAGTTCCCTCCTTTAATCCTTACTATTTTGCCAGGCTCGAGCATTCGTTTGCAGAGAAAAGTTTATGCTGTGCTAATAAAACAAAGGGCCTTAATCTATTTATACCAGGCTACCTTACAGTTTAAAACCAGCATCAATGTATTAAGAAAATATATACATTGCATTTTCAGAGCAGTGTCTGCTAAAACTCCCAGTGCTTATTAGCTTCCTTTGACCACTGCAGAACCAGAACTACTATTGGAAAATGAGCTGAATTCTCCTCAACCGTTAGCAATTAATCTATTATTTACCAAGTTCCAGTCACACCTGTGTAAATTTCTTGAAAACAATGACATTGCAAAGGAAACACTATAGAAAGATTCATGACTTGCTACTGCTTATATTGAGGACTTCACTTTTGCTCAGTAGAGCGTTTCCAAACTGGTGTTGACAGGGAAAGAGTTCTTTTTTCCTTTGAGATCCCATGTTCAACCATTTCATTTGGTATTTAAAAGAATTCTACTTGGAGAACATTTAACTCTGGAAGTAATTTAGTGACAAAATACAGTACTGATAAGATACTCTACAGGTGGGACTGAAGAATACTTCTACAGGTGGGCAGTAAAGATGACATGCATATTATTTAGGAATGACAACAACATACTTTAGAGTAGGAGAAATGGAGAAAAACAGTACAGGGGACAACTTGAAATTATTTAAAGAACTTTTTCCCAGGTTTCTGAAGAGTAATTTCCAAGTTGAAATGTTATTGAAAATATATACTGAAAACATTTGGGAGCAAATGATGAAGACAATGTATATCTTAGACAAATAAAATGCTGAAAAATGAGCCCAGTTTACTGACTTGGCAGTACATACTGGATACTCTTGGGAGTAATCTTAAAACATAAGGAAGAAAACACTTTGCTTTTTAACAGGAGTCTGAAGGTAACTTTTTTCTACAGGTTTGGGGTTTTTTCTTCATGTGGTAGCATTGGTGCAAACTGGGAGCTACCATCCTTGTAAGCCCAAGTAAGACTCAAATAATTGCCACACAACATCTGTGAATTTAATCAAGGTTAAATTGTCATAGTGCTATTCACTTTAAACCAGAAATTCAAATGTATAATAAAATGGGAAATACACCTCCTGCCTAATTATTGCTGGGGCTTTTCACCAAAAGATTGTCCATAGCTACAATAATGAGAAAGCAGACAAAAAAATTCACAGCTCAGAGAAATAATAAAGGAGTCAAAGTACAAAAAAAATCAATAATGTTTTATTAACATATGCTTCAGAGAAAAAAATACAGAAGGAAAATCATAAATAGCCATATCAGAATAAGTAACATTCCCAAAAATATTCCCAAAGGAAATTAGTACCCAAGAACGAAGCAGCCAGAGAAGTAAGGCAATATGTGAAATGGCAGCACTGTAAGGGAATTGTCAGAAATTGTTTTCTGCCCCCAACACTGTCAGCCTTTATCTCAGTTCCAGAGAGAGAAAAGATCATGCATTTTCAGAAAGACACATAAGCAGGGAAAAGAATTTGTTTTTAATCCCCAGATCATCTCTCAAATTTGTACTCAAACACGGAAACAAAGACCCTGGACCACTTGCTAACAGGGTAGACCTTGCTTTGATTCCTTCTTGATTTACAAGTGTTTAGAAATTCATCATCTTTTCTTTGTATTCATTTTGGCATGTGTTTATTAGCTATATTAAATTCTTAGCTTAGCGTTTCATATACAGTGTTATCTTTGGCAGAAAATGAAAGATGCATGAACAATTTAAACACTGAACACTGATGTAAAGATGGATAGGCTTGTTACAAACCGATTTCCTCTCATCAAACTACATGGGTGAAGGATGAAGAAACAAAATGCCAAACCATGGTCAACGTGGTGACATACTAAATCATCTTCCAATCGTTCTCAATAACTCTACAACTACAGCATGCTATCCTGATGGCCCCATCTGAGTTGATGATTTTTCACAATGTATTTCATGGCTTCCATCCCTACATGAGACTTTATTACTATCACATAGGAATAAAAAGCCATAAAACACTAGAGTGAATTTATCTTGATCAGATGCAATACTTACTTTCTTCACATGATTTCACCACCATTCCAAAACTAACCAATGATTTCATGCTACATTACTGAACATTTTAAACTACATTTCAACGACAAGAAAGACACTGAAATGGTTACATCACAAATTAACAGCGCTTTAGCCTTTAAACACATTCCTACCTACGAGAATCAAGAAACAATCACAAGACACAACCATTTAATTCACTGATAAAAGACAGGACACCACAGAAAAATATCACTTCCACATACATCTTTCAACACATAAGGAAAGACAAGAGACACAAAAGAAACTGGTATAGATTAAAGCTATGAAAGCACCACTACCAGTATCTCTTCAAAACTATTTTCCATAGGAGCTTCCTAGCATGCATTATAAAAAATTCAGACACCATCACTAAGAAATCTTTCAGACATCTGAGCTTAATTGGAGAAACAAAGCAAAATTCCCTGCTCATGGCACTGAAACAGCTACTACCACAGAGCAGCTAGCTAATATGGCTCACTCATCCCTTGGACTCCTCCTTTCTTGGCTATACTAAATTTACTATAGCCCCAAAGTCCATATTTCTCCAGATCAAAGACCAAATGAGACAAATTATAATATACCCTTATTTTCTAAACCAGACTATGATACTGAGATCCTGGTCTGAAAACAGTTATTTATTAATGTAATTACTATTCATCTTCTTATTACTACTAATTGGCCAAGTTGAAACACAAGTCTCTAGGGTCATTGAAAAGTCAATACAATAATTTAACTGCCATTTGAAAATGATTTTGCTTGTACACTTGCAAGCAAACTAAGCTGCAGCAGAAATGTCTTGTTAAGCTAAAAGACTCTACTTTACCAAAAAATATTTTACATTTTCCCAGCCATGTAACTCCACTGGCATGGCACCATATTAATTCTGATGTACTGTTGACACTAAAACTAAAAATTAACTCAGGTTTGATTTATATACTGCTGTCCTTTCTTGTCTACCAAATCCTATTTCTTGCATAATATAATGTTGATAGCATAGAAAAGAGCAAGAAATCATTAAATGAAAGGAAGTGCATAAATAAATTCAATTATCATGCATAAAACATGCAAATGATTTAAAGACTGCATATGAAACTCTAGTTTATATTCATTAATCTCAGGTTGCACTTTTGAGGGAGAACAAGACACTAATTGGGTCCAGATTAATGCACTCCCAAACCTTCCAATTTGTTTTTAGGTGAGGGTTAAATGAGATGTATTAAAATAAACACAGCTGCTCACCTCCCCAACCCTGTTTCATTTGTGGGAGAAGGTGAAAACTAAAAAGGACATATGGAAATTGTAGGCTTGATGTACTGAGAATTTGGGCTTTTTCTGGACACCTCAGGACTGCTGCTTACCCACTGCCGCTCCTTTTTTTTTTTTTTTTTTTTTTTCTCTCTTATTTTGGCTACTAAGACAATTTTGAGCTGAAAACTAGTCCAAACACCAAGCTATTGATTTGACACAGAGGTCAGGTGGATAGTGTTTGGACGTACCTAATTCCTGCCTTGTTTTCCTCCTTTCCCTGCCTTGAATGATGCTGCAGATGGACCATTTAAACCATATGCAGTCACTTCTAAAAGGGACTCAGTCCAAAGCTGGCACGTTGCTGCCCCATGGCTCCCTTATGTGGGCAACGGGGACTCACGAGAGGACTTGAACGGTTCAGCTTTGCTCAACCAGGCAGCAGAAACTTGACACATAACAGGGGCAGACCCCTCCAAACCACTGCCTGCGCCGTTGTTTTGCTGCCCAGGGATTCCCCTCAGCCTCTGCTAAATTAGCTGGGTATAAAAATCGCTGTCCCCCAGTTCCCCTTCCCTCTTTTCCTTCTGGAGCTGAGTGCTGGTCCCCTCTACTTGCCAGCTCCTTGAGGGGCACAGGGAGAACGCAAGGACAAGCCACCAAGGACAAGACCATCACCCACAACAGTGAGTGAAAGGGAAGCAGTGTTCCTGGGGCTGGTCCTTCCTGAAGAGAAAGGGAAGCACGTGGGAAGGAAAGTGAGGTTTTGGACAGAAACAAAAAACAAGGGAAGGGCCCATTCCCTTTCCTCCACTGGCACAGAAAGGTTAAATAAAGCAAACAAAAAAAAGGTTACCAAACTAATTTCATACTGAAACCAATGAATTTTGATGGGAGGCCCAAAGGGGAAAGGTTAGAGTGTTATCAGTCACATAATTTCTCTTCCTTTTTGTTAAAAGGATTGGAAAGTAAACCCTCCAACACCATGGGACACACTTTCTGCAGGACAGTAAGCATTCAAAACTCTTGCATTTCTCCAGTCATTTAAATGTTATCTTCTTGAGCAACAGACATTACACCATGAAAGCATGAAAACACATACATGTAGACTCAAAACGTACATATTCACATATATGGTTTCAGACACAGACCCGCTTCTGCTGACAGCCTCACTCTGAGAGCTTTTTATTAGAATTAATTTCTGCATGTTTGTAGATGCTAAATTGGTTGCAATAAATAACAACAATAAGGCTGAAATCTGTCAGCATCTTGACAAATATTCAGAGAGCCATTTAGTTAGGAAATATGCTTATGATATTCATTGCTCCTAAAAGAGAAAATGATTATGCAGTAACTAAACCCTAAGTAAGAGCTAAAGATATTCACCTCATGAAGCCATTTCTCAACTAGCCCCTTGGCACTTGCTGGAATTATTCGCAGCACGAGCTCTACTTTTTCATTTTCTGCTGACTCCATGTGGGTAATTTCTTTCTCGTGATTAAAAGTGAGCTTGGCAATTCCTTCAAAGCATTTCCTTAGGTGTGGTTGGATGTGGAGTGGATCCTTTGTCTCAAAAAGGATTCCTGAGAGATCATTGCTGCATTGCAAGAAAAAACCTGAAAAACGGTAAAAAATGAACTTTAGAGGTATTTATATAAACATATTTTACACCAACACCAACAGCAGACAGATGAAATGGACTGTTTACCTTGGAAAGAATAGTCTTTTCTTCGCTGAATAATCATTCAAGGCCTTCCTGAATGTCATCCAAAAGCGATTCTGCCTCCTTCAACTTATCCAGCATCTGGGGCTGCAAGATAACCCTCGTGGCATTGGTCTCCTTCACTGACTCCTTCGTTATTAGCCTCCTGGTGGGTGAGATAGAATACAGTGAATGTAATAACCATACTTCACACAACAGGCTCTCTCTCTCTTTTAAATTGAAAATCCCCTTATTACAAAACAAGGGGTGTTCTTTTTCTTCTACCTTTAAGTAGGACTGCCACATTCATTGCTTTTTACAAAAACGCAGCTGCTTTTTAAGCTACAGATAAATAGAATCTGCTAGGCGGTAATTCTGCTCAGTCTGAATGCATTATTTTCTAAGTCACTTTGGTGAGGGTCTTTTTATTATAAACTGGAATGAACAAGAAAAGTCCTTTTCTCAACTAATTATGACTACGCTTTGTTCTACACTATTAACTTACAATGCCAGATTGATCNTTTTTTTTTTTCTTCAGACGGGTCAATAAATTAACACGTTTTTTTCCTGGAAAATTAGAGAGCTAATTATTAAGACCTTATAGACTAATGATGAAAATATAAATAACACAGAACAATAAAGAATGACGTATCAATAACATTCACACAATCCCTTTGATGTGCACAATGCAACCTCCCATTTTAACACTGATGATGCATGGATGGGAGTTGCTTTGACCCAATCTACAGAATTTTCTTCTCATAGCAATTTCTTAAACCGGACATTTTCTAAGAACTGAGGAAAAAGAACAAAGCTGAAAGACCATTTTTCATATACCTATCCCTGGCACCCATTTTGTTTTCCTACTGTTGGGCTTTCAATTTATAAAAATCGGAAATGACAGAATAGAGGCTATAAATACATTAAACCAGACAAACTTCAGGATTTATGTTATTACTTTTCCCACTATAAAACAATGTAGTATGCTTGATTTGAAAAACAACTACTTTCAAGAAGGGCTTAGATAGTCAAGAGAAGTTTGATATTCCCCAGTAATACCAAAAAACCAGAATACTATGAGGTTTCTGAAATTTCAGTGATTCAGAATGCTTGGCTTTGACAAAGAAAAAGATACTCAACTACATTCCAAGTGAACAACACCCCATTTAGCTCAACCGTTGTCCATAGCTCGTAACTACTGGTATATAAACACTACAATAAATGAAATGTAAACATTTAGATATTGCTACGTGTCTCCTCTTAGGCAACACACATATTCAAATAAATAAATAAGAAAAATCTTTCTCCTTATTAGTTCAATTTCACTTTCAATACTTATGAGTTGAAAGCCATCAGTATGGTAAGAAGTCCTGTTGGCAGAACTGTGTCTGTTGAACATTCAGAATTACAAATTAGAAAGAAGCCCAGGAACAGGAACTTGCTCAGCGAAAGAAAACTCACACTGCCACAATCTTAACATCTTATTTGCATTCAAAATAACCCCATCCCTATATATTTCTGTTGGAAATAAAATGCACTTATCACACATTTTTCAAGCACCTACTGTATGAGGACAGTCATTGCTTTGAGGTGCTAAAACTTGCTACTTCCGTGAGGCATTTAGTCCTCTGCTACACTCAGCAAACTATGACCCCTTTTGGGGTTGCTGGTTTCCATATCTGGAGGCCAACCTGGATGCTGGAGCACCAGTAGATGTAGAATTAAGAACAGAAAAACTGTTCTACTAAGAAATAACTCTATGTATATCAGTAGAGCTTCCAAGATGCAAAAGCAAGTGAACACATCCACACAAATTTAACTGACTACACTTTATTTTTGGTACCAAGATATACCAAATATATTCTTTTGTATTTTCTCTGAAACAAGGATACTATCTAGGATACTGCTAATTTAGGTATGCTATCTTTTGTACTAAAATAACAAAGGAATTTTGAAACGCTTATTCGTGTTTGCTTAAAAGTGTATTTGGATTTGTCCATTTAGCAACTCTTCTTTTTGCTGTGTGACAGTAGGGGCATTAAAGAAACAATCATGAATGAGAGAAGGCTTGCCAATGTGAGGTACTGTTTTCCCTAAATTAATATCAGAATTAAAAAGATGTTCCTAACAATTTTGTGACCAACTTCCAGGCATACGAATGGCCGTGAGATTATTGAGTACCCCACTTTTAACATTGTTAATATCAATGATGCACAATAAATTTTGATTAAAAAGGAACCTATTTTATTTCAGATGGATTGACTGAAGAAAATTGAATAGTCAGGTCACACCCTGTGCTCATTGTCTGTCAAGTACTAGTCAACAGAAGCCAAGGTTACAGTGCAAAATGATTAGGTGACTTGACAAACATTACAGCCTTATTACAGGCTCATTTACATACAGGGACAAGATCTATAAATCCCAGTTCTGCACTTTTTCCATCTGGCCATGTTTCCCTAAACTTCAGAGGGAAAAATCAAAATGAAGATGAATTCCGGAAAAGGAAAAAAAAAAAAAACAAAAAACAAAAAACCACCCCACCGCGACACGTCTTTACCAAACCTCTTTGTAGCTACTGCTTTGCCTTGAAACTATATTTAAGTTAGCTGCATATGTCTTTCAACATAAGTCTTGCATGATTAAAAGCAAGTGTTTTACCTGAGCTTTTTCATATGCATACTCTTTCAATGTTCTGCAGGTCATTCAATAGCATACCAGATATAGCTAAACACAGACTTAACACTTTGGGGAGACAACAGCAGCAAAGGGCAATTTTTATGACTTTCCCCCGCCCAAAATGAAATAAATCTCTAGGTCCTAACCATATGGGGAGTAAGTTAACAGCCAAGACCTTACCATTTCTTATTGACAGCTCTCCTTGTGCTATTCTGGAGTTGGGAACCAGAACTTCAAGTCACTACTCCATAACACCCTGCATAAGTCACAAAAATGAAACCAGATATCCAACTGAGAAAGCGTTTTCTCCCAGATATAAAAATGCTTGACATTAAAATACTCTAATAAATATTTTGCTAAAAAATGTTATTTTCCTGTTTCCAGTTTTGCTTCATGGATCACAATAAGAAACAAGCCATGCACAAACGCCTGTTTGCCTTTTTCACTTGAATGATTCACTAACTTACTGGGAGGTTCTGTCTCTATTGTTTCTGAGCTCACATCATAAACACTAAGCAGAAATCAATTTAAGAAAATGAACTTTAAACCTTACGTTCTGCCCCCCTCCCCCAGTATTCTAAAGTAGCACAACTAAGTTGCAAAAGTTTTAAATAATGAAAGTCACTGGAGCCTAAATCACATACAATAGTGAAAGCTGAGATGTGAGATGGAGATGAAATCTAAAAGCTAATTAAATTCAACAAGAGCCTCTCAAAGGCAACATACCAGCTTAGCCTCCCATGCTAATATTTCGTTTTGAAGGGTGCAGTAAATGGAGAGCCTTTCATGGCTACAGATTTCACAATGTGATCCACCAGCTAAACCTGAGAGGGAAAAAAAAAAAAAAAAAAAAAAATAAAAGGATTGGTTCAT
>VZRU01000038.1:286136-409120 GCA_013398155.1 Pedionomus torquatus | reverse complement strand
AAAAAAAAAAAAAAAAGATTAGATGCATGGATTACTGTACTGAATAGATGCCAAGGCCAAGATAAAAAGAATAGATAAGTTAGGGCTTCTGAGGAGCTAAATTTGAAGCCAACCAGCAAAACGGATTGAACCTTATTACCTCTAGTCACTGAGAAATTCCCTAGAGAGTTGGATGTAATTTGAAAAGGTCAGAAAAAAATTTCCTTCACAGTATTATTGCTTCATGGTTTAAGGGTGTACATTTGTGAGATGCCAGCTCTAATCATTTTTATTGACTTGCTCTAGAGAGACAGACAGATGCACAGGGAAACAAGACAGATGGATAAGACATATCCTACCTTTGTTTCCAGTTCTAAAACATATCACGGTATTAAGTATGTTTTAATGCTAATAATTTCAGTTTATCCTTTGCCATCTCTGAGAAGAATGTGCCTTGTTTCTCTAAGTCAGCCACAAAAAGGGGATAAAAAAAAAAACACCCAACCACCTCTGCATATCATTGGAAGACTTGCTACAATTTTTCATATTTGATCTGAGTGTTCATTGAATTCCATGTGAATCTGAAATACATAACTGAAATTCAGTAAGCATAATAGGATTTTCTAGACAATTTTAGGTATGCTCAGCTGATTTTTCTTTTCACCTAAATGGGAACGGTTCTCACTGAGCAGATTATAAAAATGACCTTCAACACACTGACAGTATAAGCTTTGTTATCAGTGTAGCTGTCCTGGAAAAAAAAACCACCAAAAAAACCCCAGCCAACCAAAGTGAAACAAAAGAAAACCAAGCCCACCCCAATTAAAAGCATTTAATTCTTTGACTTAGCATACACAAATGCTTGTAATCAAACACAA
Source organism: Pedionomus torquatus (assembly GCA_013398155.1). NCBI lineage: Eukaryota > Metazoa > Chordata > Aves > Charadriiformes > Pedionomidae > Pedionomus > Pedionomus torquatus. The sequence continues at coordinate 408,263 of VZRU01000038.1, read as the reverse complement.
ACATTTCCTAACATTACACTTACAGTCAATTTTTTTGTCATGCAATTAAAATCAAAGGAGATTTAACAACACAAAAGCAGAATTATCCATTCCAACCCCTGGAAAAGTTTAATTAACACTAGATTTTCTTTTGCTCAGAAGACATTTGTCTTCCATTCATAATACAAACATCAGTATTCACCGTATCCTGGCTCTGAATGCACTGCAGAGGCAATTTTAATGGCCATTAAAGTACAGCTCTGTGAGTTCCTCTACTGAATTATGTTTATGGAGCCCGCCTGAAAGCTGACTAAAACTGTTTCCACTTGGATAAGAAAGCTGTTTCCATATGGTCATATTCCCTCCCCTCAAGCCCCATACATTCAGAGAGTAACGAGAAATTGCAGCAGAAGAGTTGCATATATATATATTCACTCCCCTAGAACTTTATAGCTCTGAAAGGAAAACAGAAAGCTTTAGCTGCAGGGATGAACAAAAGGAACGGGGAATTGTTCCACTAATGGAAGCTGGTACTTTCAATTGAAATGGGACTGTTTCCCCAACAGACAAGATACATGGACCATTTAAACATAACACTTTCTTCAACAGTTTAGGAGGAAGCTTTCAAAAGAACACATGAGCACCTGAATATATGGAAAGGAAGCTGGGGAGAGGTAATTGCATCCTAGATTATAAAAATTGATTTAAACTTTACTACTTTTTTTTTTTTTTTTCCTAGATCAGACTCCCATGGTCAGCTTCAGGATGATGCTGAAATGGAATACGAATTTAGGTTTTTAAAATCACGGGTGTGTAACTACAGAGGAACCCTCCACTTTCTGTGGCAACATAACATTGTGATTTTTTATTTCTCTAACTTTTTTTCAAAAGGAATGACAGAGAAATTGAGTTCTGTCATCCTTCTGATCTAAGCTCAAAGATGAGCTCATTAACCTATGAATATTTTTGCCAAAATCCCCCTTTATTCATCATGAAAATAGGAAATGTTCAAGGCCAAATATTTAATGTTAGAGACTCAATTTTCCAAAGAATATTCCTGCAACATATTCTGATGCCATTTACAACACAGTAATGCGATGCAATCTCATTCCATCTTTGCAAAACACTCTCTTTTTTCACCTCCTCTTGGATATTTTTCTGTCTCCCCAGGAGCAGTGCAAGTTAACAGACAATTAACTTAAATACAGATTCATCATACCAGATGTAGAAGGGAAGAATGGCAAGTGTGACAGCACTTCTATTGCACTGTTAGTAGAGTTCACTGTCTGGAGGACCCAAGTAACACTAAGGACATCTTGGTTTGGTTTTAGATTCAACAGCTCTAGTTCCTGTGGGAGAAGAGATTCTGCTTTTTGGTGGATTTGTTATCCCCTTGCTGATAATTTATTAACAGTGACGTGGGATATTTTATCTCGCTTCTTGGAAGTGATGCTGCATGATCTTGTATATTGTCCCCTCTCTCAAATCAGACAGAATTCAAAGGCCATTTAAAAAATGGAGACAGTGTCTAAGATTTTCAGTATGACATCCTTCTCTTTCTGTCTGAAACAAGAAACATGTGGGAGAAACTGGGATTTTGATCAGACAACCAGCTCATGATGGGCTATCAAGAGATCACCAATCTGATCCTATCTACCCGTCACACATTGGTGACAACACCCTCCCTCTTTTTATGAGACTGTTTGCTTCCCATCTGTGGCTTTTATTTGCCATGCCATGATGCAAATTACCCAAACCTCAAATTATTTCTAACTCTCACTGTAACAATAAGGTGAGTTAACTACAGAAACAGATTGCTCAGAAAGGTGAGAAATTATCAGTTACTTCTAATCAGGGTCTATTTTTAAAGAATATTCTCACAGTTCAAGCACAAGTTTGGTTAGGTGTAGAAATAACACTTCTTTCCAGCCTTTAAATCTATAGGGTTGTGACCCAAGTGGAATCACAGAATCATAGAATGGTTAGAGTTGGAAGGGACCTCAGAGATCATCGAGTTCTAACCCCCCTGCCATGGGCAGGGACACCTCATGGTATGCCAGTTGGTGTAACAGGATTGCACAACAGCAGTGATCTTGTAGGGTTTCTTTGAGTCTTTCTGTGTATGACCAAGAGATGACAACTTTTATAAATACCAAATTTGAAAATAAAGATCTCACAGCCCTGTGTGCCTAAAAAAAGACAGAAATTGTAGTTGCCTTTGTCTTCTGAACATTGGATTGCTGAAACCTATTCAGCACTTGATTTTAATTGTAGCCAATGAAAAAAATGGGAATCCACACAACAAATTGTGCTTTCTACTGGGAGCACATACCCTTGTGAGTTATAAGACAGTTACAGTTACAATTCCTGTCTTTCATTAGCTGGCTTGAATGCATCATCCTATTAATTTCAGATGCGAACCCCTCCTCCCTATACATCTGATAACAAAGTGAAGTGCCATTTCTCTGCCTGACCAACAGCCAGACTCCTCAGATTCCTTTCTGTTTTGCCAAGTCTAGAGGCTGCCCATACACTCAATTTTGTTCTGATCAGCAGAGATGCCCAAGCTGTATTCCTTCTCTTAAAAGAAAAAAAAATCCAATACAAACAAACAAAAAGCTGGCTATAGAGCATGCCCCAGACACAATGCTAGTTTTAAACAAGCTCCAGTATCACTTCAATCTGCAGCAGGCCGTGTTGCTCATCTACATAGAGCACACAAAAGAGTTAGGTAGTTATTCTACAGATAAGGAGGGAAGGCTTGTGAGATGGCTACAAACACCATTACTAAGATTAACCCCTATAAGCAGAGTTTGCTGGTATCTAACTACCATTGAGCTGGTAGCTAACTGTTTTATTACTTCCAAGTACTCCAGCAGGTCTTACCTTTCTGAATGGACTAACTACTGGAAAAGGCTGATGACTGCTTGTATAGAAAGATTCTCAAAGAAAGCCAGAAAACATTGCAGCTTCTTACAACAAATTGGGGCACCTTAGTCTGTTTTGTGTTCTTCATCTCTATCAGTGTTCTTAAAGGTCTTTTCCAACATAAAAGATACTACAATTCTATGTTAAACATTTGCTATCCATTTGCTTGGTCTATAAACCCACTCTGTAATGGGCGCAATTTGAATCTGTTATTTTTTGCTATATAGAAGAATTAAAACACTCTCAAAAAAGGCTGTAGTATACATATTAAATGTAATGTTTATAATTTAAATACCAACTAATCCTTAAGAAGACTTAGACCTTCTTAAAGACAGAAGGAAAAAAAATCTCAACTCGTGGACTTACTATGCATAAAAGTCCAGCTCCCAGTTCTAATATCATTAGTATTAACTTCCAACAAATCAAGTTTAGGAGTAATGAAATGCAATTAAAATACTGCATGTATTGTAGCAGAAACAGATAACATTTTATGCATGTTTAGTGGGAAGAAAGAAAGAGAAAATATTTGCTCGTTATTAAAGTCACTAATGAAGGGATCTCTAAAAATATATATAGGTATAGAAAGAATTTATAATGGATTTTTTTTTCCACCCAGCATTTCAACTAGCAATTCAATGTTGGTTGATTACATGGAGAAAGCAAATCTGAATATTTTAATATCAGCAGCTACTAACATATGAATTCTTCTGTCTTTTTGATATAAAAAATGACTATATCTTTCCAATCAGTAGCAATTTTAAAAGCATTCTCTGAAATGCATTCCTTAATGATTTGGGCATTACATTTCAAATTTCGAGCCTTTCAGCTACTTTTCAAGAGTAATATTTAAATCAACAGCTAGAAAGAATCTTTCTTCAGTGTACCATTGAATCCTCTCCAAGTTGTGGACACCATAAATAATTATTTAACAAAGCTGAATCTTGATTTTTGTACATTTGGTTTTTGTTAATAGAACTGATTCTGGAACCCAGAACAGATCGGTGAGTAAATTGCTTGGCTGCCCTACAGAAGTATAACACAGATGCAGCCAAGGTTCTCCTCATGCTGCTCATCATCTCATCAAGTAATGTAAAGTTTATATAATGCAATACAGATATCACAGGTTTCTTTTTCAAATCTTGCACAGCTAAAAATGGATGGTTTTTTTCAGGCCTCAGGCTACACTCTGAGACAGTTCACTCTCTGGGGGTTCTACTCTAAAAATTTAACTCTAAAATCATTTAAATATAGCAGCCATGGTAAGAAAACCTCTTTTTAAAGCCAAGCTTTCTTTGATGTCTACTGTTAATTTAGGAGTTTGATTGTTTCTTTGACACAAATCTGGTGAACTGCTTTTGGCTTTCGGAGCTGACAGAGCACTGACCCCTCTTCCAGCCACATCAAAGCTAGGTAGCGGTTGTGAACTTTCTTTTTGTTGGATTCCCTTTTTTGTCAAGCAAAACCAGTCTTTCAATTACGTCATATGAGTATAGAAATTCACATCCATCTATAAATATGTAAAATATATATTATAAAGAAGGCCCAGAATGAAAGACCAAGGACTTACTATACAGGCAAGAGTGGATAAGCCTATTGCCCTGCAGAGCCTTACATTAAGTTAAAATCTATGATGTTTTGATTATTTTTTGGCTGTCTGTGATAGTCTTGTGACATTTCATTACTTGTTCACTTACAGAAGATTTCTCATTGACAAACAAGTACAAAACCTGAAATGATACTGTTGGTACTTATGCCTTTCCTCCACGCCATGTTTTTCCTATGAATGCATTATTATTTTTCATTATTTGTATCACAGGACTGCCTGGAGCCCCCAGATGAGAGCACCACACTGCAGCACAGACTAGAACCCCTCATATGCTTCACTTTGCTCCCTCAGAGGCCTGAAAACTGATAAAGATGAAACAGAAGTTGGAAATGAGAGGGAAAGAAAGTGACTTGCCTAAAATCTTCCTTTTATCTCTCCTCCGCACCACGCATGGACACACACTTTTTTTGAAGAGAGGAAAGAGAGCTTACAGAGAAATATACTGTACAAGTAAGGAATCACAGATTGTACTATAATGAGGAAATGAGGAAAGAATTGAGATTGTGCATAACATTTCACAACATGCTGACATTGTTAAAAGCAGGTTAAAGTTGCGTAGGTCCAAAAGGAAAAGGACAATCATGACAAAAAACATTTTAAAGTTATACAATCTAACTGAAAAAAAAAAAAAAAGGGTAGATAATGCTAATATCAAGATTTTATTTTATACATCTGAGAGCTCAAACACTTGCAAGGAAATATTTTGTTCCATTGGGAGTGTGGCTGACCCTTCTTCCCTCTTTCCAAAAGTACAATTTCCATTCTCATACCCAGAGAAAAAATTAACATAAAAATAGTCTCTGATTTAAACATGGTCTGATACTACTCTGGAGAGTAATAAGCATACAGAAAATTTGCATTTAAGATTTGTTCAGGATATTTGCAAAAAGATACTGTTCATCATTGGGAAATGCTCCAAATTGTGGGACGATGGTCACGCAAAGTGGAATTGGTAAGAAAAAAGAAGAAAAAGGTGGCGAGAGATTTTAGATTTTTTTTGTAGCCATTTTAATGGGCCATACACTCACACACGAATATACCAAATACAGATGGAAACACACTCACTATTCGGTGCAAAACACAAGTTTTCAGACAGGTCTTTTCAGTAGCCTAAATGCACTTAGGCACGTTTTTATCTGGTCAACCAATTTTCCCTCCGAGAAATGGAAAAGACATTTTTCAAAAATCACACATCTTATAGTAGATATTCACCCAAATTAAATGTCCTATGCTTATGGCACCATAAAAATGCCACACACAGATTGGTTCATCACCACCACTACACAGACAGTATCTATGTACACACTTAGGAAAAAATCAAAGTGCAAATATGCACTTTTATGTTTATTCTGCTTGTCAATTTCAACAGCTGGACAATTGACACTTGAAATAGTTCATTAATAGATATTCTAACAAAAGAAAACTTGCTGTCTTATGTTGAGGCTTCATTAATTTCATGACAGTTCTGTCTGAAATAGGAACTGGCCCAAAGTATGCATATTATAGATTCACACGTGCACACTCACACAAATACACATATACAATATCTAATAGAAAACAGGATTGCAGCAGCATTGATTTAATTGATTTAAACACTCACACAAATACACATATACAGTATTTGGTAGAAAAGAGGATTGCAGCAGCATTGATTTAATCATTGATGGCCACTGTAGATGGAGGAAATACAGTAATAAATTAGGGACTATCAGACAAGACGTAGTAAGAAGTGAACTACGCAAGGAGTAAAAGAAGACAAGAGCTTTCAGCTTCACATGATTGACAAAGGAGCTAATAGGGTTAACTGAGAAAGGAATTTATTTAACATAGCTTGAGTCTTTCCTTCGGAGCGTCCCTCCTGCATAGACATGGACAACCACACAAAAAGCAGAATTTCTCCAAGCTGACAGAGAAGACAGTACTGACTCACTCTGTTCTTACTTCCTTTACTATCTTAACATAGTTTTATCTAGTTGAAAGTAATTTTGAATTAAAAGCAGATTGTATTGTAATTCATGTACAGAAATGTAACAGGAATGATGTAGTCTGTACTATATTTTAGAAAACCTAATTTGAAACTATATGTAGTAAAGAATAGTGAAGAGAGAAAGAATTACTAGTTATCAGTCTTGATTTGATGGAAGTTTGCAAATAACACGCTTATTGCACTTGTCTTTTTGACGTTTATACTGCTGGCTTGTAATTTAGACTTGCAATAAATTAATGGATGAAAAACAGTAGGTTGAAGCTGAATCTGAGCAGAAGAGAGATGACAGTTTCTAGCCAATAAAAGCATTTGGAAGAGTTCACATACAAAGTGAGGGTGATTAAAAACATTACACAAAAAATAGTTGATCGAGTAAGAGTCTGCAAGTCTTTTTGAAATCCATACTGACCCAAGACATGGAAAAAATTATTCACCATTGGTGACTGTACTTCTAGATGTCTACAGTAGCCTACTAGATTTACACTTTGGGTTTGCCAGTCAAAGGTAAAAGATCTTTTTTTCAGGTGTACAGCATCACTCATGCTATTAGAAACGAACAGCAATTGCAATAAAGCTAAAGGCTCGTGGTCAGCCTAAAGATCTTAAAGTAGAAGGGAAATACAATCAACAGGAGAAATCAAAATTACCTAAAATGTGCATCAAACATAACAAGAAAGGGACAGAAAAGAAAGAGGATCAGGGTAAATTATGAGATAAGATATAGTTACAGTACAGAAACAGAAGTCAGAGTGAAAATAAAAACAGTAACTGGACTATAAGTGAAAACGAGCTTAGAAAAGGGGGATTCACAGAGCCTAGAAGAGACTAGAGGCCTTCACTTCTCATCGGGTCCTGAAGAGAAAGGTTTTAAACAGGGTCTCTCTACATTAATGGATACTTGGAGCTAGATCATGACTATAAAGACAAAAAACACGTTATATATGCTCCCTCTTATTGTTTGGGAGTGTTAATTGCATGAAGTCATACAATTAATTTCAAAAATAGAAAATATTTAATTGTTTTAAATTGTATAGGTTGATTGGTGAATAAACACACCCAGTTTAGATGTAGACTAAAACTGACTTAAAAAAAAAAAGTTTAAATGAGTAACTGAACTATAAGTGCTTTTGTGTTAGGGAACTGTAAATTGTTCCTGTAAACCACAAGCAGACCAGATCCCCAAAATCAAACATATTAAATTAGGACAGATATGAAAAATGTCAAATGTTATTTATAAAAGCAAAAGATTCTTTTCAACTTGCAGCATATGAAGAGATCTTCCAATACAGCAATAACATGCTCTTTGTTTTAAGAAGTACCTTGGCAAGCCAAAGAGGTAGCCAGCAGAGCCAGTACTGACACATTAATTCCTTTGAAGGTCAGAAACATTACACTGAGTTCATAATAGCAGAAACCTTGAATCCAGTAGAAATATCAGAACAGAGGGAATGAATATGCATAGTCTCTAAGCTCATTCACAGAGCAGTAACCAACACAACACAGTGCCTCATCTTTCCTTCCAAGTCAGTTCTGCATGACAAGAATTACAATAACACAGGCTGCATATGGCAAAAGAAAAGACCATAAGCATTTAAGGAGGAGATGAGAAGAGACTTTCTGCATCAACAACAGGCTGGTCTTTCCACTGCAGAAGAATAAATCGAAATTCAATATGAATGATTGAGTAAGGAGCAAGACAGATGAGTGGAAAACAAGGTTACATTTAAGCAGTGCTAGAAACAATTTCTATCCTAGATGGGCTTCCAGACTCTAACCACAGCTGTAAAGTCACTACATGATGTGGGGATGTAAGTTCTGTGAAGGTGGTGCTGAGTGAGGAGTTACGATCTCCTCCTTTTCCCCTTCCTTTCCCCTTCCCCTTCCCCTTCCCTTCCCTTTCCCTGTCCCTTCTCTTTCCCCTCTCCTCCCTCTTTGTTTCACATCTGTAGTTTGTTAGGTACATTTCATCAGAACAAAATCTCCTGTATACTTAGGACATTTTTATTATAGTGCTTATAATTTTCCATAGCATTCACGTCTTCTGTGTTAAAGCACTTCAGTTCCAATAGTCCAAAATGTATCTATTTTCTGTAGGAATTTGATGACCACTCACTTCTCTTGCTGAAGATTCTTTTGAAGAAATAACAGTAACACACGGAATTAAACATTACACTATTTCACATTTTTTTCTATATATTTTTTTGTGTCCTTTTTATTTGAGGGTTGACTGCATAACTCATAAGACATTGGTTAACTTTGGAATTAGAGTGCAAAGCCTAAAGAAAGAGATAATACAACCTCACTAACATTATTGGGTCTCTTTACTAAGCAATCTTGTGCATAAATTGTAAAATGCATAGTTTGGACACAGTAGGTGACAGCTTTTGAGTGTCAGAAGATACCAAACACACCTTTAGTTTGCTGGATGGAAACATGAACGCATTGTAATGCTAAGCCAGTTTTGGCAGCTGTATCATGTAGATGCCATGAGTAGCAGCTGATCAACCAACTGAATTAAAGGTTAGAGAGGGGCAGAAATATCATTCAGGTTCTGTATGTTCTCACAAATCATTCATCTGCTATTGCTGCCACTAAGATTCTGGCCTGAACTCCTACTCTGAAGGCTAAAAGCAAATACCACAGACTCCTATCTCACTGATTTTTCTCTCAAACGATGGTTGTGTAAAGGTCAAAGTTTAGAGAGATTTTCTACATCAAGTGCTGGCTTTCTTAAGATGCTTATGCGGAAGTTGCTACCTTATTTTCTTTGAAAAAAGGCCTTGGTAGATTCTTTTAAACAACAGATTAATCTGTTCTTCCTTTCATCTAGCAGTCTACTTGAAGATCACCACTTGCCCAGAAGAGTTTGTCTTTAAAGCATGTATTCCGGCATTTTATTAGTAAAAGCAATTATTGGATGCAATTTTTCATTAGTTTTTCAAGCTCCATCTTAAAAATAGTTTAGATTTCTGTGTTTGCCTGTTTCCGTTTCCATGCTCTAGAAAGTGATGCATCTATTAGGGCAAGTCCAAGGGAGGGCCACAAAGATGATTAGAGGGCTGGAGCACCTCTCCTATGAGAAGACAGACTGAGAGAGCTGGGGCTGTTCAGCCTGGAGAAGAGAAGGCTTCGGGGAGACCTTATAACAGGCTTTTGGTACTTAAAGGGAGAATAGAGAAGAGATGAGGAGGGACTCTTTATCAGGGAGTATAGTGATAGGACGAGGGGTAACAGTTCTACACTAACAAAGTGTAGATTTAGATTAGATATTAGGAAGAAATTCTTTACGCCAAAGATGGTGAGACATTGAAACTGGGTGTCCAGAGACGTTATGAATGCCCCCTCCATGGAAGTGCTGAAGGCCAGGTTGGATGGGGTTTTCAGTGGCCTGGCCTAAAGGAAGGAGTCCCTGCAGGCAGGGGAGCTGGAAATCGATGATCTTTAAGGTCCCTTCCAACTCTAACCATTCTATGATTCTCTTTCTCATTTACTCTTTCAGTAACAACCTGATTAAGAAAGTCAAGTTCTATTAAGGGTGGTGGAACACTTGCCATTAAACGGTCTAGTATAACATTTTGTGACTCAGAACTCCTGGTAAATATGATTTATTCAGGACAAAAGCTCTTTATTAGGTCAAATGTCTGGACTGAAGCAACAGTTCACTATAGCAGATCACTCATGTTTTACAACCGTAATAGGAATTAAGTGAGCCTTTTATCATAGTGGCCCAAACTTGGCTTGCACCACTATTGTTCTCCTCTTTAGCCCCAGTTATTTGCCAACTGAACAATGCAGTTATCTGTGGCTGATTTGTTTAGGAATATGTTCCATCTGAAAAGCCTATACCACTGAAATACAAGAAGGTATGACTAAAGGATTCAGGTACAAAGCTTAGGAGCTTAGATAATTGCTTGTAGAAAATGTGATCAGTTCTACATGTCAACTTACACAAAACCACAGCTACTGACCCTTTTTGAAAAAAGAGTATTGCATTCCCAAAACTAAGTAACCAGGCCAAATTCTATTCACCACATTCACTGTAACAGTTACCCCATTGTAACACACAAGCACACAAGAAAACAGATTCTGACCAATTTATGTCAAAAGATTTGACAACTTTTTATAATCACAACCATAGCTACCTATATTGAATTAAGACCATCACAGATATCTTGAGAACATTTATTCAAGAATTGTCCAAATATGAAAACATTACAACTATAACTATTATTTTGGTACACATATTTAACCACATAATTTATAATCCTTGCTTTGCATTTTGACAAGACGTTGTGGGAAAAGCTTCTGATGGTATTACTGAGTTTCACATGGGAGCTGACCTCTGAATATTTAAGCTCTGAAGCTAAAGTAAGAATAAATGGATTGAAGACTGGGCATATGCAGTACAGCTGCTGATCTATATTAAGAACACTCAAAACTATGTATATGCTCTAGATATTCTTTTATCCTACTTTCAAACTTATTTACAGTTTGTCATCCAACAGAACTATTAAGAGGGATTAAGTGCATTATCTGAGCACCTAAATCTGTACTGTTCTAAAACTGAGAAAATAATTTGTAGTTGTATTTTATAACACAGTTTAATGTAATTAAAATCCATCATACAACCAACTGAAATATGAAGCTGAATCCTCCTCTTCTTTCAAAAACTGACTTGTTTTTTATTGTTGGAAAATGAAAATATCTCTGTTGTTGTAAAATGTATCCCTGCTAATGAGATCTGTTGAACCTTTATGTTACTTGATTCTATTATACTTACTATCCAGCTTTATTGAATTTGCAAAATAGTTTGTTTATCTTCATTCTGGGCTATAATTTGCAAATATGTCGGTCAAAAATAGACCAGCTAGATGTTCTTGCCTGGCACATTGTCAATGAACACAATGAGTTCCTCCCTCCTCTCTCTCTCACACACGCTTCTTTCCCTCTCACATACACACACTCAAAAATGTCTCCAATAGAGTAAAATATTCGCATTAATACTGGAAGCGATGGAGAAGAACCCCGGTCGACGTCCCATCTGTTCCCATGAATTAAATTTAGAAATCATATGTAATATAGACATTTCTGTCTGAATATCATAAAGCCCTGACACATTCAGGCTTTCATTAAAAAGCTCTGAGATGTGACTTGAATAACAATCTGTCTTAGCTAATTAGTATTTTCAGTTTAGCATATTCACTTTCAGACGTATTGCTGTTTGCACATGGTAATTTAGGTAAACAGAGCCCATCCACAGCTGCATCAATTAACACTGCTAATCAAAACTGAATTCAGGTAATTAGGCACATTTATGCAAAAAGTGTGTAATTTGTGGGGAAAGCTAGATTCTTCAGTAATATTTCAATAAGTAGGAGTCTCTTTTTGCAAATAAGACAAGGAAATAATGGTAAATCAGCTCTAACATATACGTGATACCTACTCAGTGACAAATATCTAAATTAAATCTCACTAATTGGTCTGTATTTTCAGAAATTGGACTTTATTTTTTCATATAAATGTTTTCCTTGGTGTTTCTATATGGAAAAGTACATTCATTTCTGACTAAAGGTTTAGTGATTATTCAAACAGCACTTGAAAAGTTAATGTTTCCTCAAGAAGTTTTTGAACTATTGAACACAATGGTCCAACTTGTTCTCATCTCCAGTCAGGCAATTTTTAATGAATGTGTCCTCACTTCATTTTCAATTTAATTTCATCAACAAAATCATACTTTAGTTTATTTTAAAGAAAAGCTTCTAGAAATAATATTCTTCAAATAAGTGTCAGAAGAAAAGTAGAAAATACTTCAAAAACATTCTGCCTTGCTCCACAAAGTTTTATGAGAAGAGCTACAAGTTTCATATCCCTTCCTTCCCTTCCCTTCATTCCAAGCAGAATTTGAAACCATCCAAAACCTTCAAAAACCATCAAAGCAGTGTAAGAAACTGTATAATCATAACAGAATTTTCATTTCTACTGAAAGGGAAAGAAATGTTCATTGTAACATTACACCCCAAGAGTTTTCATATGGAGCTTTTCAAGTTCAGTTCTCTGTTATACATTCTTTCAGAAAATAACACAAGTCTGATAGACAAAAAAAATGCAGTTACCACCTTGTAGATAATTTTCCATAAATTTTAAGACTGACAAAATAAAAAAGTTCCTAGGCAATTATTGAATTCTGAAATAAATCTACCATTTTTACCTACTTCCAGCTCATTTATTCTTTTCAAATTAAGTGTGACAAAATAATTTTGCTTCCAAACTAGTATAATACATTTACTCAGACTAATCAGCAAGTATCTTCTGCCCTTACTTCAGGGTAACTTTTGGAGAGGGATATACAATTCACTTTCATCACACAGCTTTGCAACATGGAATATGTAAGTTTTGCTGGAAACTTTGGTGTAAAGAAAAACTACTTCAGAACTTTAAGGTCTAAGCCGATAAAACTATTGAAATTGCAGCGTTTTGCAATCATATGCATTCAAGTGCATACGTCACTATTCAGAAAGTTTTCTCTTTATGGAAAAGTGTGACTTGTTCTATTATGAAAATATATATGAGATATGCTTAACATATTCTGCAGTTAAAGGGGTATCAAATCTTCCAATTTTCATTTAGCTATCCGCAGAGAAGAATACTGACAAGAGTTCAAAATAAAAATAAAGCTTGTGGAAGAAATACAATTCTGAAGTAATTTCTATTCAGATGATCACAGTAACTACTGTAGTAGTTTCAATGTAATGAAATGCTAGAATATCGAACAAGACTATCTCTAACCGATTATCAGGCTGGCTTAAATGTATACACACCCTTCCCTATGACATCCTTGCTGGGAGCAATGGGAAACAATATTATAATGTCACCTTTTTCTATTGCAAGAGAGAAACACCCACCTATGTGTCGTACCACATGTTAAAGAGCTGTCTGATCTCTCACATGCTTTATTAACATTGACGTATAGTGGATACCATCAATTTTATGTGACCTGTGTCTAAAAGAACTTGCCCAGCTCAGTAAATGCATTTTAAAAAGAGCAGAACAGAAGGTGTAATGACTAAGAGTGTTTATTTTAGATGTTATACACTGTAGGATGTGAGTACACTGAAAGCACACTAGCCTCCCCTGCCCCCCCGCCACCCACCATGTTAGTATGTTTTTGGCCTAAAGTAGTCAGACGTAGCAAGTATTCCAACAGATTTTCCAGAAATATTCTACTATGCTGCCCTGTCTCTTCTACCTGACTACATCGGTGAATAGAAACACACATTTATGGGCATCTCTTCACTGAATGCACATACGGCATACATTATTTTACTGCATCATTAATTGTCCTGCTGTGGCACCCATTTGGAAACTTTATAAGGTGTTATAGTATCATCATTTCTTATGATTTTGAATTTTTATTCGGTGTTGAGGTTTAATAAATGTATGGCAGCACTAGCTGATAACAGACAACTGCATAATGGACATCTCAAAAAAGAAAATGTCATATGAAAGCTGGCTGTTACAATAGGAATTTCTCACATATGCAGCTCCACTCTTTTTACTCTCCTGCATTGCTCTACTGCAAAATATGCAAAGGGATGGAGAATTGTAGCTACTAAAATTCTAAAAAAGTAAGTTGGCTGATATATACCTGCTATTGTTAACTATAATATGATGAATATGTATTACTAAAAAGATCTTATAAATACTCTTTTCCTCAATGTAAAGAAGAGTTTCATCATACTCTAGGCACTGGAAAACAAGGGATTATAAGCATAACAATAAATATTTAAAGTTCATATTTATTTTGTCTATGGAGCAGGCATCTCAATATTTGTAATATAAAAGCATTGAAATATTTCCTGTCCTTGGTATTCATAGGGTTAAATCAAGAACACACAAACATTTTGGTTTGAAGAAAGCAGAAGCAAGAGCCCAAAGCCAGTAATTAATACTGTACACCTTAAAAGAGGAAAAAAAGCTCAATAATTTACAAACGTTGAAGGAAGCGTTAGTTCCATAATTAAAAATCAGGCAGCGATCCTTTTGGCAAATGGATCTCTTTGTTAAACATCCTCCTAATCCAAGCCTGAAGGTATAATTCAGTACCCTGGAGGATCCCCTCTATACTTTTGCCAGCTGTTCCATTTAGGTCACTCCACCACAAGTTTAGCTTTTATCTATTCCTCACTTTCTTCACTGGGTCCCAGAAGCAGCAGCCCATCTCTCTGAAGGCTGTTTAAAGTGTAAATGAAAAGACGAGACAGAAGTGAGCCGCTACCTCAGGGTCCTTAATTTCTGAACTGCAATTCCTTGGACTTCCCTACCTTGACAGATGCAATATGAAGTCTTCCTTGATGAAAAGTGAGGAGGAAAGCAGAATATGGAATGCAGATAGCATATTCACTACCATTTTAATGCTTTGCAGCTGCATGAAAGAACAAGAAAGTGGGAGAAAGTCCACTCAAGGCCAAGGAGCTGCAGTAGCCCTTCTGCCCTTCAGCCCAGTTCCCAGCAACACTGCCTCTGGCATGTAAGAAAAAGCTTTCAAAGAGCTATTTCATCTCTCCTCAGATAGAGTGAGGTGGACTCGGGGAAAGGAAGGAAGGAAAAAAAAAAAAGATGTTAGTTTGACCCAGTACACTGTGTGCCAAGGCCCACAAAGAACCCTGATCCACTTGCCTCCCACCCCAGACCAGCAGGCAAAGGAAAGACACGGTGATGCTTCAAGGGCTTGTTTATGCAAACTGAACAAACCTCAAGTAACGAAACTGCTTCTAATTTACCATTAATTTGGTGCAAGCCTTTTAACAAATGTATTGTTCCTTACCAAGAGCAACAAAAAGATGGGAATTTAAAACAGATCCAACTATAATGGTTGTAGTCAGTGCAAAGTTAAGCCCTTAGAGAGTCACTATACTCCTCCAGAACCACTTGTAGGCAGTATGCTGTTTTATAACAACACACTGATCCCTTAGCATGGGAAAATTAAGTGTAATTCATTACAAAACAAACCAGTGCCCTGACATTCATTTGTCTGTTACAAAAAAATAAAGCGCAAGGCAGATACTCTGGGAGGAATTTCTAATGAAAGATTCATGAAAAATGCAGCAAGTGCATTGCTGAGGTCTTTCCAATTGAATATTAATTAATAAAGTTTGCACACACAGATACCAACTCCAACATGAAATAGAACTGTAAAATCTATTGAAAATAAACTTCCTAGGTTTTCAAAGGCTGCTCAGTAGACTAGGCACAGTAGCTCCAATGACTAGCTGCATGACTTTACGTATGCAAGTAATCCCATGGGTTTTAGTCAACTGCTAAGATCGTGTCCTGATCCTACCCATCCAGCATGACGTACTGCCTCCAACCCAAGAAACCACCCGTGCACATTTAGCAGGAAGGACCGAAATCACAGTGCAGTCCAGTGATTCACACGCCCGCGCTTGAGGAAGTTCTCTGTCAGCCAAAAAGTGGAGTTCTCGCAAGCTTGTAAACCCGACGTTCAAGGGTTAGGGAGAAGGAGATAAACAAGAGGAAGAGCAACATGCACGCAGCTTTACTTCAAATTCTGCAATGGCTCACACAGGTAAGCAGCCCGGCTCCAGCGAGCTGCCTCGCGAGGCTCAGCAGGAATTCTTACCTCTGTGGTGCTGCCGACTCAAGGTCTACAGCCTACGCTGGTCACCAAAGCGTATCTACCGTGATTGTCACTGCTTACCTCACTGATGTGCTTCCATGCATCCCTGCCGACTGTTCCTGCATCTGAGGGTGTGTTGCAGGTGGCTGCTCTCGAGTCCCGCGTTCCCGTGGCAGGGCTGATGCAGCGGTGACGAGCAGAGCCAAGGCAGGCTGCCACTGGCCAGTTCTACCAGAGCCCAATCCTGCGCCGTCTGCAATCACATCTCACTGAGT
Source organism: Pedionomus torquatus (assembly GCA_013398155.1). Classification (NCBI taxonomy): domain Eukaryota; kingdom Metazoa; phylum Chordata; class Aves; order Charadriiformes; family Pedionomidae; genus Pedionomus; species Pedionomus torquatus. Next base: position 391,851 of record VZRU01000038.1, on the reverse strand, counting down.
GCAAAAGGAAAATTAAAACATGTTTTTCTCTTACAGTTGAATGACACAGCATACTGTTCTGTGTTTGCATTTAAATTGGACAGAATAATTTACCACTGGCTTTTAATTTCGGTAGGGTTAATCACCTCAGCAAAGGTCAATCAAACTTTAATCTCCAATAAAATTGCAGTAGCTTCAGTCACCTGCAGGACATTTATTATATTCTTATTTCCATGCAAAAGAATGCATCACTAATCTTCTAACTCTTTACATTAGCACATTTGCCATTAACATTTAACTAAAATTATTAATTCCTCCGAAACTATTACAAGAGCTCATTTCTACACATCTCAGAAGATAATCCTGTTAAAAACCAGCCACATCTACTGTGACATTGCTTTAGTTGTCTGCTCTAATCCTTACAACCGTTTGATACTCCAACCGAGTTCTAACAATGCACAAAGTCTCAATTACACAAAATATTATAGGGTTTAGTTTAGAACAACAATATACTGTTTTAGTAACTTAATCTTCCCTATTGTCCGCAATCACAATACTATTGTGCTACTGTTCACAGCATTTTCTATTCAAAACAAAATATAGATTTTTCATTTTGCTTAGCAGCTCCTGAAGGGCAGTAGATTTATGAGGGTAAGTTAAAATCTAGAATCTGTTACTGACTAGAGGAATAATCATGATTATAGGAATATTTTTCCAGCCTGGAAAAAAGTATTTGCCCACAAATCAGAAGTCACTTTTGAGGCATAGCCCATTAACAAGTAAAGAAATAAAGAAAACAAAATATTTAGTTGGCACTTCCAATTTAGCCTACTAATTAAAAATAATTCACCTGCAATTAAATTGACTGAAAACTGCAAAATATCTGTGAAAAATTCAAGTTGGGATTAGTTTTAAATTATCACTGCAATCATATCAGCTCAAAACTGGAAAATTGTTTAACTCTAAACAGAAAATTGTAAAATAGAAAAGACAGCATCCCCAAAACATGTTGGTTTTAAATAAACATCAGCTACAGCAATATACTCCTTCAAAATTCTACTGTAACAATTTCATCCGAATGCTCAGAACTATTTTACCTGTAAAGAGACAGAGAAGAAGAGCAAACAGAAAACCCAGTGAGAGCTCATTACAAAACTAAAACATCCATGCAAACGATTAATTTCCCAAATTTTAGAAACTGGTACCGAGAAGTCACAATTACTTGGGCAGGAAAATATTACCACCACCAAAATACATGGGTCTCCCTTATTCTCCTACCATGACCAGATTAGCTCCTGTGAGAAAGAGAAGGAACCGTCATATGCCATCTCGTTTCCTTTTAAAATTGATTTTTTTAGCCGTAGTAACATTTTGACATACCGTAATGTAAATAAACTGTTCTTTCCCATCCCAATATTTCCTTCTCTGTCTCTCTGTCTCTCTCTGTCTCCGTCTCTCTCCTCTTTTTGTTTTAATATATGGCACACAGACAGACACACGCCCCCGTCACTGTCAATATGCACACTCATTAGCAATATGTCAGGCTGGCATTTTCAACACATACTCCAGAGCATAACTGCACTACCACGCAGCGTGTGCACGCACACACACACACACACACACACACGTAAAAATACAATTGCGGAGAAGAAGAGCTCAGCGGAATCATTTTTAACTTGGAAAACTGGGAAAAGGTACAAAAGGAACGAGTGAGATTCTCAGGCGATGTTTTATAAAGGCGCTGCAAAGTGGCTCTCCAGCTAACGGAGCCGATGCTGCTGTCATTTCACACACACAAACACACACACACCAATATGCATATGCAAAAGCGAATATTTTAGCAGGATATTTTAATGCTGAATTACAAACGCAAGTGTAGGGGGGGTTACCCCGTTGTTTTTTTTTCGGCTTTTTAAATCACATCCTCACTTGAAGTGATGAAGAGAAAGAGATATTACAAAACATAAACCTGAACTGAACTACAAGTTCCTAGAATATGCACGATCAACAGCATTTGTACTTTCTCCAGCTGAGAAAATTAGCTACGAAAACAACCGCATCCGTATTTTTTGCAGAAAGCATCCGGCAAGACGGCGAAGACCACTTAGAAAGGGTGAGTAGCACTGAGCTCTAGTTCTGATTATTCACCTTTTGATGCATTGATAAAACATTTTCTAGATTGCTATTGCAACTGCTTTAAAATACAGCAGAATAGCTTCACGTGGCACCCTGAAATGAAAGATACCATCAAAGGATCATCTAGTTCATTTTTCAAAAGAACAAACTGGGAGAAATGGATGGGGAAAGAAACATACCTTTAGTTAGCCCAGCGAACGACTTCTTAGCACATCTTCATAGTCCTGCGGCTCCACCAGTACAAAAGTCGACACTGCAGCACTTGTGATCTCTGTGACAATGGCATCATACTGCCGGCAATTTTTTCGATTAAACTTCTCAGACATGGTAGCAACTTTGTTAATTATGATATTAGCCAGCTGGCGGGTACAATCAATCATCCACTGTAAGAAAGCCAGACAAAGAGACATCTAATCATTGCAACCAGAGCAGATAAATTTTGTTCCTTTCTTATACGTGTCACAGATTCTATCCCTCCTGACCCTCTACACAGCCATCGACTGTCAAATTTAGATTCAGCAAGCTCCCAGCTTTTCTTTATCCCTGCCTTAGATCTGAAACTCCTGGTTATCAGGAAGACAAGCGTCACCAGCTGTCTCAGAACAGGAAGGCAATCAGGTGAATAGTACTTATTATCTCTCATTGCCTTCTGAGGAGCGACAAGATTGATTTTGGACCAACAACACGTCCAGATCTCAGGCACAGCTACTACGGCATCACATCTAAGAATGTGGTGTATACGTAAAGCGGACCTCAACCTTTATTAACAGTGCCAACCAAAAGTTTGAGGGTCGATGGGTTTTTTCTTGGTTTGGGTTGGGTTTTTTCTTTCCTAAGAGAACCCTTAAAGTATTATTATTTTTTTTTGTCTTCACAGCTGCACTGAATATTCCCTTATTCCAGGCCTCCTTCCCCCCACCTCAAAAAACGCAGGCAAGTCAACTGCACCATTACTCAGGGGACTGTGTTTCACAGTCGGATAGTCTTAATTGGGCCCACAGAAGCAGTTAGCTACCATTAAAGGCTCCTCTGTATACATCTTCCTCTCAACTAGTCTGATCATCTGTAAATCCCATCTAGTGAAGCCTTGAGAAGGTTAAAAATGCAAAGATATTATTAGCCCATAATACAAACGCATCCTAACAAAATCTAAACCGATGGTTAATCTGAGGATTGCTCTAAAAAATAATAATGTCTTTGAACTTTTCATTTACAGCAGCATTGGAAGATCTTTCATTTATGGCAGCATTGGATGATCTCGCACTCCTGCTCTAAGATCTTTTTTTACAAACCAGATACACTGCAAAGGACTGGAAGGTAATTCATGTGAAGTAGAAACAGAGGTTACAATAGCATAAATACTATCCCAATAATTTTACTGGGTACATTTCAAAATGCCTGCTGACAGTTTCATTTAACTAATTAGTCGGGTGTACATAAATCAATTAATGCAAATTTGTAAGGACATGCAAAAAATGTTATGACCACTTTTGTATTCATGGTGATGTATTCACTGGCTGCTCTGGCACTTGGACCAAAGACTGCTTTTCCAAAACCATACCTTTTCAGACAAAGTGATCCTATCTTTACTTCAGCTGAATTTACTGCTAGTTTGATATTAAAAGTAACATAAAGCTATACAGTCTCAGTCTCAAACAAGGATATGCTCTGGACTTAATAACATAAGGTTATCCCTGATTTTAGTAAATAAATTGAAAACAGTATTTTTTTTATTATTTTTTTTTTTAAGTTTTTACATACAATTCAGATAAAGTTTTCAGTCTTGAAATTCAAACAGAAAATACCAACAGTCTCTTGTGGGACTAACAATTAGACCCTGACCTCACTGCCTTGAAATTACCATGTTGCCAGAACCTGCTTTGCCTTCCAAAAGTCAAATTTTTCTTTTAGGTAACCATCTCATTTGGAAAGTTTATGAGGCCAAATAAGAGGATCGTTACAGTGTTTGTTATTGGTCAAAACACAATTAATCACTTTCTGATATTTTGTTAGAAAGGATGAGGGCAGGAAAATAAATTACATCCTCAAACTTAATTTTGGATGACTGATGAAGTATTCACTCAGCTTCTCAAGCAGATATTGAGGACTACACTAGTTCTGTGCTGCGACTTTCACCCAAACTGTTAACGAGCTGAGATCTAGCTCAGCTGCCTCCACACCACATCGTCACCCATGCAATGGCAGACATGCTGAAAGAAATCTCAGCCCTAGCCCAGCTAAATGACTAATTCAATTCATTAACACAGCTACCACCAAGAGGGTTTTACTCAGCAGTTAAGGAAGCCCTTTGTGCATTATTCCTTCTCATTTCTATTGCTGTACTTGAAACAGATTTTGCTTTCTTTAGACAGCCTTTAAATATGAAGAAGTAGTCCTGATCCCAGCGCAGAGCTTTAAGGCAAGAGGAAATAACTGAACGTAGCTAATGAATGAGGGACTTGGGAAGGACACAAAACCAGGAGAGGCTGCCGTAACAACTGATTCATTTTTCTGGAAGGTGAACCAAACGCATCAGATACATACGGCTATCCATAGCAGTATCTCCAGTCAGCCACCAGCATAGACGTGACCAGGTTTCTAAGCTGTCAGAATAGATCTGAGCCAGTGGAATTGGAAAACAAACAAGATGGTCTCTGACAGGTCCAGATTGACAGTTATTTAAGAGTGGAATGAAAGAAGGATCGAATTTGGTACCCTAGAAGCACTCACGTTTGTCCATTTTCAATAAATACATCAGTTTTTTCTCTCACTCACACTTTTTCATTACTTCAGAGTTCACTGTGGAAAAATATGGAATTTCACTGATCCTCAGCTATTATAAACAAGGCAACTAGGCTCTTCTCTTTCACCATTAAGATGAAGGAGACCATGACAGGGATCTGCTGAACATTTATTATTATACCCATCTCCATACTTAAATACTGATGGAATGACTTGTCCACTGGATGTACTGCACTTTCTATTAGCTATCATGGAGACTACAAACCTGGTCTGAATTCAGTTTTAACCCTGCTTGGAGCAGGAGGTTGGACTAGTTTGTCTCCTGAGGTGTCTTCCAACCTGAATTATTCTATTAATCTATAAACTGACTGAGGCAAAAGCAACATAAATGACAGAAATTATGAGATTATCCAATTTACACGAATTACATATGCAATTCTTTCAGGAGGGCAGGGCAGCTCGTCTGGCTGGTTCGGCCCACACGTTCCTTAACCTTTTTGAAAAAGCATCCAATTTTTGCTTGGTTTTCTCCTCCAATGAGACAGAAAGATGAGAATTACCGAATCACCTATACAACAAGAGGTTCAGAGAAAAAAACATATGAAAGGGAATATGCAAAGAATGTGCACAAAGACATTAGTGGACGCAACTACACAACATAACCTGGTACAGGAGGAGAAAAGAAAGTGAGTAGTAGAGGCAAAGTAAATTCAGGGGCAGGTAAAGGAAAAATTTCCTTTGCAGGGAAGGAGATACAGCAAAGGCTAAGCCACAGTTAACCTAAAACGCGTCCAGTTTGAAAAAACACAAGCCGTGACCCTAATACTAGTGGTCCAGGATCAAAGGAGAAGCTTATTCTAGTAAATAAAAGATTACTCCAGGACTTCCACAATATTTTCTGCATTCTCTGAACACAGTAAATTGCCACAAAAACAAACAAAACAAACAAAAAAACCCAACAACCTCCAAAAACCCAGACCAAAACCAGCCTAAAAGGAAGTAGGAATAGAATCCATGACCTAGAGCAAAAAAATAATTCATATTCTAAAACATGCTGAACAACAGTCACAATAGTCTTTCACAACCCCAGATTGACTTAAACCCATTTAGTTTTAGTTATGTACACCAATTCATAAGCTTCATCTTCAAAATGCCTCTCTAATAAACCTTCCATTTGTACTCTTGTAAATCCTGTAAATCTTCCATTCAGTACCTCATTACAAAAATTAAGTGAAGTTAAGCAATAATATATGTAAATTATACATTTAAAATAATGGGCAGTGTAATGAAAGGAATACTCTTCACATTGTAATCCAGTGGGCTTTTAAATTAACTTTTAATATTCAGCAGCTGCCAATTAATAAGGAGCCTAAAGTTTGACTGTGCTACAACACACAAACTGTGTTGGAGAAGGAAAGGAGCAACACCAGGGCACGAAGCCAATGCAGGATGGTGCACAGATGCCAGTTGGCAGGTTTAGGGGGAACCCACATGACAGAGCCCAGGTCTGAGCGGCAGCATCCCTCCGCGGTGAACCTCCTCCTGAAATCAGGAGCTTTGAAGGCTCAGTGACACTCTGACCCTCTCACCCGCTGATTCCCCCCATCACTCCAAGAAGGAGCATATGTAGGTATAGACAGAGAGCTTATGGTGTAATTTCTCATCTTGGCACATCATATGCGTCAAAAATAGTCATGAATTTTATTTTTTAATTTTATTTTTAACAGAGCAAATCAAGAGTTAGCCTGCATCATAAATTGCACATATATTCCACTGAACAGAATGAAACCGTAAAGTTTCACAATGCCACAGTGCAGAACAATGTCTGTAAAGGTCACACACAGCTTCTTGAGGGGAAAGAGTCATGAGACAGATGTGAAGAGGCCATATGTTGCGTAAATCCTTAGCAGAGAATGAATAGAGGTGAAATATTAACAGAAAGCAATCTTGCTTACATGCTACGAACCGTACAAGTATGAAAAAGGGGGAAAAGACAGTTTCTCCACCTGCATCATGATAAACAGTGCCAGTTTTAGCCTGCTATAATATTGTCACTGCACACGAACTAAAGGACTTTTGGACTTTTGTTCTATTCTGCTGTGACCAGCTGCAGTCGAACTTGAAAACATTTTTTTCCTTGCCTCTCCCTTTTTCTTGCACCAATGTTGTTATTCTGTTACCTACACTAGTAGCCAGACTCCTTTTATTCTGATCAGTAAGAATATATACAGCAGCTCAGATACCAGCATCCTTTGTCCACTAGTAGGTGTCCAGGGAAAAAAAATAGAAGAGCAAGCATGGAACAATTTTTTTCCAGGCATACACTCCCAACTTCTGCCCACCCATGGCCTGGAAGTTTATTTAGTGCAGCAAGTGTCATGATGTTTTCATGCAATACATCAGACAAGATTTCAACACGTTCTCCTGTGCTGCAGAATGACAAAAATCAGTACCAAGAGTGCACAGTTAAATAACTGACAACATAACTGTAAATCAGGAAAGCTCATGTGAATAAATCATGTGAGCTGAAATCTAAAAAAATAAAATTATATGTTAATTCAGAAAACAAAATGCAAGACACAATTCAGACAATCACATTCAGACTACAGACTAGAATCCTGGATTACAGCGTTTTCTATGTATCATTCTGTAAAGATGAGGCAATAAAAAACTTGAATTGTCTTAATGGAAAGGCATTTTTCATATATAAAGCACCTTCCCAGAGAGCCCCTCACTAGATCAAGTGAGCTGGCAATAGCTCTTCCCTAAAGGTAGCGTTTGCACCATTTTACAAGAAACTCATGTGCAGAAATTAATTCCCAATGCTGTGGTTAAAAAGTCTTTTCTTAAAGGCTTCTCCTATGTAAAAGTAAACATCCCAGTTGCAGTTTACTTGCAGCAAACTGGAATTGGGATGGCAGACAGACATGCACGCGCAAAATGAAATAACATCTGAATTAAATGCTTATTCTGGGGACAGGAACACAAAATACATTGGGAAAAACATACTGCCATGTTGCAGCAACACAATCTCTTTAGATTACACGGTACTTACTTTTAATGTGTCATTTTACATTTTTTCACCAAAATACAAAATGCACTTGTAGCTGCAGTAGCTTCCTAAAAGGGTCCATTTTGTCTGAATAAAATTGAAGCATGTAAAACACTAATAATGTGGCAGAAACAAAGTCTGGTATATGACCCATTGGAAAGGTTGTATCTGTAATGATCCAGTCAAAGTGAAATAAGCTAAAACACCCAACTGATATGAAATTTAAAAAAATAAACCATCAACCCAAAACACTAAGATGGTCTGTTTATTATTAATTTTTAAATAAAAAGCAAAAGAGTTAATGTAGTTACATTTTGGGGCTGCATTCTCCAAAGGTAAATCTCAAATTACGAAACTGCCCAATGCAGGCATTCAGGATTTTAATAATTTTCTAAACTGACTTAATGGGCTTCTTTTAATAGAATTAGTTAATTTCCTGACAGATAATACTTTACACCTGATTAATTTCAGAGCAGTTAAAAAGCAATAGCTCCAAAGGCAAATAAAAAAAGAAAGAGAGAGAGAAAAAAAAAAACCATGAACAAGAAGGCCAAGTCAGTAATAATTTTTTTTCAAATTCTGAGTTTCTTTCTTACACTCTCTAAAATTAGACCTTACATCAATGTCTGTTATCTCTTATTTTCAGCATCGGAGGACAGCAAGCTCTTATACAGTCTTATGTAAAGCAGTACCTCAAAGAAAAAGATGTAACAGTAAGAGAAGCATAGTTCTGGGGTTTGGGCATTTTTTGTTTGTTGGGGAAGGGGGGAGATATTTCTTATACCGTGTAAAATTATGCCATGAGTTTTGTTTTTTTTTTTTTCAGCACAAGTAATTGCATTAGATAAGACTGAGATCCTTTCACACTTTCATTACAAAAAATACTGTTATGAACAGTGGTATCTACCTATGCCACTGTGGAATCACAAATCATTTTGTAAGGTGAATTTAAAAATCCAAATGTTGCTACATCTTGCAATAAGGAATACATGACGGTGTTACATGTCACTGAAGTTTTCAAAGCTGCCAAAAGAACCTGGATACTGAAATATTGCAGGTGTTTGAGTCCATTCTACATGGTATTCCTTTCAAATGCAGCTTAAGAAGTTCAAAAGGGAAAATGTTGCTGTTTCCCAAACAGGAGTGGTTTACGCTGGTTTTCACTTTATAAAGATAATATTTGCACAAAGATATTAAAGTCCTCCCGCGTAACATGGGTGCATGGGTCATTTGCAGTTGACCAAAGAAGCGCCACTGAAGTACCCCTCTCCAGTTGTAAATGCAGGGTTCCCCATCACGTAACAATCAACTGCCCCGGGCTTCACTACACCAAATAGGGAGGTGGAAGTTCTGTAAACGAAGCACTCTCCTGAGAAAGAACCAAAAAAAGCACACAAAAGCTCCAATGCCCTGATGTTGCCTGTTTGTAAAGGGTTTCCAAAACAAAAATAGTGCTGGTATATGGAGAAGAATACGAAATAGCTCAGAGTATGCCATGCATGCAAAATGCTGGACTGCAGTGAAATCTGTGAAAACTCTTAACGAGTAAAGAATCTTTAAGATTTTAGCTGTTGCAGACCAAAAGCTCTTCGCTCACTTGAAAATTTTCTTGCCACTCTAGCATTAATGTTCACTGGGAAAATTAAATTGCCACTCTCACATAAAGCCAAAGACTGATTTAAGTCTTTTTGAGAAGCAAATTTAAACTCTATAGTGTAAGTACAGGAATCAAACATACTATTACAAAATGTTCTGTTGATAGTGCTAGTTTCAACTAAAAAGTATAATCAAAAATTGTTCCTTTGCTGGTTGCATTTGAAAAACAGTAATCCCTTGCTGATTGTCTTTTTTCAATTGGGGGGGGGGGGAGGAGGGGGAAGAAAACCCAAAACCTAACTGCAGCGCACCACTTAACTAAGCTAGAACACAGAACTCGGAATCAACGCTGCCTGGAGCAGAATAAACCCACAGTTTAGAAAAAGTATCACTGCTTAATAGAGCCACTGAATTTTGAGCAGGAATTTAGATGGGATGTACTTAAATATACGCTCGTGTGTTAAGCTGCTGAGGTCGTATACCTCAAGAAAATACTGTATTATACTAATTTTGCGACACGCTGCTCAATGCTGCTGTAGTTCAGGTGTCGGTATCCAGTAGCAGGCTACTCCAAACATATATACTGTTACATCCTATGATTCCTTGGTATTTCCTCTATTTATCACAAATATCAGGTGAGGTAATCTGCAAGTTTGTAAATAATTACATGAATCCCACTTAAAGATTCTGCTCAAGACTCTAAATCACAAAGTGCCAACCCTAAGCAAACGTGGCTTTCTGGGTCTTCGCCTGTGTTTTTAAATACCCGTACCAACTTAATTATCATTGTGTTAAAGTTGTGCAATTGAGTTCATTGCACATAAAAAGCCATGCCAGAAAGAACAAAGTAAAATTGATGGATTCAAGCAAAAAAAAAAAAATGAAAATAAATAAAATAAAGTGCTAGCTAGGAGTTAGGAAGATCATGCATTAAGATGAAAGATGAAACAGATGCAATACACAGCAAAGATCAAAGAACTCCATCAATTCATTCTGAGAGTCAAAATCCAGCTGAGCATGGGAGCCCTGTCCGCATAATAAGAAAGGTTGACTAAAACATAAGGATTAAACAGATGAGCTGTCTCCAGTGAATGTACGGCACAGGAAGCCCTGCTGAGCCACTTGTAAAGACACTTTGGAATTGTACACCTGCTACTCCACAGTGAAACCTACAGGAAGCCTGCCTGGAAGGGGAAAGAAATCTACTAATGGACTAAATAGCTATCTTTAAGAGAGAAAAGAGTCCATACAAGAAAACAGCAGCTAACAGATTTGCTCTTTCCCCTCCGTTTAGTTTATTTACCAAATATTTCTATCAAAATTTACTCTTAACAAAATTGTTATAGCCATCCTCTCACTCCCTTGAAATAAAAGAAAAGAGCTTAGCACTTGCTTAAACTATGAACACAACCAGCCATATATATAGCTGGGTCAGCCTGGGATTCTCAATGAAATTATCTGTCACACTATGACTGGTTTGGAATCTCTTTTTGTGCTCCAGCACTTATGTTAAATGGCCAGAGCTCTAATAACTTCAGTGCTGCAGGATTAAGTCTGACGGTCACTAAAATTTTATTATTCCTAATACTGATGGCATTTTAAATAATGCTATCTATAAATCTTCACTATTCTTGTCTACTCATTAGATAGAGGTGAGATATTTCAACCATAAAACATACAGGTAATGATTAGCTTCTTTTCTCATTATCATTGCTGATGAGAAACAAAACTAGGAAAAGAACTGTAAATAACAGGTAAGAAACACTATTCAATTGAATTAACTTAATTAATTCTCGTATTAAAGCAAAATTCCTACGGTGTGCACTTAGCCATAAACACAATGCTTACATAAGGAAAAAAAGTGTAGCCATCACTCCATTACTCAAAGCAGCTGAACTGCAGAGGTTTCTAAAACCTCTGAAAGGATCGGTGCTATACACTGCACCATCTTGAGGAGAACGGATAAAGGAAACCTTCGCATCAGAAGATGGCAAACCATAACTTAAACCGATGAGGGAACAAAGCCAATTGAACCTACACATGCTTGCAAGTTTCTTAGGGCTTTGCTTCCTGCTAGATGTTCAATTAATGTCAACTGCCTGCTACAGGTGGCTCTTTATTTATTTTTTAAATGAATGTTACTAACCTGCTTGTCCCACGAATGTTATTTACAATCACATCTTTTATTCCTGTTTTAGTTGACAGGACAATCTCTTCAAGGATCTGGGCAGAGCTGATATATTTGATTTTCAGGTTATCTACTGCCTGCAGATACAAGCACTTTGATTGTTTACAATGCAGGAGTAATTGGTAACCGTTAAATAACTCCAGAGACTGATTTAAGAGTCCTTCACCTACTGCATGGAAGTAGAGCTTCATACCACAGCCCCTAATCTGGCTAAATACTATGAAAACAGGATATTAAAAAATTAGCAAATGCCACGATAATTTAAAACATCAATCACATAAGCATTATACTCAGTTTTAATTGCTGAAATTGAATTTATATTTCAGAGTGGAAATTCAAATAAGAAAAAAACATTTTCAAATCTCTCACTACATTTCCAAAAATGAATTCGTATAGCACAGTGTTAAGCGGAATTTCTAGTGTTTCTTTCAGCACACCATGCCAAAATGAGAACAGTAAGACAAAATTCAGCGAGTATTCCTATGAGGAGTTTTATGTGTTGTTCCATTGGTCTTACTTTGCTTCCTGATTGCATGTGTTCAAGCTGTGGATAATATTTAAAATAACTTTTTGAAACATTTGCCTAGCCTTAAGCAGTCAAATAGAATTACTCTGCTATAAACAAATCAAGCTAATTTTCTGTTTCAGCAAAAAGTCACAGAGCACATTTTAACTTCTATTTTCTGACGCCGTTTCATGGCCCCTGAACTTTACTGCTTCACAAAATGGTGTGGAAGCACAATGATGTTATGATCACACTGATTGCTGATGGAACTCTTCTGAACTTAGCATTTTCGATTGGAAAACAGTCATGAAATACACAGTGGAAAATATCATATACTTCCAAGTAGCACTATCATGGTCGTAGCCTAAAGCAGATGCTAAAGAACACTCTGGAAGGCCACTCAGTTGGTACTGTAGAGAGTTCACCATGTCGACGTTCACAATGGACTTTACATTCACCATGGTTTAAGAAGCAAGGTCAAGGTAGACAGCAGGACACAGGGTATCCCTGGTTCTTCTCGGCCACTGCAGCTCCTTTGGGAAGTGCTGCACTAAAGCCTTTCCATTGCTTCTATATAAAGCTAATTTGGGTCCTAAAGGGCTGTAGGGTGGCATCACCCCACAAGTGCAGTTCCACCCGCTCGTGGACCAAAGGAGACACTAGTGGCAGGGCATGTGTGCTTGTGCAGCACCGTGCCTGCTCTCAGGGCTCAGGGGACCCTCTTCAGCTCCAGGCAAGTCTAACTGCAGCCTCTCAGTCGCACTTGGACAGACTTCTCTTTCCAAGAAGAAGAAAACTTATGGAAAACTACAATTTCTCCTAAATCTTTAGCAATGCCAATTGTCTGACCTCTTGGGGCATAAACATGCTTGTTAGCACACTGCAAATCAGTCAAGAGGAAGCCCAACATTTTACAATTTACAGCCAACAGTGAATGACACCAGGACTCCTGCAAATCCCAGGTGTACATCCTGCAAAAATCACATAAGATATTTAAGCAGAGACCGAGCCAACTTATTTTCCAAGTAACATGGTGGATATACTATTGCTAAAATTTTACTGCCCATGGGAAAATCACAATACCTTCAGACCAAATCGCAACCATTTTCATAGAGCCTTTTCAAAGACATTTCTCTTGAGAGCTGCCACCTTGAAAAATTTCAACCTGTTTCCCCAGCTGTTTTGGTACTACAGCTGTCAGTTAAAAGGTCATAGCCATTCTTTTTTATAATGAAGGCGTTATATCACTTTCTCTTCCTTTAAATACTACCGGACAGTTTTAGATACACTCATGAAATAACTTTCACTCTGAAAATACACAGTAGAAAATTTCAAAGCAATATGTGGGTAGTTCAGAAGTTCACAATAAGTGCAGAAATTTGATCTATTGTTATTTTAACCATTAAGCTGTACGCACATTCCACAGAGAGATGTGTGTACTTGTTTATTTGAATACTACATCCTCAGCTCTGCTGTTCTACATTCTTTTCAACATTTATGTATATAGAGGCAGGAGAAGGGAAACAATACAGTATCTCATTCTTACAAGTAAAACACCACAAACTTCAAGTTTAAGGTTATAGTTCACCTGGGATTTTAAGAAAAATAATCTGAGCATACTTATAAGAATGCTAAAAAAAACAACACAAATGCCCTCAGACCTAATTCTGAAACATTTCTTCTTTGTGGGTACTAAAACTAGATTTGTTTTCTGGCTTGACACTAAATAAGAACTGTGATTATTTAAACTTTTTCTTTGGGAGGCAGGATTTTCCAAATCATACTGACACATCATGTGTGCAAGAGGCACACATCTAATTAGTCTGACATACTATTCTGGCTTGTCTCTCTAAACATAGTTCACTGGATTTTGTTTCCTACACTAAAAATACTGTTTTTCATATTTCTTGATGGAGAAGATCAGAGAATAAACTAAATGCGAAATACAGTGCAATTTCAAAGGACTACAGCTACCAGAGTAACCGTTTTTCTTTGCTGTCCTACCTGCCAGTTTGTTTGAAAATCTTACATCCACCATACTCTAACCTTAATTTTTCAACTATAAATCGATGAGGAAAATATATTTGCTGAAGTAAAAAAAAAAAAAAAAAGGTATTAAAATCCATACAAGGTTATTGAACGAGGTGAGTTTTACAGTCATATCACACACACAGAAACCTGCCTATAGAAAGTGTCCATAAACATGTTTTGTTTTGTTTAAAGACATGACAATATACAAAAACACATACAAATTGTAAATGATATTATACCCAGTGTTAGTTATGTTGTTAGAACTTGCTTTTGATGCGGTGTCATGAATAATCTAACTCTGTGTCAAACTTGAAACCTCACTGTCCATCTGTCCAGCCTCATTTAAGGAGTGGATATGGTGTGAGAACAAGGCTAAAGGAGTTTGACCTACAGTTTATTATCTACAGCAAAGGAGATAATGATATGAGATGCGACTGAAGTCAAGAAAACCCAAAGAACAACACCACACAGCACCCCCAGCACCCCCACCCCAAACCTAGAGAAATTTATGTCCTTTTAGGTGTAAAATAAATGCCCCTACACAAAACCTGACAACAGTTCCTTAGGCTTTCAGGTTCAATGTCCACTCATCAAGGTAACGCTGCAGTATTCACTCGTACATGATCACGCATACCTAAATCTGTAGAAAAATTACCTTAAAGTCTTAAAGAGTTCAGAGTCTGAGCTCTTCAAAATGAATTACTAGCATTTCTCCAATTAATTTCAGACACCAGATGTTATAAATACATTTAAACTTGCCTCACTTCAGCAATAATCATGCATTTACTGTAGTTTTCATTATATCAAAAATGCTTCAGCTTCATCAGCAACAGATGAATTCATTAAATTCTTTATTAATTCAAACGATTTTTTTCAATTTTTTATAAGCCCCAAGGTTCTCTCCGCAATATCGGCTCCTTCTCTGTTCCATAAAATCGTAATCAATCTCTATTATTGTCATGAAAATGGTATTTGTCACTTTGCTGAGAAAAAAAAATAATCAATACGTCTTGCAGGGCAGAACAGGCATTTAATGCAGTGAATTGATGCCTGTTAGAGAAATTTAGCTTGCCAGCAGTTTGGGACAAGCTAATAGAAAACCAGAAAATTCACTGAAGGTTGACAGATGAATATACAGACATGCCACAAAAATTAATATTTGGGCATTTTGTATAGCCTGTCATTTCATATGCTGGAGAGAAAATAGATTTAGACAAGCAAATCCCTAAGGAAATAATTTTGGTTTTTAAAAGACAAAGGCAAAAGCGAAAAAGCATGTAAAAATAAAAAAAAAAATTCACTGTATTATTTTTATGTTTATATATGTTTGTGAAAAAGAAGTATTCTGAAACAATCTTCCATTTAAATATTTTGCTTCAGACATGATATTGAATATGAAAACACTGCTGAGTGATAAAATAGTGCAAAGTCTCTGAGGCAATAGCAAACTCCTGAT
Source organism: Pedionomus torquatus (assembly GCA_013398155.1). Taxonomy (NCBI): domain Eukaryota; kingdom Metazoa; phylum Chordata; class Aves; order Charadriiformes; family Pedionomidae; genus Pedionomus; species Pedionomus torquatus. Next base: position 376,166 of record VZRU01000038.1, on the reverse strand, counting down.
CCTTCTGGAGAGCACAGCATTACAAAAAACAAATCAGAGCATTGCTTCAAAAAATTGTACATAATCTGCTCAATGGCATTGCTCAGAAAATGTTCTGAATAACAACAACAACAAAAAGCCAAAAAACAATTTGCCATAACCAATATCTAGAAAGAAATCCAGTCATACTTTTCATGAGAAAAATACCCTCAAAAGAAACGCTCGAATTATTTGAACCTTATTAATAAGAAGTTACACTTTAGGAATGCAATCCTCCTTTCTGTCTACTGCCATCTGCAAAAGCTGTCAAAACACTCCTCTTTCCAATTACGTGCTTTCTGTCTTTCAATTGCTCTATGATAAGCCTATAATCTGTTTAATTCCCTTGTTTGGTTGTTTTAATAAACAATGCTTAAATTTTAAGTTGTACCAGCATCTGCAACAAGGAAGTTGCAGTTATCCATCCCTCCAGGAGATCGTCAGCACCACTCAGCACAGAGACATCTTGCTGGCCATAGTGGGAAGAAGCGCAGGGCACCCCAGTTTGGACTTTTGTTGCAAGGCTACCACTTTCTGAACTCCATTCTTCCTATGAATTCCCCCTAATTCTGGGTTGAATATAAATGAGACACCCTCTTCAGAGACCTGCCTGTGGCTCCCAGCAAGCTCTAACAGCATGAATTTTAAAACTTATGGTACCCACCAGTTCACAGAGCAGCAAACATGTCTCTGAACGCCTAAGGAGGCAACCAGCTGATTGCTCGTGATGAAACAATCACGCTCTATTTCCAGAGACTGAGCAAACAAGCCTGGCTGTTTAGGGAAGAGGAACCATGGGTTTTTTTCCCATGATGTGTAAAATAGCATTCCTGGGCAAAAGGAAGGGCTGCTAAAGATGCCAATAATTTTACATAACTTCTGAACAGTCAAACACCCATGTTCAAACACAGGAGAACAGAAGGGACACAACACCTCCTTGCCTACAAAACTGAAATAAGACCAGGCAACAGAAGTTTATAATAAGGTGGACATTGTGGAAAATCTTTATCACCTACTGCCTTCACAATTCTGCCATTAATTTAAAAATATACTTGTAAATTAGAAGTCCCTGCCACTACTGCACCCCTTTCTGATCGCAGTGGTTCTAACACTGAACCACTTGGTAGCCATCAGAAATTCACTGTAGAAAGTGGAGGATTGTTAACATTACTGAGGTTCTCCAAAAATAGGAAACTTAATTTAATTTTGTCTTCATTTGTAAAAGAATTTGACCTCCAGCCTGACAAAATTCAGGCTGAGTTTCCGACACAGCAAAACTTAGGCTAAACAATAAAAGGAAAATAAACTTCTACAGAAACATTATTAGTGACAATTTTGCAAGCCCAATAAAAGGCAAACAGCCACGTTACGTACAAAAGTTCTGCATTAAAAAAAAAACACACACAAAAAAAAACAACAAAACAACAACAAAAAAAACCCCAACATACTCTAAAGGAATTTGACAACATTAACATAGAGGTCCCCAAAAGTCAACTGTATGGATTTTATCCCACAACTGAGCTCCAGTTGCTATTCCACATTATAGGATCATGCAGCTGGTGGGAACGACAAGAAGTCACCATTGCATGACACTGTCAACATTTATATTTACGCTTTGCATGAGTGCAAACATTTGTAATTCACCCTAGGAAAGTTAAAGGGTTATTACAGGAGATGACAGAGTTTTAGTAGAGCTATTTCAAAATGGGAGATGTTCCAATATACTCTGTCAAATCTGATGTGTCAGACTTGCACATGGAATCATAGAATGGTTTCAGCTGGAAGTGACCTTTAAAGGTCATCTAGTCCAATCTCCCCTGCAATGAGCAGGGACATCTGCAACTAGATCAAGTTGCTCAAAGCTCCATCCAACCTAACTTTGACTGTTCCCAGGGACAGGGCACCTCCTATCTCTGTGGGTAATCTGTTCTGGTGTTTCACCACTCTCGTCATAAAAAAACCTTCTTCCTTATAGCTAGTACAAATGTACCCTCTTTCAATTTAAAACCATTAGCCTTTGTCCCATTGCAACAGGCCCTACTAAATAGCCTGTCTGCATCTTTCTTACAAGCTCCCTTTGAGTGCTGAAAGGCCACAATAATGTCTCCCAGGAGCGTTTTCATGTGATGAGTAAATGAACACACATGTATGTCCTGGAAGTTACACTTTGTATTTTTGTTGGAAGTGCAAAGCACAGTTTGCTGTAAATGCAAGTCTTTACAACTTTTCCAGTGCTGAAAGCACTGGCAACATTATTGGCTTCATATGAACTTATATCCTGAATCTATTTCATGATCAGTTGTGAAGATATAAGCATAAACTCAGTATTAAGTATGGATATTTTTGTAATCAGCATGGCGGACCCTGAGGGAAATATTCCCATTGGTTTTTCCTTGGGCCTTCTAAGATAATTTGTACAAGACCAATGATGAATTTGAATAGGTTTGAAAGCACAATCCCACTGAGAAAAAGGGTAAAAAGGTATTTCCTAATTAAACTCTTTCATTTTAGCTTAGTGACAAACGGACATAAATATGAACCCACAGCATATTAAAATTAGATGAGTTTTTACTGAACATGGTAAATTTTCTGGAGTTTCTTTTCTTAATTTCACAGACGGTTTTCAGTTATTTCCATATGACCAGCCAGAAATTTTGCAGTAATTATAGAACAGACAAATGACTAACAGCGCTGGCAAAGAAATGCTTTCCTTCTTTACTACTCTCCCCAGTCAAGTGAGAACTAAACCACAAAAACATTTCTAGCACTTGTTATTAACGCGAATACCATCTGTAAGAATTGTGATCCACTTTAAAGTTTTCTTCCTCATTCTCTAAACACAATCTTAATGTATTCTGTTTTATCTGAAATATGAAACATTTTAAGGGTCTATGTGAACATTATTTCCAATAAGAGTCAATAAAATTATGACATAAGGGCACAATCTTACATCCACTGAAGTTAATAAAAAGTCTATACTGGCATAAATAACAGTGGAAGAAAGGCTAAAAACATTAAAATATAGCCAAAACAGAGGACTATCCATCTAACCTCTGGTCTTGTGTACCACAAGAGCCAGTCATGACCATTAAATAAAGGATGACTTACAAATACCTCCCGCTTCATTCTCACTCCCTGTGCCACTGCAATATCCATTAGCATCAGCAAATGTATTTTGCTTCAGATGGAAAAGAGTTTTTCAAAAATATCAAGTAAGTATCATCTTGATTTCTCATTTTGCAATTAACCAAATAATAACTATTAACTGGTACCTACTGAATCACTACTAGTTGAGTTTGGATCTTGATTTCTGTTGTGTGATAGAGGGCTTTATACCATATAGTTTTTCTTCTGAATCTTCTCATTTCCCTCCTTTCATATTTGCAAATGAATCTAACTAATCAGCAGATGAGATTCATATGGCATTGAATAAAAACGCATAATAAACAATCTTTTCATTCCTCCTCAAAAATCTTACCTTCATTTCCAAGAACATCTATAACAGGAACTTCACATAACGTGCACTTTAAAAACTACATGATTGAGTTTTGAGAAAAGTCTTTGAAAGGCTTCCCTCATTTACTATCCGATTCCATTCTGTTTTCTTTTTTTTTTGTGAGGGGCATTGCCTTAAAGCTGCTTACAAAACAACAGAAAAAGAAAAAAAGGTGGTCTCAGGTACCCACAGCTATGGGCAATTCTAGCAAAGAATAAGTTGTCCTGCTTCTGTTTTTCTTCCTCATACGAAGTATGCAACCTCTTCTCATTTTGTGTTGTCTAATCACTTAAGAGATTAGAAGTCAAAGGGTCCCAAAAGTTTTCCGTCTTTGCTGCACATAGAATAACACAGATCAGAATTTTAACCATTTCAATTTAAAAAAAGAAAAAAAAAAAGGAAAAAAAAAAAAGAAGAAGAAAAAAAAAAGCCTGTACTGACTAGATAGAAATGCATAAAGGCATTTGACAACAGCCAAAATGGGCCAGGCAACACCCTCATTTCTCTCCTAAGCTTCTCTCCTTGTCTTCACTTAAAGATTTCAAAAGACATTTGTTGCCAAATCCAGGCCTGCCTTTTCCTGGTGCTCTGTCCTGCTCTGCTCCTTCTAGCTCATAGGTAAGCCAAGGAAATGGCCTGTCTCCACCGACACCAGCAGGAAGAGACCACCCCACCACTGAGCAGGAGGGACAAACGTCAGAGAGTTCATCTGCTGCCTCTTTGTGCCCACCCTACAGGATTCATTAAGACCTCAGCTCTTCTGAGAGCACAGATGTGAGAATGATATGACTACTGGTCCTCTTCGAACTCCCTGTTTTGCCTCCAATATCCATAGGTTCCTGTCACAGCTTTCAGTGCACTGGGGAACCCATAAAGTTTGGAGTCCTACTGGAGAAAGAGGGAATGGGGCAAAAGTATTAGCCTTATACACAGTGGTATAGCCTGGTCCCTGCAGCTATGAGATCAAGGTATTGAGCAAACACAAGGGCAGCAATAGGCCATAAGAGATTATATCTCTCACTTTCCCAAAAAAGTGATTTCAGATCTTAGTTCTCTCCTTAAGCATTGGGACCCTAGATAAAACCACAAATTAATGAACTTCTTTAACAAAACTTCTGCTTTGCATGTTTCTGGCAAAATGTTGAAGGTATTTTTGGTGCTATACCGCAACACAAGCTGTTATAAGCCATTTAGTCTACTGAAATGTATGAAAAATATACCATATCCTTGGGTTTCAGATTAAGGTTCATTAAACAAATAGTTTTGCAGAGGTATAATTCATAAATAAAATATTTTTAGATGGCTAAGGAATTTAGCAGTTGTATTTTTAATCCCAAATAATCATAATTAAAATTCAATTGTTCAAACTTTCTGTATTTTTTAACCTCAATCTTCTGCACGTTTAAAATAAAAAGAAAGAAAAAGAAAAAAAAAAAGTTGCTGTTAAAGTTATCAATGAACTTTATTCTACATACATACACTGGCAATTTTTTAATGTATATGCAAACATATACCTACAGGCTACCTGAAGTCAGGTGAAAAAGAAGCAAATGAAACTTCTCTATTGATGGTTTCCATTGAAATGATTATACTGATTTTCATGAGTCTGTAGGATAATGGAGAATGGACCCAAGAGTCCAAAATTAAAGCTAACTGAGCATTTAGCCTGAAGGCCAACAATTTTGGTGGCCATCTGTCACAGTGTCTGGTGAAGTTTGACACATTGTGCAGCTGCATTGGTTTGACTACTTACTGTGGATATCGAAAAAGCTGATATACAAGGGACTGCCTATCACCAAAACACCTTAGCACTGATTTAGGTAAGCAAATCCTCCGAGTGAGGGGAGAACACCTTGTAGCAGCTCAAGTCTAGTTTGTAACTGCGTTTGGACAACTGTGGGGCTCTGGCAGCAGCACTACATTCTGCCTCTCAGGGGTGGTTTAGATGTTACAGGTGTTGCCCTGGTGTAAATTAGACTTAACACAATATGGAAAGTTATAATTCATACAAGATTTAATGCCAGTACATGTCTTCAGATCATCAGGAATGTGGCAGAAAATCTAATTCTAAGCCTACCTATAGTCAAAATAGTTTGCAATGGAACTAAGGTTAAGAATTTATGTCAAAAATAAAAATATATACATAGGTAATAAACAGACTAGTAATTAGTCCAGAACCATTGACTTAGGACATTCAGGAAAAAAATAAAAAAAAAAAAGCCAGGCAAACAAAAAAGCCTTGAGCAGGGTATACAGAGAAACGCGTACCTAAGATGTCCAAAAAGATTTAACTCTGGACCATTTGTCTGTCTTAAGCAAAAAGAAAATACAGGGGAAAACAGTCAAATTGCTTTTCATTCTTTGACAATCATGAATGCTGAAACTTTTTAACACAATCATATTATACTTACAGGGCATTTTGATTGCACAGAATCAAGACAAGTTAGATGCTGTCATTTTAAATTCCTGTATTCTGCTGAGTACACTGTTTTTAAAGAGGAACTTTAAATCTGTATGCATCAAATGTTCTGTGCCTCTGCAAGTCTTGAAAATTCCAAACTTGAGTTCCACATTAAAAAGTTGACTGTTCTGCTCTACAGTGGCATCAATTGATGAGAAAATGTTTTTAAAACAATGCCTTGAAACACCCTGAATAGAAAGCTTCTCTATAACTTTCAAAAAGGAATTAAAATTCTAGTGAAGCAGGTAAGTAGAAGACGAAATCATAGCATTAACTTCCTTCATTTTTCTGGACACTGGTAATGCTATCCATTTCCGTATGGACATTTCTGGACTTCCTCAATCTGAAGAGTGGAAGGATGTTAAAAGTTACATGTAGTGTGTGAGAATGGGGTATTGTGACACTACTACACCTACCTTGTGAGTCAATTCTTAATACTATTGTCACATTATACTATTCCATTATTTTATTTTATTTTAAAAGAAACCTGTAGTATCAAAAACATAACAGCATATCAAAACCTTAACAGACAGTTGCTTTGGTGTTCTTAAAAAGCCTATCAATCTGTGCCTCAGGAATCATAGAATCATAGAATGGTTAGAGTTGGAAGGGACCTTGAAGATCATTGAGTTCCAACCCTCCTGCCTTGGGCAGGGACACCTCCCACTAGAGCAGGTTGCTCAAAGCCCCATCAAGCCTGGCCTTAAATACTTCCAGGGATGGGGCATCCACAGCTTCTCTGGGCAACCTGTTCCAGTGCCTCACCACCCTCACAAGAAATAATTTCTTCCTAATATCCACTCTAAATCTCCCCTCTTCCAGTTTAAAACCATTACCCCTTGTCCTATCTCTACTCTTCCTGACAAAGAGTCCCTCTCCTGCTCTCCTGTAGCTCCCTTCAGATACTGGAAGGCTGCTAGAAGGTCTCCCCAGAGCCTTCTCTTCTTCAGGCTGAACAGCCCCAGCTCTCTCAGCCTGTCCTCACAGGAGAGGTGCTCCATCCCTCTAATCATCTTTGTGGCCCTCTTGCTGGACCCGTTCTAACAGTTCTATGTCCTTTCTCTGTTGAGGACTCCAGAGCTGGACACAGGACTCCAGGTGGGGTCTCACGAGCGCAGAGTAGAGGGGCAGAATCACCTCCCGTGACCTGCTGGTCACGGTTCTTTTGATGCAAACCAGGATACGGTTGGCTTTCGGAGCTGAAAGGAACATCACTCAGCAGTTTCTTTCTCAGCTGCAATGTAAGCAGAAGGTGTTTAATACACAGTTTGGCTCCTCACTACTTGCAAGAAGCCCACATGAGGACTTTTGCTTTTGTTTCGTTAATAATAGCACCAGGCGAGAGATGAGGTGGTTGTCAGAAGCTCAAGGAGAGCGCTTTCCTGTGGGCTGTTCTCAGTGAGGCTCTGCTCTAACTGGGAAAGCAAGAGAGGAGACAAAGATCAAGAAAATGGCAGGGACCAATTAGTCAATGCAGCCTGTCAGAGTAACCCAGCATTGGGAACCAAGAAGCTGCCTCACTGCAAATCGAGCCATAGAAACAGCAGGTGGGGAAAAAAAAAGTATATTTGGGCAAAGTAAAGTAAAACCTAAATGGCATTTCTCACATAAAGAAAATAAAGGGAAGAAAGTACCTTTTGCATAAAATTGTTGGAAAAAACATCAAAAAAGAAGCGCTGAACACCAAGTTGGGATCCAATTAAGACTCTGAAACTGTGATATTAGGATTTTGCAGAATATGAAAAAGACAACTAAGAAAATCGGGTATTTGGAAAAATATCAGTACCAAGTACAGCATTGATGTATTCGTCCAACTTTCCTGCATAGCGATCTTATCGCTTTGCTCTGTCAGCCAAAATAGGCTGGAAAAGCAGTACTCTAAATGTGAAAAGTGGCTGCAGCAAAATCCTGCATATAATGCCTTCTCACAAAGTAGGGGAGAAAAAAAATTGTTAAGACTGGGGAAATTCTGGCAGGAGGTGGTGGTTGGGAAACAATGTTTGAAAAAACAAAACAAAACAAAACACAATACAACATGACGCTGTCTCTGTGCATCTACCAGAGCAGCAGGTTTGAAAAGAAAGAGGAAAAACCCCAAACCCATCAGTAAAGCTACAGTAAAGACATTTAAAACCTGCGTAAGTGGAGACTTTACCTCTATGTGGAGCATTCTCCAGGCAAATAATAAAAAGAGCCCAGTATGCCTAATTTATTTTTAATTTAACCATTGAGGGCAGAAGAGACAAAACTAATTTGAGCTTACCATTAGGAAACACTTTCATTTAAAGAACTAACTTCTATCAAACAGTTCTGGGAAGAGTAGTAATATTTCAAAAAGAAAAAATATGTTACGAAATTCAAGGACAAATAATCAGGTTGCATAACTACTAGAAAAATGCAATGATATTTTAAAGAAACTCCCTGCCTTTCAATGCCCAGCCAGCTCAAAAGTTTTCTTTCTCTGAAAAGTTATTAAAAAAGTTGCTACTGAGCTTAAACCATCATTCCTTGATCTCTTTACAAAGCCAGTTTTAATCCTGCTTTAACTTCATGAAACAATGGTTTACTGTTGTTCCAATGCATATAACAATGGCACAGGAATGAGAAGGCACACCAATATTCTACCTCTGTTTGCTGAGTTTTCACCTGTGAAGTAACAAATAAAGTGACACTATGGATGGAGTATAAACACCAAAACTAAGCTCATTTCTTCAGAAGTCATTAAAATGGAGTATAAATGTAGAACACACAAACATCAATCAGAAATAAACCCCATCTTAAGATGCTCCCTCTATGTATTCCCCTGCCTATGTATTCCCTATTCTCCACCTATATATATTCCCCACAGTGACATCCTCTATTTCCAGTTCTGCTCAATGGAAATAATTTGAATAATTTGACTTTGAGGTCTTCCAGTTTTAGCATAAGACAGGAAAACAGATTCCAAGTATTTTCACTCATTCAAGCATCAGTAACAGTTGCAGGTGATGGGGGAGGTGAAATTTTGTCAGAACTGGAAAAAGATCAACTTCAAAAGCTTGAAGCTGTTGTTCAAGTCATGCTAAATACATTATGTGCTAGGAACCATTTTTTATACAGTTTCAAAGGCTTGGTTTTATTTGCCATTTTAGTGATTAAAAGTTAGCCTTTTAGGGCCCTAAACAGCTTGAAAAATATGCTATACTATTTCAGAGAAGTATGGACTGAGGCAGTCAGAAGAGAAAGAGCATCTTTTAACCATATCTGTCTCTAAAATTAATTTAAACATCAAATAGATGCAAAAAACCATACACATACATTTTAAACCACTCTTTCAAAATATCAGGACATCTGTCTTGTAGGAGTTATTGCTCTTGGTGAAGATACTCACAGCAGAACAGGGACTTCTGATAATTAGTTGAGTCAAACAGGCTTACATATTACAAACAACAGAAAATGAACCCCTTTCTTACTTCTGCCTTGTACATTTTGGTTGTTTTTGTTCTCCAACAACATGGCATTCCCATGGCAGTACCCCATAAAGCTGCAAACTCTCTTGTGACTTTCAATCATAACATGAGAAGCGCATTAAGAATGTTATTTCTGACTCAAAAATCTACCTAAGTTAACTATACAAATATAAAAGCGGTATCACTCATGATTAATATAAAACTAAAAGACACAAGCACGCTAGAAGCATGCAGCAGAAGTGGTACCATCCACGACTAACCAAGTAGAAATTAGTATTCTCACATGGTGCTTCATTGCGCACTTGCAAGAAATAATACCAAATAATTCAATAAAACAGTAATTAAAAACCTGCCTCAATTCTCCTGGTACTGTGGCAATCATGCTTCCACAGCCTCGCAGCTGAGCACGGAGAACTCAGCTGCCTGCACCACACTGCAAAGAAACAATCCACCCACCACTGACTCCTGCTGTTTCATAGGGGATCCAATTACTGATATCATTCTGACACTAGAGATTAGCTGATTGCCAGTTCAGTGTGCTTACAAAATCTTATGTGTCACAGGAGGCCCTTTACTTGTTTCTGTAAGACAAACAGTGTTTTTTCTAAATCTATTAAAAACCCTCTAGAATATATTCTCTCTCATGTGTAGCACTTCAGCCCCATCCTGTTGGATTCAAAGCAAATTCCCCCTTTAAAATTGCTGTAGAACTAATGTGTGGTGACAGCAGTGGCAAAAATACCCTTTTAATTGTGCTTTTCAAAGAAGAGACTTAAAAGAAGCAGGAGCCATATATGCCACTATTTTAGTGCTCAGAAAGACCACGGATCTATCTCAAGTCTGGGATAACAATTAAAATTTTTCCTAATTCAAAAATACTGATAGAACTTTGCATCGATCTTTTTTTCCAAATCTGAGAGCATGTTGGAACAAGCTTTTGTGAAAAACAATGCTTTAATTTCTGTTAGAAAGTGCTTTTCTAATCTCCAGTGCTGTAAATAAAATGACTTAGGGCTGCACAATAACAGTTGGCTACATTCTGATATCATTCAATGGAAACACATCAATGAGGCTCCAATACTATTTTCCCGTTCCAGTTGTTGAACTGAAACAAAAAAGAAGAAACGGAAAGACAAACTACAAGTAGGGCAAATTAATATCTAAGCATGAAAGGTCAGATACTAAGAAAAACGCTGAAGAAAGACAATGATGAGCAAGAAATATTTCTATTTTCTCACAACCAACACTGGCATACTTACAGGCAGACATTCTAATGACTCTGCTGATTATTCAAGTGTCTAGACTGTATCTACATATGAGATACCAAGAATACCCTCTTTAATGCTCTGATGAACTTTACCATTCATTCTAGAAAACAATGTCTTCATCAGCTGCTACCAGACACATTATATTACTTTGAATACCGTAAGATTTTGCTGTAAATAACACCTTCTCTAGAGAACAAAAGGTTAAATTAATGTGTGAAATGATTTAATGCCCTGTAAGCTCAGAATAAAAAGAATTTTTTTTATTTTATGCTCCTGCATCCAAAAAAAGAGAAGGGTATTTTGCAACCCCCTATTTAATTAATTTCATCAAACCTTCCTTAAATTAAAATGGAACTTAAGCCATAAATTTCTGAGGTTAAAATTTACCCAAAGACAATATGCGAAATTTTTTTCAAATTATTAGAAAAAGACTTCATTCTCAACATATGAACAAATAATACAACTTCCAAATAATACAAAAGCAGGGTTTAAATAGTATTAAACAGACATGCTGCATTTTCACAAGCCAAATCCAAATCTTACTTGGATTCGACAATTCTCTTAACACTCTATTTTTTTTTGAAAAGAAAGTTATGGAAACCTGCTGGTGAAAAGTATATTAAAGCTTTACCTTTTATCCTAACAAGAGTAAAATAAGACATACAATCCTAAAACAGACTAGGATAAAGAAGCTATTTCACTTCAGAGTTTCTACCCTCACTGTGTCCCAAGCACAGCATAAAATGGTACCCGGGCTAGGCAGGGTGGATAGGGATGTCAGGAGGCCACCTCACCCAAACAGGACCACTGACCTGCCTCTGACAGATGTTTGCCTAACTCATTCCCAAAATCTCCAATAGAGCTGCTGCAGCACTTCCAATCAATCAGCTGCTGTCCTTAACTAACCTTACATTTACAAAGGTTTCCCTAATGTCTAATTTAAAACTCCCTCACTACAATTTAACTGCATTATTATTCCTGTCCTGTTCCCTGTAGACAAAGCGGACAGTTTATTACTTTCCTCTTTGCAGCAGTGACTCTATCTAAATCTTAAATCTTTTCTTCAACAGACTAATTGTCTCAAATTGTGGGGTTTGTGACAGTTTTCTAGAATGCTGATCCCTCCTGGTTGATTTTCTTTGGACTTGGATGAAAGTCATGAACCAACCAGTGTATGATATCCAACTGTAAACTCACTGTTAACTTCCACAGTGTTATCCTTTTCTCTGCCAACATACACAAACGGCACTTGACTACTGCACTTAACACTTGCTGAGTGCTGCTGTTTTTAAACTAAAACTGTCCCTTGGCAGTTTTTACCAATAAAACTGCCAAATGGGAAAAAAAATACCCAAATATCTGCCTAACTTAAAATCACCTGGACAAAACTAACCACAAAACTATGCACGAAATTCATTAATTGGAATTTTGTGCTGATTTCTGGTGTGACTTACCCTTCCGTCATTAAATCCCTACCTGATGCATATTGTTTCTAAAGTGTATCGTTTCATTAGCTACGTACTTAGTAGGTTGACAGACATTTCACATACGCTCATTCTGAGTTGCTATTCAAAAACAGGGGGCACAGAAATAAACATCACACATTCATACACCTGGACAAAGTTACTTCCATTGAGCAAGAAATACAAGGAAACACCATACGTTATGAAGATAACTGGTTGCTTTTGAAAGAGGTGCCAGTGATGGGGAGCTCAAAGCAATAGGGATGTACTGGATCAGAGGGATTCCCTTGCTCCTCAAATCTCACGCAGGTTAGGTGTCATCCCTCCCCTGGCTCTTGTTAAACATTACCAGCTGAACTTGCTAGCCAACGTCCCCAAGGCAGGGCTGCTGAAGCACTGAATCGAAATCATCAAAATAGATGTGATAGTACATGTTAAGCATAGGTGATTCCATGAAGTGTTAATTTCAAATGACGTCGTTGAATGATGTCATCTATCGTTAACGAAACAACCAGCCTCTGACTACATACCCTTCACTATTCAAAGTCTATCACTAGTGATTAGCAACAGCCATCTCTTTTTTTTTTTTTTTTCCCACTGAAGCAGCACTATTCTCTTTTGATGCGTGCCCTGAGCATTTTACTATACCATATTGCCACTGCTGTGACATTAGCAGAGCGTGAGCATCCCCTGCACATTGTTCCTCACTAGTCAAAGCTGCCCAGGAAGCCTAAGGAGATGTATTACAAAACAGAAATATATGTATGAGATAACACATTCCAAGCAGGTTTGCCATTCTGTGGCACTAAGCATTTTCAGCCACTTATCACCTGCAGAGTTGCTATTTGCATTTTGTACCATATACTTGAAAGCACTACAGATGCCTGTGGCAACAAAGGAAATGCAAAACTTATTGTAAGAAAATAAATAAAACTGCTTCCTATGGGACAATTCAAAGTCTCACCTCATCATCCTGAGACATCAGGGATCCTGTCTTGCCTCTGTTTATTATTAATAATACAGCAACAGTCTTTCAATCGCTCTTTCTTAAGAGGAACTTTTTCTTTGGAGGTGATAGGAGTCACGCGATTACCTCACTTATCTCGAGTCAAAGGCTAAAAACTGGTAGAGGTTCTCACTACCAACTAGCCTATAATTTGGCATCCACAGAAGTAGTAATAAATGGGTGTTTATCTACTCAATGGGGAATTTCATTTCACTCTCCACCCCCAAAGTCATTACCTGCACAATAGGAACAAGCAACAGAAATTCACAACATAATAAACTATTACAGGCTTACTGCCTAAACTACATCTTAAAATAATTTTCTGTACTGGAAGCTATAAGCAAATGGTAATCCACTACATGAGAAGAGAAGTTTGTTGATATGATGAAACAAAAGGTATTTGCATCACCTAAGAGCAGAGAAATATTTTATACTCCAGATAAGCAGTTTCTGCTGTTATTCTCAGTATTGTTTTACTTGGTGAATAAAAAAAAAACCAACAAAAACATTAAATAGTCTTCATTTCTTTTCTTAGAAAACATTTGAATTAAAAATTATCATTAAATAAAAATTGGATATGATTCTATCTAACTAATCTTCTGTCTTGTTGAAAAAAGCTTATGTGGTCAACAGGGTAAGTAATATAAAAATATTATTTAATTAACTTGGTACAGCATTTACACTTATGCTTAGAAAGCATATTGCCAGTAAGAAAATAAATAATACTCTTAGTGTAATATCCAGTTAAAAACATGCACAGTAACTTATTCTGAATAATAAAATTTATTTTTCTACACTTGGCAGATTAGTAGGGAAGAGATTAAACTTTCTGTGAATCAAAGAACACTGAAAATGATACACAGTCAAAAGACATATTTTTATTCATTTTTTTGTGAAATGTTTTGTGGTACCGTTTTATAACTAAGGTATGAAAAGCTAACACAGTTTCAAGTAACACCTCGCAACTGCCTTAATCTTAACAACCTAGGTTCTAATCAGTGTTATATTTCTTCAAGCATGAAAAACAATCTCTTTTTTCCTCTCTTTTTTTTTTTTTTTTTTTTTCNTTTTTTTTTTTTTTTTTTTTTTACATACTGAGGAGATATTTCAATATAGAAATCTAACATTATCTCTCTACTCCATTACTGACATCACTGAAGTAGCTGTGTGGTCATCCTGTGATCCTATGCAAGAAAACATAGCAAGAAAAGGACGTGGTCATTAAAGAAGCAACACAAGCCACTTACATAAATTACTGTACAGTAATTCAAAAGAATATAAAAAGAGGTGTTTGAAGTTTATGCTTTGTTCTTTCAGCATCAAACAAATTACCTACCCAAAACTGGGTAAAGAGACCATGAGGTAACTCCTGTTCCAAGTGAACAACTCAGAGTTTCTGTGTTGCCTAAAAATAATTCATTTATTTTAAGCAGCTAATTTGGTAGCCCAACTGCTTCTTACTATTTTAGAGTGATTGGATTAAGTAGCCCTTTAATGTTAAAGCAGGCAATACACCATCATAGCCCAACACGCCTTTTTTCTTTTGTTCTCTTAACTCACAGAGGAAACTGAAAGTGAGAAGTACCCAATCCTTTTTCCAATCAAAGGAAAGGAAAGTCTTCTAAAAACATGTTTCTTTTTATGGAAATATTATGTTTCCTTTCCTAAACCCTACTAACATGATGATTTTGATGGTTTTTTTGGTCTACAAGAAATTAAAGATCACTGAAAGGAACAGAGAGCTCCAGAAAATTTACAGTGCGAATCAAGTTCTCATCCCAGAAGGTACCAGAGAAGTGTACAAGATGCACAGCTCCTGCCAGTCTGGGTGATTTCAGTCACCACAGAAAGCTCACACCCTGCACTTTTCCAGTCCTGTCTTTCAGGTTTAGAATAGCAACAAAAACAATTCTTTCACATCGTTCAAATTATTTCTCAGGCAACAAAATACGTTAATTTGATGGGTTTTCTCCACATGTAAGTGGATGGTGTTCTCCACAGTTATGTTTACAGTTGTCATTCTGAACACAGGACTATGACAAAATGCACACTGCAAATCTGAGTGTTCCCACACCATCAACCTTTATACTCTGTCAGAATAGAGTGTGGAAGTCTTTTTTCCCCTTTTTGGTCCACCCTTGTTTGACTAAAAGAACAGTGGATTTCAGTCTCTAGCTATGAAGTATACACCTTTCTCTGACAGGGAAATTGAAAAAGCTTCAGCTTGCACCTGACGTGCAATCGTAACAGCTTAAAAATGACAATTGAAGAAAAAAAACTGGAATTGTTAAAAATATATGTCCATAAATATCTAAATCTCCAAATACGAGGCCTGACACATGTTTTATCAAAGCTTGATTCATTTTTTTTTTATCGGAACTTGACTTTTACCAATCACTGCCTTGCAATTTATCAGAAACTAATCTATACTCAGCACCAGCATTCTCTCTGTGTGCTCTTTAGTACTGATTATCTGAAACTGGACCTTTACTAAGAAGCCATCAGAAAGGCTGAGGGAGATACAGATGGGTGAAGCAGAGACCAGGATAGATCAAACCTAAACATTTATCCTTCTTGTATAGCCTGAACATTTATTGTTGCTCTAAGACTCCCCAAAGCAGCAACAAGGAACAGGAAAAAAAAGCCCCAATGTTGTATTTTTCATAATTATTTCAGGACATACTAATTAATTGTACTCTGCCAGGACAGAGGAATGGAAAACCTAAATTTTCAAAATCTTCAAATTAACTGTGTGATTTAGAAGGCTGCTTGCACTATGGAGGGCGAATGCTGACATTTATTTTGTATAATGGTACACGTCTTGAGGGTAATTGCCACTGCAACATTATCCCCGCTCTACGTGTCAAACGTTAATGTAAAATCAATACGGAGCCGTGTTCCCAACATTTTTCACGCACCTGTGTTACCCCCACAGTGTATTTTGCTGCTCTCAGCACCAGGCTCCTCTGGGCCATGGGGATGGAGCTCGGCATGGCCTCGCTGCTGAGGGTTGGCGATGGCTCAGCAAGTCCCCAGCATCTGTGGAGTGAAAGCACAAGGTGAGACAAAGCTGATTTCTGGGAACTTTGCTGCTCTGTCGTCAAATCCTGAGAGGCAGAAAGTATGCGGATTGTTTGCCACAATACAGGTGACATTCTAGTTTGAAACGATACAGCTGGAGTTGCTTTTATGTCATGTTAAGACATGACAGAAATAAATCTACAAGAACAGCCATCCTGCCAAATACACTTAGACTCACATAAAAGTTTGACTCAATAGATCCCAATTATTATCTCCGCACCCCCCTCAAGAACATGGTTTCTTTTCAAGCTCTTTATAAATTAAGCTTTTCTTCACTTTATAGCTGAACTAAGTCTTTAGCAGGCTCTACACTTCTCCTTACCTCATGACGAGGTACGGGCAAAAACTGCAGAGTTAATCAACAGTGTCACAATTATGAGGGAAGAAAAATCCAGAAAACCAAAAACCACTGTTGTTCCCTGCAAACAAGCTGTAGCAGATCTCCCTCCTTGTTTCCATTTTCCTCAAACACTGCTCAGGCAGCTGTTTCTCAGCTCAACAACAAAAAATTGCCAGTCTCTGAGGAGCTTTGTTTTGCCATATGCAATGTGCATCCCTGTAAGTCACTGGCACCTTTCAAACTGAGATTTGAAGAGACTCCTCTATCTGTTAAAGGGTATTTGAGTATATAAGGGTGCCATTCTAACACACTTCTTCTATATCAGGTCTTTGAATTGTATATAATCAGAAAATTACTACAGTAATTTACAGTTGAAATGACACCACCTAAGGCCATTTCCTACTCCTAGTTCTTGAGGTACCAAATCATTGTTCCTAAATACACTGATTGTAGCGCTCAGAAATAGACCTGAATTCCCATCTGGATCTCATTGATGGATATCTTGCTTTGTGGAATGGAGCTCAGCTATTTCTCTCCTTTTTCTCCACCTCAAGCTTCCAAAGCTCGAGGACAACATTTTACTGAGGGACATGAGAGGAAACGAAAGAAAATTTCCATGGCACAGACGGGAAAAAAATTATAACCACAGCTCCTCACCTTCACTGACTACAAAAGATACCACACTCAGTTATCATTGCCACTTCATTAGATACTAGCTAGTCAAATAAGATCAGCGAGAGGACTCTTCAGAGAAGCAGCTCCTGCATGTCTCATTACTGAAGATGAGAAGGCAAACATGAAACCAGTATTATATGAAACCTATGGGGCAATTTCTACTGCTTCCTCAAGAAATCTACCCCACTTTTCTGCTAACACTATAAGCTAGAGAAAAGTTATTTTCCCAGTCTAACATATTCATCTATTTATTTATTTATTTATTTATTCTTCAGAAGGAAAGGGATCACTGTGGAGAGATGACAGCATGTTTGGTGTCATTTGTGGATGCATACTGGCAGCAGATCCTGCAGGGGGATGCCAAATGAACTCAAAAATTTTCAATGTAGATTGTTGCCTTCACTTCCATAAAAATACAGCTTCTACAACAAAGGACCTTACAGACTGGAACTCAGCAAACCTAAGGGAAGTCTTGAACCTACTGAATTTTTGTTGTCAGGTCATAGCATACGACGTGAACTCATCTAAAACGTGATAGAACAAGCCCTTTTCATTACTGCAACAGATCTTTGTTTTAATCAATGCACATAATGTTTCTGAAAACAGATTGCAACTTTTCAGAGATTTGAGAGCACCTCATGCGTTGTTGCACAGACAAGCCATTTCACCAGCCACTAAAATGGAACTTTTTTCAGGATGGCTGGTAGAAGAAGGTGGGTGTGACTAAACAGGAGTTTGGCCAAAAATAAGAGTTTACCATTACAAAAAGAGCAATGAAGTGTTTCTGTAGCCAAGAAAATCCTGGATTACAGGTGCTCATGAGCACAACCTCCACAGTAGAAAATCTCAACAGAGCTCATGCTATAGGCTCTATAATGATGAAGGACCAAACAATTTTTTCTTGGAATCAAACCCATGATTGCAAACAATGTAAGTATTTTTAAAAAATCAGTGCTTAGATACAATCTTCCCTCAAAGGTCAACTGGTGAATGTAGGACATCCTGCTGAAACACAGGCTTCCTCACTGCTGTTTAATAGCTGTTGCTTTTAAAGAAACATGGTCAGAGAATGGAGTATCTCAAGCAAAAAATATGGTATAATGAAAATAGGACATTCTTATATATTTTTATATATATATATATATATTCATTTAATCAAGCCAAAACAAACAGCACATCTTTATATTGACCAATATAAATGGTTATATCAATATGCTAATATCAATGTGCTAATTCGACTTCCCACCTAACCCCATATAATCATGAGCTGAGAATTTAGCCCCTTCCTGTTCCTAAGAAAGAGGCATAGGAATTCCTCTGCAGTCTATTAGAAATCTCAGTTGTCTATGTATTGGTAGCTACCTGAGTAAAAGACAGCTATTGAAAGAAATAATTCTGCTAGTGTTAACTGGCAAAAACATTACACTATTTCAACATACGTGAATAAGTTATTCCTGTATCTGAATATAGCAGAAATACAAACTGCGGGAAGAAATTCCTCAAGTCCTCATGGAACAGCTATTAAAAGGTTCAACAAAAGATATTATCTTGATTGTACATTTACTATTAAATTATTGATGAGCTGCTTCTATTGTCATTTGTACTTGAGTTACTAGAAATTAAAGCAAATACTGAACTCCTAAATTCAGTGTGCCTGGA
Source organism: Pedionomus torquatus (assembly GCA_013398155.1). Lineage (NCBI taxonomy): Eukaryota > Metazoa > Chordata > Aves > Charadriiformes > Pedionomidae > Pedionomus > Pedionomus torquatus. The sequence goes on along the minus strand of VZRU01000038.1, from coordinate 357,250 downwards.
AATACCATATGTTTGTAAGCTCCAAGATTCCCCACAGTCCCAAAGGGGTTTTCGTAACCTCACAGGTATCTTCAAGTCCTAGAATTTGCATTCTGCTTCCCAGCTCAGCTTGCAGATGTTTAAAAATACATGTAACAAGACAACTCGCTTTTGGCTACACATCTAAGAGGTTCAAACATCTGAATTATTCTGTCTGAGGTCAACTACGATATATGTGCCAAATTAGGTTGAAATCCAGCTGGGAAGAGCTATGAAATACTAAGATCTTTGGTGCTTGGGAACTTGTGCCTATTTCTGACCAATGCACATCCTCTCAGATCTGATTACAGGAAAAGGACATATTTTCAACCAAATCTGAAATATAAGCCTTATGAATCTGTAGGCTTCAGTCATTTAAATTTTGCTGAGCAAACAGATATAACATATATAACAGTGTTCATTGGTATCTGGAATTCTAGAAGACAAAGGGTGTATGTGTCATCATATGCACTCACATGCCAACAAGATTTGCAATAAAGATAAAACACAGGCTTCACTGGGCTTTAATAACCTATATCTATATGCCCTTTAATATAACCAGAAAATATTTTCCAAGAATTCAAGATGAAGGCCCGAACGTGCTAAATAGGTATATACCCAAGCTAATTCCACCAAAGTGTTGTTATTCTGTACAGATATAGTACTAATTATATTTTTTTTTTTAATATAATTCATCTAGTTAATAATAGAACAAATGCTCATCCCCAAATCTACGGAATTTTTTTTTGTACAAGTCTGACTAGTAACTCAAGTAACTCTTGTGGTTCATACTCTAGAATAATTTCACATAGATTTCCAAGAGATGGATGATATTTCATATAATAACTATCTCCTGAAACATTTCAACACAATTAAAGTAGAGCTAAACAGAACTCAAGTGGTTCTGCTCTTCAGGGATTTACATTTAAGTAAATTCCCAACCCCCAATCTAAAAGCAATCTTTGCTTTCTCTTCTCCTGTAATAGATAGCAGCAATATTAAAACTACTCTTGGGAAAGGACAACTTAAAACAGAATTACCCATAAATGAAAATGCTAATGATATTAGCATTTTTTTCTTTACTAAATATACTAGATTTCAAACTCCAAGTAGGAATTTTAAATATCTAAAATAAAGTGAAATAGTTAGCTGCCTTCAGTATTGTTAATCTCTCTCCCACTCACACCAGCCCATCCTCTCCAGCTCCCCAGTCTTATCTTCTCCTTCCAGGAACAGACAATAGAGTGGTGGAAAATGGACTGAAATGCACTTGCAAATATTTGTTTCAATCCTGAAGAACACAACAATATAATTCACTATGTGCCAGCCACCATTTTTTTCTGAAATAATCAGCATAGTACTATAAATCCAGTATGTAAGACTCAAATATACTTTAATGGAATAATTCAAAAATGTGTCCATGATTGCCATCTATAAAAAAGATAGAAAAAAAGAATTTGTGCAAGAAGCTATTTCTGGTACTTGTTTCTTCCGTAATTATCTGAGATCAAAATCTATAAAGATTATGTCCAACCAAAGTCCTCAATCTTTACCAGTATGAAATTAAAGAAAAAATAAACAACAACAAAACCAACAACAAAAAACAACCATCATCTTTATCAGAGAGAGAAAGAATGTTGGAATCTATTATATCTATCTTGTCTGACACACAATTATATAAAAAAATTCAAAATGAAGCTGCTTTTGATATAATTTTAGAGGACACAGAAGTAGTTTACAACAGCACAGCACAGTTTCTAGAAATATTAAATTGAAGCATCAGTTGCATCCATTCTGCAAGCTGAGTGTGCAATGACAAATACATAATTCAATTCCTATCCAAGACTTGCAGGGCTGCTCAGAGTCAAAGACTGTAGTAAAAGATCAAACTTCCCTGATCGCTGCAGGTAACTAATGAACATCTGTGTTTATCTCCTTACCCAAGCCAGAACAATATAATTTGATAATCAATTTTCAGTGCAAATTTAAAAAAAACAAACACAAACAAACAAAACAACAACAACAAAAAAACACCACAGCAACAAAGTCCCCCCAAAACCCCACAGAAATATACACTGAAATTAGTAACTCATATTTCTGGAGAAAAAAAATCCAAGGCCCCTAATCTGCAAGAATAATTGTGCCTGAGTGCTGTCCTTGATCACGGCTCAAAACAGGCAGCTAAGGAAGAGGATAAAATCAGGACATATGCCTCCTACTTTCTGTTAAATCAGAGATTCAATGAGAACTTGAATGAGCAATCTACATCTGGACAGTTACAGTTTATAGCCACCATGGAAACTACCCTCCATGAGCCTGCCTAATTCCAGTGTTAACTCTTTTATATCTTTGTCCTCCTTAATTTCTTCTGGCACTGGGCTCCACAACCCAGCTTCATACTGCCAGGAAGGGTTGTAAAATTCACTTTTCCTGGGCAGGCAGAAGAAACATCAACTAGCTACTCTCTGGTCGCCTTCTCTTCGTGCATCCTGGAGGAAGGAGAGCCAACTCTGAAGGAATTGTACCAAAAGAGGGAGAGATTTCCCACACCCCCAACACCCCATTTCCCCTCCCTCTCCCCCCAAAAAATCTTATTTCAACCTGTTGTGAACATAGCAGTAAATTTCCTGTTCAGAGAAAGTGCCTGTGTTCTCCCAGCACACTCCTGGCCAGCAGACTCATGACTGCTCCAGCAGTCAACTCTGATATGTCATTTTGATCCTTGAGTCTTTCAGTATCTCTCTTCCTGATCTGACAGCTACATATAGTTATGGCTGTATCTAAACTAGCTGTAATATTTGTGAGCATTAAAACAACCATTCAGAAAAGCCCTCTGGCTTGCTGGCTGATTCCTTTATTTTAACATATGTTTAGCCTGCCCCAAACTGTCACTTTATGTGCAGACCCAAGAAAGCTGGAGGCTCAGGGACTTGATCAGAAGTGGTAAGAAAAAAAATATCCTCATGGATGAAGTTCATTCACACTGACCCCTACCAAAAAGAAAAAAATGAAGGAAAAGCACATTTATGGAGGATGATAAAGTTTAAAAAACAAGACATACTTTCTTTAAATTTGAGAGAGCTAATGCTAAATGAGCTTCTTTGCCATTGGTCAAGGGAACACATTGGTGTTTCACCAGATTCTGTGAATCACTTAATGGGATGTGACGGCTACGATAGTTTTAATGAGATGCCATTAAGAAGAAAAAAATTTAGATTAAACAGTTGAAAAACCCATCAGTTAGTGAGATTTGTTAAGCCAAGAAACAGTCCTCTCTGCCACCACAAGTTACATTTCTGAGAACATTTAAAGCTAAAAGACAGAAAAAAAAACCCAAAAAACATTTAAACAGCTAATTCCACATAGGGAGGAAAAATAAACACTAAAAATTAAACAGACCTTATAGCATGTTGGAGTCCATCTGTAGTATTGGTAATTCTTCAATAAAAGCTGTATAAATCTGACCTCAGCCTGAAACAACTTCTACTGAGTTGCAAATGCTGATGGATGGCTATCATATACTCAAGGGTTAGACAGCTCCTGCGGAACAGGGATCATCTGAGGGATGAATGAGATTAGGTCAAGGTACTTAAAATCCCCCCTTTCTCTCTCTCTCTCTCCCTCCATGGGCACTGTCTTGCATGAAGGCAACATTTGAGAAGGACAATGAAATTGGTAAAGCAATAGAGGGAAACTTCATAAGGATAGATTAAAAAAGTGCTGCACAGAAACAGAACCAAGGCTGTACAATTGCTTCTGAACTCTTTCTTTCAAAAGAAACATTCAGATAAAATGCTACTATTTGCTCCCCACATCCTGAAAGTGCCCTGCAATAGAACTATCATAAGTTAACGCTATTCCATTTCTACAGACACGTGTCAGGACCTATCACACTAGTATCTAAGCAAATTATATCAAAGCTGTTACCTTTTTTTTCCTTGGTGTGACTCATGCCAGCTGGACTAGTCTAAATATTATTAAACATGATTAAATATATTCTATTTAAGCTTGACTCGTGCCAGCAGGGCTGGTTAACAAGAAGAAAATAAAAAAAATCCTCTTTTAATAAATCATGTTCAGAGACTGTGGTGTCTGGTGCTACCCTAAAAACACCAAGACTTACATATGATCTCAGTGATTTACGACAAATGGATAGGTATGTCTACCAATCCTTCTGGCAGCATTTCCACTGTTGTCACTTGGCAGAAGATTTAAAAGGCAATCCAGGAAACACTACGATTTGCTATAAAAATTAAGAAGTGCTTAAGTGCCTTGATCACATTCCAAGGGGAGCTTTCACACTTACAGGACTAAATTTCACTGACTATCCCTGGAAAGGAATCTGCTTTCCATACCACCAACAACATAACCCTTCTTTTACCCTGGCATCTCTAAGAGATATTCAACAAGTCCTTGTCAGCACAGCATTGAGGAAGACAGCTATTACAGAGTGATTATTTTACAGCTGCAAAAACCTACTGAAAAGTGCTTTTACATACTATGGTATCTACACCATTGCGACACTCAATTTTTTTATTAATATTCTACACTTACACCTGTGTATATGTACAAACACAGCAGGCTACAGCAATTGATGTGGTTTGGTTTGGGGTTTTTTTTATGAACTAATGATGTTTATAGTCTTACAAGCTTTTCAACAGCGACAAATACAGTATTTCAAAAATTGCGTGTCAAATCTACCATGCCTCTGGGAGGACAAATCAGTGTGTGTTACATCTGCAAGTCTGAAAGCACAACTGTTAAGCATATTATAATCAACAGGAGGAATGCAGAGTACATCAAAGGGAAAAATAAAACTCATAGTAGATAGTAACCACATTCTTATTTTCTGGAAAACACACTAAGATGCTGAAAATTGCTCATACTTAAATCACTATTAATTAAAATAAGCCTTAGCTACTCCCCTACTACTTTTCTTCTCCCTGATCCAAAAAAAAAACACTAAGAAAAAATTGAAATGTCTGCGTAATGGAAACCAACAAAACCTCCAGCAATTCACATTTAGAGTGGAATTAAAATTCTTTTGGTTTACACAATAGTGGAGTTCCACTTTTGGCAACTTTTTTCTAAAAGTATTCCAAAAAAATATGAATTTTTGATATGAAACCTTAGAAGAAAATGTTTGCCAGTTGCACAGAGAAAATAAACTGACATGCCTCCCTTGTACATATGACTTTATCCAGCAAAGTAACTTTCCCCCCTCTACTGAACCAGCCACTTTGTTCTCTGTCCCTACTTATCCACACAAGGAGATTTATTTATTGTTTTTAATTTTGTAACTGAGGCATGAAGTGCAGCAGCTTATTCCTTGCCACAGAACTTAACTATATCTAGATCACCCAGTTTCAACAAACCATTGATTATTTTGCCACCACTTTGTTTCTCTAGAGAGTTTTCCCAGCAGCATCACACAACCATGTGGTCGCAAGCTTATCTGTCACATAGATGAATGGTCCCAGGGAGCAAATCGGACTTCAGGTACAATATAGAGAGTGGGAATATTCCTGCACACACAACAGGGCAGAGAAGGCTGTGCCCCACTACCTCTGCCCTAGACTTCCCAGGACCCATAGGCATCAGCAAGAGGGACAGGACATGGTTGCTGTAAGAACACAAGAGGCTCACAGATGTACGAGGACATCAGCTAGCTGGCTTCCTCATTCTGGTTCAGTATCTGTGTAGATGGGACCTGCCATATAACACTAAGTTGTGGAGCTCCAGCTTCTCTTTCTTCTATTTTTTTTTTTTTTTAATTCTTACAAGATTTTTAAAAATTGGTTAAGAGCCTGAGTCACAATCTGATCTAGTTCTTGCATTCTAAAGGTTAACACAAGGGGCCAAGAGTCGCATTAAAATAACAGCAAAAATCAATCCAGCATAAGATAGAATACACTAAATCCAGCCTTAGTGCTAACTATGACCTGTTGTATCAGTTTTCAATTTTATATAAGTAATTGTTACAAATCATACTACCCCATCTCCTAAATACTTTGGAGCATTGGGGGGGCAGAGGGAATTTCTAAGCAATTTAAATAAAACAGGTGGTTGATAAAAAATTCCCTTTCCCATTGATAGATGATAACCTTTTTCTAAGATCCTTCTTGGAAAAAAATTCACAAAAATTTTCTTGAAGCACTGAGGGTCTACAAAATCAGAACTAGTGAGCACAGAGACTATGCTGGGAAGGATGAAGAAGAAAAAGGTGTATTGAAAAGAATAATAGATCTAGGTGCTATTTGCAATATGAGTACAACATACAAAACAGTATTTTGCATGCAATAAAATACATGCACATTCTGAAAGACTTAGTATCTAGTGCAACTTCACGGTTTAGAAAGCTCCTCTGTGCCACCCTTGAAGTCATTGCATTCAAAAGGACGACAACAGGAGTGGAAGAACACCTTTAAAAAGCCTTTCATGATTTCTTCTAGTCCAAAATTACAATTACTACACACTTTATAAGCCTGCAGTCAGTTTTAGTAAACTGCTACTTACAGCGCTTGCATGAGAGCCAACAGATGAAAGCAGTGAGTGAGAGCTCTCATTCATTGCTGCTAGCAACCCACTGCCTTTCTGATCCCTTTCTTCAGAAACAAAGATTAGGTAGGGGGAAATAAGGTAAAGGGTTATTTTTAAAAGTCCGTATTTTAAAATCACCATCCAGGAGCTAGCTGAGTTGAGCTCTTATTAGTTGCCTCTCATCTCCCACTTCTGTTTCCATAGAAACCTCGCAGCAGCATCGCCTGCCTCACTATCCTGAAGTCTTCAGATTCAGTCAATGCCAAACCTGGCTGGACAAGCAGGCAGTGGATAATGGCAGCGCCACTTCAGTGGTCCACGTTACCGACCAGATATACAAAACAGAGAAGTCTCCTCTACCATGTTATACAGACTGGGACAGAAGGCTGATCCAAATCGCAGCAGCTTCCCTATTCTCCATCACCCCCGGCCAGATGCACACATTGACTGGGATGAAGGACACACCTCAGACCTCATGAACTAAAATCTAAAAAGGTTGGAAAATCAGTTCAATGGTAGGAGATTGATCTACAAAATCAGCACAGTGAAAGTCAGCCAGCTGATAAGCAGGGGCCTTCTCCAATTCTTGCTCCCTATTAGAAAAGTGCAGTGGACAGTGTCAGGAAATAGATTTAGAGAAAAAAATGATCAGTATGAATATTCAGAGATACATTGTAATTTTTTTTTCTTCACTTTTACCTGCTGCAATTTCTCCATCACTTTTACCCCAAGTGGAATATACCAAAAAAAGTGACATTTTGAGTTGACTGCTAGAAGTCAAAAAATTGACTAGTCAAATGCAAGAGAAGGTGCTACTCGATGCAGATTGCCCAAGACGACTACTGAAAACCCAAAGATGGTAAATTCCTCCGGTGAAAAGTTGCAGGCACCTTCAGCAGGCCAGTCCTTCAGTACGGCTTTCTCTGCCAACCCCAGTTACTCACATTTCAGTTTGAGTGAATTGTTCTTAAAATAAAACTCACCTTCTCGGAAGCACACCATGATAAGGAAGTGGGTTATGGAAACAAAAACACAATAAAGACTGCTACCATCCTGCTAACAAACAAGGGAGCCTACAGAAATAATGCTGAGTAAGAGGTGAGAGAATCTATCCTGTGGAAATCCAGAGAAAGGAGAGACTTATGGGACTATCCTTACATGTCTGACAACTACTGCAATAATACCTGAACATGATTCCTCCTCTTTGTACTTATTAGTCTCTGCAGACAGTTTCTGTTCAAGAGATTTTCCCACGGTGTGCCAAATCTCCTGACAATTTGGAAGCAATAGATTTTTTTTAATTTTTTTTTTTATTTTTCCAATGCATTAAACTCTCAGTTTCTATAGGAAATATGTGCCTAGTGAAAAATTGAACCACGCCTTACAGAACAGATTTGGAACTTTGATAGGTGTGGGAAGGTCTAGAGGTTACACAAGGAACGTGAATAATGTGAAAATGTATGACTATACATCCAGAACATGTAAGTTAGAGATACTCCTTATCTGTTGTTTTTAATGAAATGCTAAAGTAAACTGACAATCCAAATGTGTACCACGGTGCAAGAATGCACTTGCATAATTGGCTTTTATTATATCTAGAGCTGTGAAGGATTTCTACATATAAAGAAAGTATAAGGAAAAAATATTAGTTAAGTGAATTTCATGGACACAGAAGGTGACAACTTAAAGGAAAAATGTCAGTTTTGTGCAATATCAGGTTTGAACTCATATGCTGCACACAGATATCCGTGATCACAAGTTAATTTTCAGGCAGAAAATAACAGTCTACAATATCAATACACATCTATTTACATCAGCAAAATTTTGTGTCCAAAACACTTAATAGTTCCTTCTTCCAAAAAACAATTTTCTGAAATCATTCACTTCAACATACTAGTAAGTAATTTGTTTTCCAATAAAGCTTTTCAAAGGTATAATTTATGGGACGATAATACTCAGTATTATGGATTTTAATTCATGTTTTTTAAATGTCTGTTTCATTTAACTGAGTATTAAGTGTGAATTTGGTTTCTCATCATCGAAGAAAGAGCACAGTCTGCTCAAACAGGCCTTTCTGGTATAGGACAGAACAGTTTCATTTCACAGAGAAACTCACAGTGCCCCAATCACACTCATTCTCCTTCAATTTGCCATATTTCATCAGTGATGGAAACCAACGTCAGTGCTATGGTTAAATGGCAAAATGAAGGCTGGTTCAGTTTCCAACAAGTTCATTTTTCAAATCTACAGTTTCCAGCTGATGGCCAAGCCAAAGTCTTGGAGGCCTCAGTTCTCCATTCCCAGATGCAAAGGCGCTGTCACAATAACAGGAATTCTAGATTTTTAAGAAGATAAGAAGATACTAATAAGGGGTGAAAATGATTGCGACCCAAGCTGTTTGCAGAGATCATGTTGCTGTATATGAAGTACAGTTGATGTAGCAAAATTTAAAAATTTAACATCAAATGCTGAGAATAACCCTACTAAAACTGATTTCTTCAGAATCAAGGCAATGCCATCAGCAATGAACACACTGCCACCATTTTCTGATGCCGCAGGCCCAGAGGAAGATGACAGCTGCTGTTGAAGATAAAGATGATTTTGTAGAATGCTTGAGGAATTACTAGCAAGAAATGAAAGAGCAAACTTCTACTTCTTTAAAGGAGAGGGCTGGAACCCATGTAATCAATAACAGCAGACTGAATAAAAGCAAAAGAAGCTAAAGGAAACACCTTGATGGATTAGAAAAAAACCCAAAGAGGTACGAGACATCTCTGGAAAATGTAACCTATCAATTTTAGTAGTGCACTTGTGATTTAATCCCAGGCTGGCACACTGAGAGCTTTCAGAATTGCATCTGGAATCCAAGGGGGTCTCCATTCTCATTCAGGCTTAAGGGAATAAAATCTTTGTCTAAGAGACTGACCTACAGACTGATCCAAATGGCTTTTTGCAAGAAATGACGTTACCAGTCTGGAGCAAGAAACATCATATATCAGACCCCTTTCAAAATACAAGCTCAGAGCAAGAAAGGCGTTCTAATCACAATGCTGACACTCAAAATCACCAAGGCAGGCAGCTTTTGCTCCAGACAGCACAAGAGAGAGAGAGAGAGAGACGGCATGGTGTGCCAGAACTGCTTTTCCACAAACTCTCTTTTAACTCCTGCGGGAGCCCTGGGACTGCCCCTGCCGAAAGGGCTGACCCGTCCTCTCCAGCCTGGTGCTGCCTTACAGCTGCCTCTCGGGTGCTGACACCAGGGCGTGGGCAGCCGTGCAGTCATCTGGATCAGGTGATTGATCTGCCTGAAAACTAACCCTACCAGGGAAAGAAAAGAAAGATTAGTTTTCAGTTGATCAGCAAGCTTTAGAAGTCATTGCTACAACAAAGAGGAGGCAGAACCAGCCGCTTTCAGTGACAGCGCTGGCCCAGGTCAGCTAAGCTGCTTCAAAGGCCCTTGCTCGATCCTTCACGCACACAACAACCGTGGCACAACCCTGCATCAGGTGGTTCCCCATAACCACCTGCACACACACCCCTTCAAGAGGTATTTAGTTTAGCGGAGGGCAGCTTAGCCCGCAACTCAGAGTCAGGTTACCAAGCAGCTGCCCAAAAGGTCTCCAGCCGAATGGATGGAAACTGCTTCTTCCTTTTGCAGAGAATATGTCACCCCATATCTGGGTCCTGAAAATATTTTATGTAATCGGTCAATAGTATCACCGGGATGATTGAAGGTGATTAAATTGATAGAGAGAGACAAAGCAAACTGCTCCCGCGCAGCCAGGCTCTGGCAGAATCTATTGATTTACAGCAAACAAAACAATACAGGAAACAATATTCAGACAACCTTGAAGGTTTATTCTGGTTGCCACTTCATTTCAACAAAATGGATGCTATTGAAATCTGTAATTCTCACAAACTATAACTTGACCACACACACACATTATATAAATAAACATACCAAAATTAATCTTAAAGATTATGATAGAAGGTGAAAATATATCAAACAAATAATAGGAGAGGTACCAAAATTAAGGCTAATCATGGATACAGAATTGTACCTTATGATGCTGTGTTTAATTGTACAACTACCTTTTTCCTTTTCTTTTGATAGAACTCCTAGCTCATTAAGTGTAAAGGAAGATTGTTACTGAGTGACAGATTATTTAATCCAAATTACTTTGTTCTCAGGCATCTTTAGCCTGCAAAGCAATAGGCAGACAATAGTAAAGATGGGAAAGGTGTCCAGTAGAGAAGAGGGGTGACATCGTGATGATACCTGGGTCAACCAACCACCACATGTTAAAAAGGTTTGTGCTATCACTCTTCAGCATCAAACTTAAAAGTCTTCCTCTGCAAGTAAAATAAAAACCACTAGAGTCACCCAGATCCTGTTTCTGCCTTTAGACAATGAGACATCCCAAGAGAGAGACAAGAACGTGAAGTCCTGTAGACAGTCAGACACTGAGGTATGGCAAATTATACCAGGAAATTAAGAATGGGAATAGGTTAATAGCCTTAGACCTAAAATAGTACAAATGCATGTCTGATGACAAACAATGACAGAGGAAAATAAATGGTGTTTGCTTGTGAGAGAGGATTGCCCCCAGCACTTGCTCAAGTGGGTGATTCACTTGTCCCAGGTGAAGGGAACAGGAGCCAAAGGCTTTTTTTCCCCAATGAACCACTGATACCTCACTCACCATTTGTGGTCAGGGGCATGAGCAGGCTGGATAAGGCAGATCTTCTCTGGCAACTACCTTATTTATTGCCCCTGACATGAGATCAGCACCAAAACTTCCAGAAAATTCAAATGGCGGGGGGGAGAATAAAAAATAAAGTCTGTCATTTATAATTGTTCCCCACACTGTTTACCTGCATATGACAAACTGTAACCTGATATGGTGTAAAAAAAAAACTAAGTCAAAACTATGTACCTTCCTGAAATTTAGTCATACAGAGTTTGGCTTCATCCAAAATTCAAACAGTCATGGGAACTGATTTTACATGTCACAGCTTGCTCACTCTGGGTACATGTGAAAGAACATGCATACATTTCATGAAAAATAGGAAGGAGAGAAATAAAAATTCTAGATATATATTAAGTACTGATTTATACATTATATTATGACAAATTCTTCTACCTCTCTTCCAAAAGAGACTATTCGTAAATATTGTTAAAAGAGTCCACAGTGAATTTATCCAAAATACATACATGTTATCGGCAAGATTACATGGAAACCCATGCATTTAAATGAGCAAAAATACAGGTTTCTCCACTGTTACACCTTTATTTCAAAATCTGTACTATAAATCAACTGATAAGGCAGCTGTTGACAAGAAAGAACAATGATTAACTTTATTTGCAGATGACCATTAGTTAAAATAAACTTAAAAATATTTCCCATTTTCCTGCAACAATTTGAAATTTGATGGACCTGACTTATATAAAGTTACACAAATAGGCAGTCTGCTGCAGAAACTGAAACTGCAATACCAGCAAAGGAAACTTGTTTCATAAGCTGAAGGGAGTCCCCAAAAATGCAATGATGGTTTTTTTTCTTTCACTTTTATACTCCACTGAGGTGGTGGTGACATTTTGCCAGTTAATCATCACTCGTGTGTTATGCACTACTTGAAATTTAAAGACATAATGTCTGGATTCTCTTCTTTAAGTGGCATTCTGGAGCGCTGAAGAAAGTATTTCAATCATACTTGCATTTTAAAAGACCAAAATGTAATAAGAACAAGCACATACTGTGTGTCCCGACCCTACAAAATCTTACCCCAGAAGCAAATTATGCTTGTGTATGCAGAAACCAAGTGTGAAAAAGACCAAATATACACAAACCCTTCAACAGAATTTCTTTAATTGTTGTGCTATTAAATTTTTGTAAGATTAAAGAACTAGCTATTTTTTCCTAACATTTGTAGAAACAACTAGTGAGCACTGAAATACCATCGTAGTCACAATAAATCACTTCTGATGAGCATTTTTAAATGCTAAGACATTTCTCTTTCAAAAACATTTAAAAAACAAGGTATTTTTCCTTGCTAATACTTAAATTAATATAGAGATATATCTCAGAAGGTCTACTTCCAAGAGCACAGGACTGGTTTAACAATTTCTTATTGTACAAAGTAGCCAGTATATGAACATGGGACTATTAAAAAGCACCTTTACAAGAAGAACATCCAGGTTCGTTCTGTAATTAGCATCTCAGACCATTTTTAGCAATAGCTACTAATAACTATTCCTCTTGAAAGCCCTGAAGCAGTAGCACTATTGTGATCTAACCCCAAGGAACTGCCCCCGCAAATTCTGCTATAAATCTGTTGCTGAAAAGCAGCTTGGTAGTTCCAGAGACCTTGGTAAATTCCATCTCTTTGAGAATTTATTCCAGTAGCAATTATCATCTACAGTGCATACTGGGAAAAATCTGTCACCACTGTAGATTCAAAATTTAAAAATTCACCTCAGGAAGACTAAAAATTGGCTCAATGGGCTCAATTAAAATACTAAGGCTCACTCTAGCCTATTATTGAAAATAAGCTATGAAAAAGTCAGGCTTCAGGAAATACTACTTCTTCTTCAAGTACACTAGCTTAAAAATACATACAATTTAAGAATTATTTTTGTTCCACATGTGCTTAGCTATACCAAATTCTGTTACAGCAAGCTATTCCTTACAGCAAGTCTGGGAGCTTTTTAAGCAATACATTTATAATACTGGCAAGTACTGAGATCAACAATTGACCTGACTTTTCCCTCTGTAGATTAGTAAATGTATGGTAGCCAATTTAGTAAAAGCCATATTAGCATCCAGCTCCATAGTTTTATGTATTTATTATTACTCTGTCTTAAAACAAATATACAAAAATTCACCCCCCCAAAAAAAAGAAGATAAAGAAAAAAGATTTTGCTTCTATTATTGTGTATTCAGTGCCACACTTGCTCGGTGTATGTACAAAATGAATGACTACCAGCAATTTTAATGCAACAAAATTATAACTGCTCACATTATAAGAATCACTTTATATTCTCCGTTACCTCTTCCTGAAAGAAATTCTAACATGAAACATTAAGCACCGTGAAAAACCACACAAGTACTTATACATGCCTAGTAGTAACGACTATCTGATATTACTTGCATTCAAGGAACTTGCCTAAGAAGCTGAGAATTTCCTACAGCCAAGCCACAGTTTATTTGACTGCAAATACTTTTACAGTTACTAATAATGAAGTGGCAGGCAAAGAGTGTAAGAAATCCTTTTCCTGACTTTTTAATTTCCGTACAGAATAAATTCATAATTGATCAATTATATATTCAAGGGGGGAAGCACAACGCTAGCTTCTCATTGTCAATTGACATACAGTCTCATCACCAGAGAGCACAAATGAAATGCTAATGGCAGAGAAGATGAATGCCAGTTTCCTTCACTTTGCTCCAAGTTTCAGTGGCTCTCTACAATAAAAGATAGCTGTTTGTGGAGACTGGCTTGTTCCATACCATTAACTCAGAACAAAACATATTTTTAGTGGGACAGCAGTGTTTACTTGTAAGAACTGATGAATTGTACACCACCATTTATCACTTGTAGACAAAGACATTCAGGCACAATTTTGGACATAAATCAAGGTACATGCTCCTAAATAAAAAAGGGATTGCTTAAGTCCCTAAAACTGCATAGATTGAGGTCAGATTGGCCATAGCAACCAAGAATGGTACTTAGGCCTCCAGTAAGACTTAGCAACCAATAAATGAGCTCAGATCTCTTTTCATCTCCACTGGTGTGAAAGCCAAAATTAAAAAGATTAGATCACGCTGCACCCATCACAATAGACTTCACAGTGAAAAAGTCATTTCTAGCCTTTGATTCACATCAAATAAATAACATTCATCCCTTCCATAATGAACAACTTTCAAAGTAAATTGAATCTCCATAGTGCTGCTTTCCCTTGCCGCACCATATTTACATAACAATATATCACAGGAAGCTCAGAGTGGGTCTTGCAAATGGAAGACTGAGTACAACGTGTCTTTAGCGCCGATTACACTATATGCAGCTTTAAAACGCTTACCGTTTAAATAGCATGCACTGCAGTTTATAATAAAAATAAACACTGCCTGAAATCTTGCGGTATGAAACTTTCTCATTATTGAAATATATGGAAATTTTATAGTAAACAGCTCCCTCCCCCTTTCCTTTCCAGTCCTTCCATTTGAGGATATTCAGCAAATTCTACTTTCCAGGAGCGCTGCTGATACTATCTGTCTAGCGTTTCCAGGAAAAGGCATAGGACATTATTTCATTTTTACTGCCTCTTTTCGCACAGTAGCGATTCTCTTTTATATATATTTTCAAGTACTCTGACAATTCTTTTTAACATTCCAAACACGTCAGTAACTTATTACCCCAATCTCACACAAAGCATTAGGTATTGCTGGTTTTCCTCTCCCCAAAGCAGTAGTTATTTGTATATAGGAGAAGCTGATCCCAGCTGTTGGAATCTAACACATGAAATCGGATAACATATCCAGCAAAAGGTTTGCGTTGTATTGTCACTCTATGCCCTCTATTTCCCCCACTCAATTTGTCATTATTAAAAATGGATCTTCATGCTCTTCATACTGCAGGTTGCACAAACTCGCATTTAAAGGAGAGCGTTCAAAAGCAATATATTGAAAGAAAAATTCTCCACCTACAGAACAAAAAATAATTTCAGCCCTCTGCAGCAACAACTCATGTAGATTGTACTATTTGAACTCAGCAGGGAACCTCATTAATTTTTAAAACTCTCTGACCCCAGTGCAGTTAAGGGTGTAAAAATAATTACAAATTAGGGTTGAGGGAGCACTGTTTTAATATTGCATGTGCTATCAGCTACATACCGTTTTACCAGATATGGGTATTTATTATAGCTAAGCAGAATTTTAACATAGCCAAGATGAAGCTTCGTGGTTAATTTTAAAAATGCAAATGTTAGAAACATTATATTATTAAGAACGTAACTGTAGTAGCCACCACTTCCACGGAAAAACCCTGACTGCTTTCTGCAAACATTCTCGTAACACAAAGCACGGCAATTACAGGTTTTAAAGCTAGTAACAGCCTGGATACAGCAGTAAACTAAAATATTCTATAACAAGGCACGTTCGAAACCTAACAATTTCTAACTTATTTAGAAGGCTATAAAACACTTGGCTGAGGGTATAAATATTCTCGCTTACCTAAAAGTTGTCAGAAGAAAGATCCTTCTCCATTGTTGTCACCTCCAGTGCCCCCTCTTGCCACCATGGAGATTGGTTCTGCTATGTTTATTGCTCTGCGCCTCAGTTACAGCCGTGACACTAATCTGCCTGCACAGACCAGCAAAGGGGTGCGTGTGAGTGTCTGTGTGTCTCCGTGTGTGTGTGTGCGCTGCGTGCGTGTGGGAGAAACGAGAGCCTGCCGACTTCAGGACTGGGAACCTCAACCTCAGGCCAAGTCAAGGCTGAATGAAAATGATCAANCCCCACCCCCCCACTCCCCTCCTCGCCCTCCCAATGAGAAGTGGGGCTGTCATTAGGGATTCCCACTAAAAAGCCTCTAACAGAGGCAGACCTTCTCCAGATTGCTAGTGCCTGCCCAGCAGTCCGTGCAGAATACAGGTAGCTATTGTTCCTGAGACAGATATGTAGCCAGCCACTCAGACTCTGACAGATCTCAACAAACCAGTGAGCCTGCCTTCAGTTTAACTCTTTATTTACTAGCGTTTTACTTTTTACAAAGATCTCCTTTGCTCTGAAGAGGGAGGGGCAGGGAAGAAGAAAAAAAAAAATATCAAAAAACCAGTAAATTGTTCTGACTTTGTTAAGAAAAATGTTTTTGGTTTCACGTACATAGGCAGTAATCCTATGCAAATTTAGCAGTATTGATTTTCATTTTGAAATCTCATTTAGTCTGGTGTTAGACAACAGAGCAATAACACACTTCAGGAGTAAAACAGGATTCCAGTTCTGTAAGGTAAATAATTTCTGCTCTGCCTTCCTCTGGATTGTCATAATTCATGAGAAAATAAAACAGTTTGAATAGGTACCGTGCATCTCAGCTCAAATATTCTAGTCATTAAGAAACAGAGCGATTTAGTACAAATGCATCAGCAGTTTTTCCACCAGAAATCAGTTTTTAGCATTGACTGGAAATGAAGTTAGCGTCTCTGACAGAAAACTGAGCTAGAGCAAGTAGATAGTTAGCCAATTAGTTGGCAGAAGCAGCAGCAAATACTCATTTCAGTCTTGCAGCAGTTTTATATTTCGATGAGCAGATTTTACTTGCACAAAAAGACCTTTTTTTATATGTCATAGAGTTTAAGAATTTATTCACAAAGATACAGTCAATGAAGCTGTTAGAGAAAATATCCTGACATTTACGCTCTGTGTTTGACTTTTAGGAAGTAACGTGTTATCGTATGAAAAGGTAATGATTCTGCATTCTGTAGAAATACTGTATAAGTTCAGCCCAGATGAAGACTTCAGCTTTACATTACGTTTTTCCCTTATTCTGTTTAAGTGGGTCTTTGACTTCATTTCAAGCTGGTCGGAGTAGGATGAGTATGTGCATAGATATACTTGCCTTAGGCTTGGTGGGTTGGACTGTTTTAAGGCAATTTTAAGGTGTAAAGGTTGAAGATTACAAGAACACTTTTCACAAGGTCATAAAATCAGATTTATAGAAAAGCAGGTTTTTTAAAAAAGTCAGACTGCTAACACACATGCAAATCAGAGACATGACATGAAAAACAATATTTTATCCTGGCACAGCCTATCAACTCAGAGAAGCCTCCCTACCCATTACATAAATAATCATTTTATCAGCAACTTCAAAGCAACGTGTTAAAAAAACTGTATGCGATTTGTTTTGAAAGTTCCCAATGGTCACTTTGTAGCATTTCAAAGCAATCTTTTCTACATGTTTGAGAATTTAATTACACTCTTACAAAAATGCCAGCCGTCTAGTGCCTTTCAAAATTCTTCCAGTGCAGCAAGGAAACAAGCAGACAAACAGGAAAGCAAATCAGTGCTATTCAGTGTAACGCACCCTGTGTGGCAGAATACCTCTAGACTACCCAATGTATTTTAAAGAACCAAGACTATACATTCACAAACCCAGTTGGTGTTTAATTCTAGAGTACCTCATTCTTGTCACTTGGAAAAGCAGTTCTTAAGGACAGAGACACCTATTGGGCTGTAGTTTTTATCATCAGTGTATGTAAATGCCTGGCACTGCATGGGAAGAAAGCTTTCAATTATAAATATATTTACAAATTCATAGTGTTACTAGATAAAAAGATGAATTTATTACACATTCTGAAGCAGTCTGCACTAGTTTCCCTTCTGTTTTGAGCAAACTGTTATCAAACTGTTGCCACTAAATTGAATTAAAAATTGCTGGGGAAATTTATGCCAGACAGGTCCTCTGCTGCTGATGCAGAGCATGAAGGAGCTGTGCCAGACCCTCACAGGTGATGATGTGGCCATGAAGTCACAACACCAAAGGGCTGTGGAGGACATGGTAATGCCTGTAAATGTCTATCCTATCCAGCACACACATGTGGCTGTAAAATGGAGACCACTGACACTGCACTGTGGAAAGAGTGGTCTGAAGTGCCACCAAGGACCACGTGACAAGTTCCTGAGCACAGTCATATTTGATTTCAACTTCTGGCTAGGCCTCACTCAAGGTAATACTCTGGGATATTTCACCCTGAAGCAAGTCTACCATACATCTGCCAATGCCAAGTTTTCCTCATCGGCTGCTGGCATGGTATCTGTGCAAACAAGCACACCATTCACAAACAACACAGAATTAAAGAAGTTTATGGGAGGATGAAGTAATAACTTTCTGCAGCAAGCTCATGTTAGAGCTGAGCACCTCGTGGGAAGGCAGAGAAGTTGGCACTTCTTCTTCATGCTGTGAAGGCACGACCTCCGCCTGAGAAACCCTCCTTGCTTTGAATGGAGGAATTGCCAGGCCACATCCATGAAGGGAAAATCTTTCATCAGGTTTTGAGACATGTGGGGAGAGACGCTCTCTGCCCAAAGACTTTCTGCACTGTCCGGAGGTCACCCTTGAAAGAAAAGATGGCCATTCTTCCTAGCCAAGTCTATCCCAAGCCACTGGTAAAAGATGCCTTGCAATAAAGTACAAATTATGGGATTTATGTGAAGGGTGATGTTTGTTTATATTGATTTTTGCTAATTTTATTTAAAAAACAAAGCGAAACAAAAACACACAGTCACAGAGGGGGAAATAAAATAGGATGGCTTAAGGAGGAGAAAAAGAAAGGCTTTTTACTTTTTTTTTTTTTTTAATTATACAGCTCATCTAGTAAAAGCAGGTATTATGGGCACAACATTGGATAACTATCTCACATACCACAGGATATTTGAACAGTTTGAACTGATTTCCCAAAAGGAGAGCATAAAGAAAGCCATGTATAACAACCCTCTGTCTGAGAAATTTGCTTGAGAGCAGACCGCTGGAGTCATTTCTTTCAGCTAAAGCACATAGCCTCACTTCAGTGAACAAAGCCACATACCGGTATCATATATCCATTTTCCTTTGGAGATTCCATTTTAATGATTCTTTGGTAAATACCTTTGTATTCAGAAATTATTCATAGCATATGTAATAAAACCATGGTGTTTCAGTAACTACCTGTGTTATAGAGGTGAAATGAACATAATGTATTCAAGTATGTAACCTCAATTAACCTTTTGCCTCAGTTTGTAGACAAACCTATCTATAAAAAGTGAGCTCTCGCCATGATCAAAAATCAGTTTTACAACTTCACATTGTTTATGGCTAGTTCCCTACATAAAGAATAGAACATGAGGAGACCTTTATGAGCTGCAATTCAAACTTATTCTGGATCTGTTATTCTTGATCTTCCTTTCCTTCATATAAAAGCTACTGTGGAACGTCATATGAGAAAGCATCAACTTTTTTTTTTAACAAAATTTATTTATTTAAAATGTGCTAACTAGAGTTTATCTATCTCAAAAAATACTTAAAAACATAAGATAGCAAACCTAAATATATAAAAATATTTAGATTGGAGTCAGTGCCTGTTTTGCTTAGGATGTAGGCAAGTACAGCATGCAGTTTAGAAAAGAACTTATGATTAACATATGTTCAACTCTGTTTGTATACTGGTGATATAAAACAACCAGGAGCTACAGTTGGTAAAGTGTTCTTAGCCTTCACAAAATTTGATATATATACTATTAATGAAACAGCTTTTCTTTAAAATGCTGTGCGAAAGAGCACAACTTTTTTTTCCCCCACAACTCTTTCACAGAAACATAATTAGGGTATTGCATTCTCCACTAGATGCTTTGTGAAAGTAAATGTCAGGGATTACGATTCAGCAAGATAATTACAAACATTCTACAAAATAACATAGGGAACCAGCATCAGAGGTACATTTCACCAGTTCATGTTGCTCTTACAGATTACACTTTTGATATGCGATCTGTTGGGAAAAATGAGTAAGAGTTGACAGTATCTTTTTTTTCCCCTTTTTTCCCTTCCCCTGATTACTTTAGAGCTAGTATCAGGAGACCAAACCACTGTTCAAATAAATGCTTTTCTTTTTGTAAAGTTTTAGATTCTGAATCCCAAGTACATACTTTACAAAACCTCCCTCCATTCAGTACTGAGCCCAAACACTTACCTAGCTAACTGGCAGTATCTGAGTTACAGCAACAAGGCATATTCACATATTGTTGAGCAAATTAAACCATCTTTTTTCAAAAAGTTTACTTTTTAGATCAATGTTGGACCCAGTTCCATGCCAAGACAAGAGATAACTAGAATAGATAGAGCAAGATATTTCCTCATTAAAAAAACCCACCCAAACAGCAAAACCAACCCAAATAGAACCCCTAAAACCACCCTTAACCCCCAAAACAATACACACCCCGAATGACCACAAATAGAATTTTTCCTCTTGGTTCCTTAAGAACAGTGGTTTAAGTAGCCAGACTACATTACAGACATTCCAGTTTGAAAATTTGCTTGTTAGCAGGAATTTATCAACTGTTTTCATGAGCTTAGATAGATTTGGACCTACCACTTTAAATGCTGATCCACAGGAACTGCTGGTTTCAAAAGGCCATAAGTAAAGTAGCTGGATGGAGATAAACCAGTCAGGACTGCCCCTGTAGCCTCAGCCTGCCGTGCATAGTTTTCTTCCTTGGAATCTTTTGATAAAAGTCAGAATACAACATGATTTATTAATGTAGCAAAGTCATTACAATTCAGAGCTAAAAATGTTATTGGACTTCCCTCCAGCTAGTGCTGTTTAAGGAAACCTTTAAAAAGCAATTTAATTCCATTCCACAAAGTCAAATTTTCTCCACAGATAATTGGTTTTCATTATATGTATAAAAAGCTGCAATGCAGTCAATATGTCAAACTATATCTTTTTTAGGATTTATATTTATTACTGAAAGACTGACCTGCTTTTTCAAGGATTGTATTGTCTGTTTTGCTACTCTTAACCTGAAATCTTTACCGTTAATAATGTAAGCACACACTATAGTAGCAATCAGCAATGTGCCATGAAATCTGAATATAATCAATAATTCCTCTAGCCTCCCACAATTATAGCCAAATAATTTCATGCTGTCATCTGACATAGATTAAATCTTCATACATAAGCTAATTTAATACAAGTTGAAACATCCACATTGTTTGGAAAGCTTGAAACACTTAGTTGGAAAGTACTTGCCTGGCTTGGGTCATTATCAGTATATTTCAAAACTGCCATACTAAAACAAATGAAAAACTAAAGCACGTTACTGTGTGTGTATATATCTATATATGTACATAAATAATATACAATAATATGTATTACCACTGGGCACTTTTACATTCAAAGAACCTAGGAACAACAGTGCTCATTTGAGCATCTTGAAATATCAAACTTGCAAATCTTACACACTAATTACAGCGGAGCAAGCAAATGAAGAAATCCAAAATCTATCGACATTGGAAATGCAAAAATAGGCATTAAATTTTTCCATAATAAAAAAAAAACTTTACGAAAGCCTCACACTCATTCAATCCTTAATCCTGTTTATAACCAAAAAAAAACCTGTATATAACCAAAAATAATCTTCTAGCTAAAGCAAGCAAATGCAATAAAAATACTTACCAGATACCTTATCTTGCTTTGAATGCATGTCTTTTTCTTTTTTCTTTTCTTTTTTCTTTTTTCCTTTTTTTTTTTTTTTTTTTTTTTTTAAATAAGACAAGGAGATTCAATTTAAAAGCTGTGTTAGTTACTGTCCTCCTGTTCCTGCAGCTCTTCAGTTGTAGGTAGAGAGGAGCTTGGCTGGTATTGTTTTGAGATGAAGAGAGTGGCCTGTGTGAGCCAAGATATTCTGTACTGTCTGAGGATCTCTGCAGTGCTCTTAAACTCCTCCACTGAGACAGGTATTTGTTGCTGTCTGTTGTCCAAACAGGTTCATCAGAGCTCTTACAGTCACCTTCATTTTTCAGTCGTGGAGGCCTTATGTGCTGAGAGGAGAGAGGTTTCTTTCTCTCAGTATTTATTTGCTCTTGGATTGGAGGAACAGGCTCAGAGATTTTCAATTTGAGATCAAAGACAGGCGCATGCAATGGGACGAAACAGAGTTTTCTCAATTGTGCTCAGAATAGTAGTCCCTGAGTTTCCACATTCAGCGCTCCCAACTCCATAAGCTTCACAGGGGAAAAAAAGATGGATAGTTATATATATACACGCACACAGGCGCGCACACACACACTTTAAATATATTAGTTTTCCCCCTTGCAGCACTGCAGTCTCTCTATTGTTGAATAATAACTGTATCTGAAAAGAAAGCACTTAATAAGGCTAAGGTCAGACTGCTTAGACTTGGCATTTGCTGCGATAACAAATCAGAAATGATAGCATCGTACAGATTTATGAATTTTTTGCCCCCGCAGTCACAAACATCAGACGTTTACTTTATAAAGAAAGCTTTTAGATTCTTCCTGCAGTTTCCATAGTGATTTCATTTTTTCCCTTTTATCACAGATTGGCTGAAGTACTGCTACCCTTTGTGCTTTAAAAGGCTTGTGCTACCAACTGTCGATGTAAAGGCACTGTAGCTAAAGCACACATGCAACACACTGTCAAAAATAATTGAAATAGATAAATGCTGGCTAAAAAGGTTTTGGTATTTTCTCTGCTTGTCCTGAAGAGTACAGTAGCATAGTATTTCATCTGAATAAATGTAATTAACTTGCGCCAGCCACACTACTGCTCTGGTTCCCATAACCGATGATACTTCTATCACTCGTCACACGTAAAATAATCTCTTCAGAAAAAAAACTTTAAATACAGCATACATCATGTAAAATACCTATGCTCATCAGATATAAATTAAAGCACTTTCATTATTTCTTTTAATCTTTTAAAGACAATGCTTGTGCCGATGATATTTCTCCTCTTTCTAATAAGTTTATTCTTTCAGAGAACATAATGATTTAAGGAACAATTACACTGTTTCTGGCAAAGCAAACAATGCTCTCTCTTGCTGGAAAGAGAACCACCTTTCAAAGTAAGCCTAAAGGATTAGTTTCTATTTAACCCCTTGCTAAACAAACGAGACGGTTGTCTCCTCAACAAAACAGAACTCAGCTAAGTAAACACTTTTTTATTCAGTTATCATGCCTTTAAAAATGTAGTCTTTAGATCGTAGAATGCAAGCACAGTATTTCACTACCCCTCCTTCAACCAGCTTAATCGAAAGTAGGTGCATAGTTAACCCAAGCCAGTGGCTCCAGTCTCATGCGAGTTACTATTCTTGTAAGTCAGAGATGGTCAAATTTATTCAAAACCCTGAGTTCATCTCATGTAGTGATAAATATGGTACAAAAAAAAAAAACTCTCAGAGCTGGAAATTTTCCAGGTGACTAAAAATAATTAGATTCCTTATTTTCACAAACAATTGGCAAAGTTAACGCAAAATTCACAGGGACAAATATTTTTAAATCCTACACAATACAGTACAGTCAAAGGGATTTTAACTGAGAAAAAAAAAAAAAAAGGAAAGAAAAAAAAAAAGAAAGAAAAATTAGACAGCTTTATTTTGGACGCATTTATGAAAATTAATTGTTTATTTCCAAACAGATTATTTATGGAAAACTATCAAACTCCGCATTTTATTGTCATCTAGCTATGAGGGGAGTTATATAACTGGTTTTTGCTGTTAGGACATTAAAATAAGCCATTAGGAATTCACATCCACTAAACAGGCAGCAACTGTGAGCATAAAGTGTGTTAATACTTACTGTCAATAAAGTTTATTGGAAGAAAGAGTTTGCAGTATGGTATAAGTCAAGGACTAAATATGTAAATCGAATACCAATAGAGATTTAAAATAAAAAGCTGATAGTTATTAAGATCACATTCATTTCTGACATATTTCATAAGTATTCCTGGCAGGTACAATTGATGCTGCCCTGGGAGAAGAGGAGCTGGGAGGGGATGGGGAGGGGGGGATAGTGGAGCTCCCGAAGGTCTTGCTGCCCCTCAGGTGAGCAGCCAACAAACCCACTCATAGCAAACCTGTCAGAATGTGGACCTACTCTTTGTACCTGTTTCCCATCACAACCATCTCAAGGGTCATCTAATGAGCCAATTGAGTAACTGTGTTTGAGTAATCAATGTCATTTGACTTATGATGATAAACATTGTGCAGAGTTTTGTTGTAATTTTTTGTTGTGCAGATTCTTATTTTATAAGCCATGTTAATATTAGTGATTAGAACCCCAGATTTCCAAGGGGATTATCACTTTTCACACTCCCTTTTTTTAAACATTATAGTTATTTTAAAAACCTACATCCACACATACTTCAACACAAACTTGAATCACTCTAGGAGAATTTCTATGCAACAAGGGGAAAATGTTGTTGGTTAAGAATAACTCATCAATAAAAAAATATGAAAAGGTTTTGTCCTAGAAGAGTAAGGACGAGAAATGTATTTTACAATACAAAAATCATTGAAGCCAGTTTCATCCTACCTAGAAACACTAAATTATGTTCTCACAGGATTTTCTTTCCAAACTTTACATATATGAGATGTTCAAACACTTACTGCAAAATTCACAAGGCAACTGACTTTCTGGGGATTGCATAAAACTGTTGAATTTATCCACTGTCTTTCTCTAATCCAGGGAACCCTCAGGAAATTATTTTTATAGAAGGAAAACACAAACTATTTCTTTAACCATTGGGGACTAAACAGGGCATTTGAAATGAAGAGTTTACCAACAATCTAAGTTAAAAAAGTTTCGTGCTCCTTTATACACGGCGCTGCATATTCTTCTTGGAGAAAAACCTTCACAACAGGAATGTGCTAGACTAAAGGAGATAAATATTTGTAGCTATATGCTTTTAGCTAAATCTCTTCTAGTATAAATGATTTGTCATTCATGCAGCTGATGGGTGTCCAGGATATTCGCTCATTCTCTTCATCAAATAAGAAAAATAGGTCAAGCTCAGAGTGTGATAGTTCTTGGCCCCCACAGACTCCACCCTGCAGGCAGACCTCATGCAGACACTGTTTGTCTTTTAGCTGAGGCAGAAGAGGCTAATATTTTCAGATCTCATATGTATTCATTAACATATGTAAGGAAAAAAAAATCAAAAGAAAATTCTCCTTCCTCAACTGCTCTTCAGCAATGAGACTTTTCTCCTCACCGTCCAGACCACGGGGGAAGGGGCCAGGGGAATAAATAGGTAGCCAAAGAAGCAAACCACGTAATTATTAGTTTCCCCATATCACACTGCAAACTACCCCACCAAAACAAAGTACTCTTCCAGTGTCATTCCTGGACACATAGTGAGGAATCATATTCTCCTTTAAAAGAGAAAAGAAACAACCTATGTTTCACTCATCTAGTGTTCTCTTAATTTTTCCTTCCGGGGAAAGAAAATTGCTTCTTCCTTAGACTTCCCAAGATTATCATCTACATCAAGTACCTTTATTCACAGACTGAAAATCTGTAGCCTACCATGAGACACAAACTACAAAATGTTTTAAAATTTGCAGTCCTCATTCAATCCACCAAAAACTCTGCAGCCTTAAATCACAGAATATCTATATTTGGAAGGGACCAATAAGGATCATCAAGTCCAAATTCCTGCTCTCAGGACTACCTAAAACTAAACCATAAGACTAAGACCATCATTCAGAAGATCCTGAAACTCTGACAGGGTTAGTGCTGTGACTGCTTCCCCAAGGAACTTGTTCCAGTGACCAATCACACTCTCAATGAAGAACTTTTTCCTAATGTCCAATCTGAACTTCCCCCAATACATCTTCATTCTGTTTCCTCTTGTCCAAATGAGCTTCTGTCTTATTGACCCACCAGCTCTAGCCAGTAGTCTATTTTCTACCAGCCATTGTCAAAGCCAGTGCCTTACGTAGCATTAGAAATTCCCTATCTAAGCTGTCAGTCACCTCCTGAGATCAAACAACCAAAGCTCTCCACTGAGATCTTGAAATATATATTTGGGAAAAGAAGGCAGCCTTTTAGACTGTCTTTAAGATCACAAAGATGTTTGTCTTTCACAACAAGTGGAATCTAAGAAGTCTGTTTCTTCCTAACAATAAAAGGAATTACTGAAGTACAGGAGGTACTGCCTAAAGTGTCAGACTAGTCATTGGGAGCAAGTTCTAAGCTCTTAAAGTTATATCCTCACTTTGTTTGGGCCAGCATTAGAGAATACAGGAGTTCTTCACTGCTTTGTTTTCAGTGATATCTCAACTTGCTAAAATATGCAGATATAAAGCTGTTTGCTGGAAGTGAATGAAAGCATCAGATGCATCTAGAAGAGTGCCAGCTCTGAATTAAGGACATAACTATCTGTCTATGCCAGTTCAGTAGAAAATTTGTACACAGATTTTTCCCTTCAGATAGATGGAGAGACGTAACTCTGCTACACAGAAAATATTCAAACATGTTTTATCCAAAAAACATTCCCAATTTTTTGTTAGAAGACAACTAACCTGAATTCCATTACCAGAATACCTAACAACTGCACCAGGGCACAAGGGTACATTCTCATCATTGGAAATCAAAAATTAATCACCAAGAGACAATTTCTTTTTAAGCCATATCTATTTACACGTTACATGAGAGTGTGCTTAGGTGTGACTACTTCTGGACATGCATCTACCACAGCTGGGAATGCACCTATCTGTAGTTACTACAATGCATGCAATAAAAACAACAACAACAAATTTTGGCATATCAGCACATATACACACATTAAACCCTTGCCTTAATAACACCTCAGCATTTTCTAAAAGGGCATGCAGTGATATGATACATACCTATCATGTTATTTGGTCATCTGCCCTTTTTCATGGCTGAGAAGAATGTTTGAAGGATTAAGATGAAGGAAACTGGGGGAGGGTTATTTTATAGTTTTCTACATATTGCTGTATATTTACACAGGCAAGGACAAAAATATTCCTACTTATGGAAGCAGAGATTAAAACAAAATTTATGATGATTCTTAGCTCCTGGGAGAATCCCAGAGTCTTTACGTGGTCCTGTGTCTTACAAAGATGACTTTTAACACTACCAAAGAAGCTGATATTGCAGCAAAAGAATGACTTTTTCAACCACATCTTCACCTTGGAGCTTTAGGCAATCTTTAGAGTGGAAGAATCCATGGGAGGAACTTGCTTGGAAACCCTGACTAAAGTAAGGTTAATTTTAATTATATACCTTAAAAGCAAAAAGCGGCCTCAAGGTGTACAAGAAGCACATTTAGAGAAAAGTGAAAATCACAGCCACATGGCTAACTTTAGAATACACACACATAGATTATCTATAGTTTCTGGTGTCAAGAAAGCTCCTCCTAGAGTCCTCCAAACTTTGCAGAATGTATTGTTCCTTGTTTTTACGTTGCAACTTGTGATTCTCCTCATGGAATTTTCCAGTAATATCTCTTAATTCAAAAATAAAAAACTTAATAAAATACATATCTGCAACAGGTCTGAAACAAGAAGAGTAAAGAGTAAATAAAGAACTGAAATGCTCACCTTGCAAGGAATGCTGAAAAACAGATCTTGGACCTACAGTCTCATGATGGATACCAATCAGATTAAATATGATGAGGCACAAAGCCAGGCACCCAAAACCCAACATTTCCCTCTTTGCCCTCTCACCCTTGAGAAATAGATCCATTTTTACTGTGTAATTTGTTTTTACTTACAAAGTGTTGTAAGAATACCAAATGAGTGTGATTTTAAATTATGTTCTTCCTTTGTACTGGAGCCTGAAGAAAATAATTTAAGAATATATCTGAAGAAAAACATTTTACATATGTTAATACAATAACAAGCATATATTCTTCAGAAGGGGAAGACCTGTACAACATTTGCATTTCAAAGACTATGTCATTTAAGAAAACTCTGATTATGTGCAGAGCTCTACTAGTTTTATGCAAGTAAAAGTTAGCTTTTTCTTAAGATGAATCATATGTTTTTTCAAGAGTTATTTTGTCAAATCCCTTATTAAATTCAGGAGAGGCTTTGTGAAAGTCTAAGGTAATCAATACTGAACCTTTACACCATAAAGCTGTGAATTTAGAACCAAACTTGATCATTTTAGAATGCAACAGATCTTTTGAAATAATACTCAGCATTTATTACCTACACTAATTAAGCTTCAACATGCCTGTGAGGCAGGCAAGTAAAACCTTAATTTACAGACAAGAACATTTAGAGTAGACAGAAAGGTTATGTATATTGTCACTGATTAGAAAGAAAAATCTCTGACCCATAGTTGGAATTCTTTGAGCAAATTGTCAGCACACATCCACACTGTCAACTTTATTCTTCAACAACTTAGTTTGTATTAAACATGGAACAAGGAAAAGTTTGACAAATACAGAAATGTGAACATGTTTTCAGGGCAAAAAAACACTCTGGACAAATAGTATTAGGAGAAATGGTCAGCAGCATGACCTGGCTTACCTCCATTTCCTCAGAGTTCAAGGAAATAGAAAGGTGGAAGGGAAATGAGGACACCTAAAAAAAGTATTGCTAATTATCAAATTGCTGAATCCTGTCTAGATCTATCTAAGGAATTTGGGACAATCTTCTTATTAGGTTTCTGTGGTTACCTGCAAGTCAGGCATGGTGGAGAAGTGCCCCTGAAGGCGATGCTGGATTCTACTGAGCAGAAAAATATCCCTCCTCAGGGACCCAGTTTGCTCTTTTCTGAAGAAAAGCAGAAAGCACTTGGTGTTCTCTTGGACAGAAAGAGCGATCTATTTGTGGTGTTTGCTCCCATCTGAAAGAGTGACTTGATTACTAAGTCCTTCCAAACTCAGCTGTATGAAGAGCTGCTCCTGTTGTTAACTTCATCTGGATGTACCCTGTCTAGCACACAGACTGCTGCAGAAGCGATGAGCAGGTGAATGTGCCACTTTCAATGACAGATGGCCTCTCAGCTAAAGAATCTGAAAAACACTCCGTTGTGGCAATTTATGTAACACACCCACAGTGGTGCTGTGCTGGAAAGAAAAGATTTAAATGTTAGTATGACAACTCTGTTTAAGTTCTTTTATACATAGCCAGATCTCCACTTGCATGCAAAGCTAAACATAGTAAGATTAGCTAAATTCTCCAACATGTTTTGGAGGCATCATTATGTAGAAGAACTGAAAAAACTGGTGTTTAAGAAAACATGAGCATCTCCAACTCTGCTTTCAGCCTCCTCATCTCCCAAAGCCTGGCAAAACAGGACTACTAGAATTGGAAACAAACAAATAGCCCCCCAAACCCACAACTTATCTCAGGCCTTACGTGGCCAGGTTGCACAGTGTGTATCCAAAACAGTGCCTTGAAAGTTGAGATTGCATTACCTGAGAAGTGCAGAGACTAGACAAAGTCTTGGGGTCTTCTTAAAACGAAAGAGACTTAACCTGCATAGGATCTATAGACATTCTGATGGTTTTCTCAGCTAAAGTAAAGTGGCATTTCTTTTAATTTATTCACACATACTTAGGATTTAGAACCCAGAAGTCATAGTCTGTTTTTTTTCTCCATAAAATAGGATCTTTTTAATAATCTATGCTTTCTTCTGCTAAAGATATGGAAAGACTCATTTACTGTGACTTCTTTATTGAGTTGCTGCCTCATTTATTAAATATGTCAGGCAAAGTAAAGAGATGCAATGGCAAAGATTTGCATGGGCTAATACAGCTCAAAGCAGAAACAGGTATTTACATACTGATTTTGATTAAACCAAATCACAGAAAGTAAGCATCAAGCTAAAATTTACTTGCCACCTCCTTAGGGCTGCTGTCACTGTCTTTCTTGCCTCCCTCTTACATTTGTCAGGAGAGCAAAATAACCACAGATGATCTTGTATAAAGGCCAAACTGAACCAGGAGAACTTGAAAGTTTACAATTCTAGCATGCTAAAAGGCAAATTAACATAATTTAAGACCAAGATCATTTTAATTTTCTCACATATAATTTTTTTTAACTGACACCTGCTCTGTTGCCGCATTTGGTGGAAGGACTATGAAAGGCAGCAGCAGGGTACTGAAAGCATAATCAAAGCCTTAAGGGAGTTTGAAATAACTGGCCTGCCTAGGCCAAGTTCATAGAGTTTGTAAAATAAACACCAGGAGGTTTGCTGATATCAGGAGGCAGAGGGTTCTTCCATAGCTACACAGAAGATGACCCCTTATTTTGGTCAGAGTCAATAAAGGGGAGCAACACTAATCAGTGGAAGGAGTGAAGGAACAGCATGACTCAGAGCCCAGTCCCTGTCTGGGTCACACTAATGCAGTATTCCCTTGCTACAAGGAAGATTACTTTTAGTCTACACTTTGTGATATTTCAAGGCTATGATTTGAAAAGTGGTTCAAGATTGTCTGCATCTGATAGAATCTGACTCTCAAACTGTTGCTTATACCTTTAAAGCAGTAATGGTTCAAAATCTTCTCTCCGTACTACTTGAAGAAAGCCTAAATGAGATTATTGCACTTCTATGCTGATACTTGTATATTCTGAAGAAGATTAATGCCTCAGCTTTATATTACATTTGCATTCTGTGTACTCTTTCCATGGAAATAATGCATTAAATAGTTAGCATATAATTTGAGCGTGTATCAGAAAGCGTGCATTCCACTCTCAACATTGGCTTCCCACATTAACATTGTTGCTAGACACTGCAAAGATTAACTACGTAAGTGAAGTATACTCATTAGCCTTAAAATGATCATAACAGATCTACACCGTATCTTCAAATTGCTTTTCAAAGCCTGGTTTCTATTTTTACAATCAATTTCCTAACTAAACTACATTCGTTATTATGAAAACAAATCATGTAAGTCATACACACATTTTTGTCTCCCTGTGACAGGCATTGATTGAGAAAAGAACAACTAGTTTCAACCTCCAGTAAACAGCTGGTATCCTTAGATAAGAAAATCTCTGCACACGGCCAAGCTTCCAATATTGGAAAAAAATGATGCGGTGGAAAGAAAAAGACAACAAAAGCCCCAAGTGCTTACATGAGACAACATAATTTATAACCAATATTCATAACAAAACTTAATTATCACATTCCTTTTTATATTCTGCCACTAAAGTGCAACCACAGCTTCCTTTGACATCATTGGATTCATTTCTGGGAAAAATAAAATGCACAACAAGAAGAAGTATCTGACTTTTGGTATGAAAAAATCAGAGGAGAATGGTTAAAAGATAAACTTATGCAACAATTAAGCTTTGATATATATGATAGTTCATCCTTCACAATTCATTCATAAGATCTGCATGTTCTGAAAAGGCAGAGCCAAGTTCAATCCCACTACCATTTTAGCAAGTATCTCAGGGTAGAACTGGAGTGTCTGATTGACATTTAAGCATAAATACTATAAGAGCAATTCAAATATGCACCTCTGCTTAGAAATCTTATCAATGTATGTAATAATTTTACTTAAAGATATAAAGCAATGACTCATATCAAATTGGACAAATACATTAAACAAGGGAAAATACAGAATAGAACTCAAATAGAGATAATTATTGGTCAAAGTCACATTCTGGCTGGTTCATAGGAATGCCATATGAAAGACCTATTAACCAGCTTACAGTGACCATACAGACGTTTCTTTCAAAATAAATTCCTGTATATACTACTACTTAGTGACAAAAGGGTAGAAAGAAGAGAATCTCTTTGTGAATAAAACCCCTTTCCCCTTCTTGTAAGGAAAAGAGATGCAGGAGATATTAAATGCCCTGCTTTGAAAACAACAACAAAAAAGTACTTTGCATATCGTTTGCCAATGTAAAAGGAAAACTGAAGAACGTTCCACATACACTTAATCTAGACTCGGCCACCACAATTCTGCCTAAATAAGGGACAGAGAATTATAATCTCCTTATTGGCTCCCCCCTTGGTCCAGGATGCCAGTCAAAAAGAAATCACTAAAAGAAGCTGTTGTCCCCTCTATGCAGTGCACCATACTCTTGGCAAGCTAGGCAGGAACAAAAAAGCATGCATGGTCCTCCTTCAATTAAGCACTCAGGGCAGACAAAGTGGCCTTTGGCTTCCATAATTAAAGAAGAAAAAAGCAATTGGCTTTCAGGCCATAAACTCTTGCTGAAAGAGCAGCTAAGATATGAAAGAACCAGGAAGAACTAAAGATCCAGATAACGAAGCTTCTAAGTAGTAAGGGGGAGGGGGAACGACGAAGAAAAATCATGCATATCAATAACTATCCAGAAAGGCATTTTTAAACTCTTCTTTTGTTTTTTTCTTTAACTCCTTGCTCCTTTCCACCAAATGCAATTTATTTTGATTTTTAAATAAGCATAATCATTTTTCAGAGATCGTACATAATTTTCTGGCTTAAAGCAAAAATTTAAGCTATTGAGCCATATACATCAACAATAATAAATCATACCTCCAATATTTCCAGTCAACAACACTCAGCATGATTCCAAACATATTTTTGGTTCTTCTGTATCTCATGTCATTCTGGAGGCTTTTGCTAATTGGTATATATTGTAGTGAGATAGATGTTAGTTTGTAACAGCTGGCTGCAAGATAGGTTTTCTATACACTTCTAGGAAAAGATGATTAGAGTCTGCTTCTGGGATGGAAATAGGTAACTGGGACTTTATGAGTTTGACTGCTGATGAACGTCTTGCCACTAGAACTGTCCAGGAAAACCCATACACATAAGGCAGCAGGAGGTGAAAGTTGGTTACTATTATTTCTATAACTGAAGAAAAAAACCTAAATCACAATATCCTTTTCTTTGGGTTACTTATGAAATAATGTGTTGATTTCACATACTGTAAATTCAAAAAAGACCAGTTGTTGGGTCTGACTGGGTGAAAACATAACAAGAATTCTCTAAACATTTTTTAAGGGGCTGTGAGAAGAGGGGAAGAAGAAAGAGATTAAAGTTATATGGAGTCATAATTGTTCTTTACCTACAGAGTAAGTAGAGATCTTTAAACAGAAGATGCCTTTACAGACTCTCCATGACGATACACCAGTATCCTCATCTGGAAAACACCTAAAGGTCACTGATGCTGTTGTCCTGCTCATAGATTCGAAGGATGGTATCAGTCTGAAAAAACAGTACAAAGAAACTTACCCTTCTATGCCTGATCCAACCAGAAGCATCTGCTCACACTGTCTGCCAGTCTGTTCTGCAGACCTAGTAAAAAATGTACAGCTGAAGAGACAGACTTAATTTCAAATGCATTAAATCATAGCCAGACTGCTATTTGGCATAATGAGAAAGAGCTTGCCCACTCCTTTTCTGTTTATGTATAAAAATGCATTTGCATTTCCTCTTATTATTTGAACAGACTGACCTTGAGGGTTTACATTTTTTGCTTTGTTTCCGTTCCTTTTTAATGTGCCTGCTGGATAAAAAAATAACCACCAAAGCTGCACACTCTGATGTTGGAGAAGACTTGGATAGGATGAGTTCTCTAGTTTGTTAAAATAGTACATCTTGGTTGCACGGTCCACAATGGGCTGAATTTCTCTTTGACCCTGCTCCTTTCCAGCACATGTAAAAGGAACTGATTAATTGCTTTCAGTAAGTGACATTTGTATGACACCCCCATAGGCATTTTAACAATTGCTCCCCATAGTATTCCAGTCCTTATTCCAGTCTGTATTGCATGATTGCTGTGGCACTGCAGCTGGAAGGCTGAGCAAAGCTGCTTCCAGAACATTAGCTTTCTGAGGAATAGGAGCACATCACCTGTGGAGACCACCTTCTGTCTGATATCTAACACCAACCAATGCTACAGAAGTCCTTTTCCTGAGGTGAACACAATGTATGCACAATATTGTTGAAACCGAAACAATAATAAATACCTACAAGGACATTAGTCTCTGCATTCCTGAATATTTAACAATCTTTATGAATGGTCATGGTTCCAGAAACCTGGAAGGGAGGAGAAAAGCTGCACCTCATGAATTAAGAATGCCACCACAGAGAAGTTCATGTGTGTATGTGGGCATTTGCAGGCCATAACCAGAACTATAAACATATCTATATTATCATATATATGTATATATACATACGACATATCTATAGAAACATATCTATATTATACAAAGGTATATACACACACACAGAGCCCTTTTGTTGCAGCTCCTCAGAGTACTCCTAGCCTATAAAATAGTCATGCAGCGTGAATTTGGGATGACTTGTGTCTGTTTGTGTCTTGTGTCTAAGACCTCCTCCTCTCAAATGGAAAAACACTTCAAGAATTATAAAGCACACCAGCCAAAGCAAAAGAAGGAAACTTGTAGCCAAAGTGTTTACCATGAATAGTTGTAGCTAATGTGTTTATCACAAAAGCAAGACAGTTATGAGTAACTCAGTATGCAAGAAAGATGGAAATGAGCATGAGTTGCCAAAGACTTGAAAGCTGGTGTAGAGTGAAAAAGAAGGATTAATGCAAGGGAATGTCAACACAAGGAGCTGTAACTTTCTGTTTGGAATATTGAGGATTTTTCTTTTCCCTTACTCCACATGTATGCTGTGGCAGATTGGGGAAGGCTGACTCTGAAAAGAATTTCTAAATTATATTGTATTACCTGCAGAATCAGTAGGGTAGAAAATAGTCTGATTTGAGTTTATAATCCCTGGAGACATGCATTTAAATTCAAGTCAAAGGTTATTCCCTTGGCTTTAAAGTTTTCCATTGCTACATCTGAAAGGAGAAAGTTTTGACAACTGAAATTTAGATCTTTGAGAAAAGAATAAAAAGACAGTGAATAAATCTCTCTGAATATAACACTGCAGGGGTCCTCCTCACAGACTGAAAGATACCCAAATAACAGTTCTAGACCTGTCCTTTTCTAATATTTTGTCTGTTTTCTTGCTGAAAAAGGTTCTCTCTTTAAAAAGAGAAATTCACAGCTTTAACCGTTTCAGGAAACAAAATGGATTGCATCAAGAATATTGAAAAGAAACAAAAGTAATCATCCCACCCGATGAACTTGAGGGACAAAAAGAGCCCCAAGGGCACATTTTTTGACTGCTTGACCTTCAATTAGACAATCTTCTTTCCTCCTCTGGAATTACGTTATTTTAATATATCCTCTTCCATAAGCAATATTAATAACATTATATCCCCATCTCTTTGCTGTTCTTTTTCCCAATGCAATCAAAGAAGAAAACCACTTCTCTCTCCTTTTTTTCTTGCACCATTTAAGAAAAAAAAACAAACACAGTTCTCCTCCTCAATTAGCTACTGTTGGTCTTCATATCCACAAGGGAAGGAAGTAAGGTCTCTCAGTTAATCACTCTTCATCTGTTAAACAACACAACTTCCCAAAGCCTACAGAAAACACGACAAAAGAAAGATGAAATATTCAGGCTGTTTATTATAGCTCATGAAGCTTAAGGCAGGAAAGGAAAATTTACTATTTCAAGGAGGAGCAAAAGTGTCAACTGTTGGATGGGAGGTTTTCTTCTGAAATCCAAGCAGAATTTTTAGAGTTATAATAAGATTATTACAAGACTTGAGAATCTTAAGGCATTCTCAGAGGTTGACTCTTCTCCAGCTCAGTTTTGGTTTCACCTCTAATTTCAAGTATCCCACACAAGGCATCACCTCCTCCCTTTCCCCTGACAGCCTTAGTCACTAAGATCAGAATTGCCATCAGATCCGCAATGCTCAGATCTGTGCTTGCTCTGCTGGTGACAGAAGTTACACCATATGGGTTTCAAAGGTCATAGAGTCAAGTTCTCCATGGAAGAATTTCCCACTTGTGACAATTCCTGGTCCCATTCCCTCACTATTTCTCAGCAAGGAAGGCAGAGACAGCCATTAAACTCTATTTGCATAGATACACTCTCTCTAAAGATTGGTTATGTCAGAGCCCTGAGTGAGGTACGGAGGAACCTCGCAGCCTTTCCTCCAACCCATTTTGGGCTGTAGCTGCCCATGCTCAAGGCTAGATCTGACAATGGTGCCACTGAGTAACCTCTGAGAAAAGACCTAAGAAAAACCTGCCTCTGCCCCTTAGATCAGGAGCTGTATTTAAGCTCCAGTCGTTGGCCCTTTCCGTGCTACGCTGTAGGTACACCCGCGTCCTGCTGATTCTCATCCACTAGTCCACACTTGACCTCACCTCCACCAGCCCTGGTCTTGCAATGAGGTTTATGTCCTGGCCTGAGTATGTTCACCGTGAGCAGAATCTACAACGAGAAGGAGATGGAGCAGCAGAGGGCAGCACACTCAATGCTGAGGATACTTCTTCAGTCTTCAAAAGGAAAATCCAGAGAAGCACTTTCAAAAGCCCTGCTGCATGATCTTGGTGCCTAAACTTCCACCAGCCAGCACAGGTCATAAACAGAAATACACAGAGTTTAGTTGAACTACATGACAGCTTTGGTTTATAAACTTCAGTTTTATAATTTCTATTAAGTATGTCAGTAAATCATAATTGTGAGTGATAAAAAGTCTGTAGCATAGAAGAGTAAAGGTAGGTGAGCTGTGTATGATGGGAGGAAGCTGAGGGATAAGGCTGAGGTGTGGACCTGAGTGAAGCACAGGATATTGAATGACTTAGCTGCTGATTTCCTTCCTTGCTTTTTGTGCTTTGCATTGAAGGGATACAATCTAGCACATTTCACTCATGATGACACTTTTGGATGCGCTGGTTTATATTTACATTTCAAAACATATACACAGTTAAAATTAAGGCTACATCAATATCATCAATAATCAAGACTCAGGAAATGAAAACCTACTTCTACTAATTGAACTTACCCAAGCTGTACATCCCATCCTTTAATCATTGCTATTAGCACTGTTTAGCTATTGACAGCATACAGCAGGCAATGTATACCTTGCAAGAACGGCGATTTCTTCCATGCAGAGCAAAACAAATGGTAATATAATGAGCATTAGAAATCTACAAAAAACATTTAAAAAAATTTTTGTGTAAAGCAGCTGAGCTGGTGTTACCATGAGAACATTCACTTTTGCATTTCCTGACTTCAGAGTGTAAAAAAAAAAAATTACTTTTATTAGAAAAGCTAATCCAAATGTTATGAGCTCTCCCAATTTTATTTGTTTCTCTTCCATGATGCAGACAAACATCACCACAGATGAGACTACTAGCCTCCAACTTCTGGCTCAAAGAACACATAAACCCAGATATTTCCCCAGTTTTTCTAAATAATTATGATTGGGATTGCAACCACAGAGAAAACACCTGTCCCGTCATACCTTTATAAAATGAGAGTCAAATATTCTGTTCTTTCCAAAAGAATTTGAAGAAAAGAGGGATGAGACTTCTGCTCACATTCAGCTTCTCCTGTATCACTAGAAGAAATAAAGAAGTGATTAAAAAACAAGCTATACTATCCGTTTCCAAGTTCCACTAGAATTCCACTCATTCATTACAAGAAACTGTCTATGAATCACTACAGTACAACCAATCTGGGGTGGTTACAATGGCTTAGTAATAGGCAGCAGTGAAAGCCAGGCTGCCTACCTATTTATATCACACTTATCATAATGGCATACACTTTCCTTGGAACTATAACTTACTATGAGTGATTCCCACTTCCTATACCACAAGACAAGACAGCATTAGAGGTTACATTTAATTTCTATGTCTTTTTTTAAGCCAGTTTCCTAGCTAAACAGGTTTATGCAGTCAATACTATCTGCTCTGTCAGCCCGCTTACCACCCTCATTAATCACTTTCTGAACAGTTAGCTTTGCTGAAATCTAACCTGAGGGTGGAGAGGTTAAACAGATTGTTCCCATAGGTATCATCAAAAGGAGACTTCTGGTGAAAGGGAGAGATCTCCAACTCACACCCCTGAAGAGGGGCAGGCTGTGGCGTGTACGTAGGCATCAGAGAAGCCACCATGTGAAACAGCTCAGGCACAAGACCCATGAAAAGTTTCAATCAGTTTTTGCATCTTTCCAAGGCTCCAAGGTAAAATTAGCCACAAGATCAAATCAGTAGAAGAGATTTCATTAGTACCAGTGCTCAAGGAACTAATCACTTTTATTATTTTTACAAGGTGTATAAAGAAGAGAAATGGCCTTCTTACAAAAGAAATGTTCTGTTTATCCTGTAGTGAAAAAAAGTGAAGTAAATGGTAAAATGTTGGTACTGTAAACAACTTTGTATTTCTTTTGTATGTGCTGAAAGGCAATAAATTATGTCATACTGTTGACTTTGTAATGGTTTTTCATTAAACAGCAAGAAAGGATATTGCCAGTCTATTCTCTCTTTCTTTTGTATTCCCGTTTGCCAAAAAAAGCAGAATGAAAAAAGCAAAGTCAGCATTCATACTTATACAATTTAATAATAGCCTTCTGTGCATTGAATGGGGACTGCTGCTTGCATTACTATGGACAACTAAGGGGAATCCATAGCTAAAGGAAAATATTTTTTTTTAAATGTTGTTACAAAGTATACAGTGTAAACTACTTTAGAAGCATAAGAATCCCATGTCCTATGTAAGATTTTTTTTCAGTTTGTATTATTTTAGTCCCTTATCTTTTGTAACAATTATGTTCATTGTTAAAAGGAATGCTGCTGCCCCAGCACCCATGTGTTAGCATGTGGACCACACAGATTTTTAAAGTTATCACAGAGGAAATGAAAAGTTCAAGAAAGTTAACAACTCTACACCTGAGTTTTGTGGACATTGAAAAAAGGCAAATTCCAAGGAAGATTTCAGTAATCCAGTCTAACATGAAGCTTCTCACATTTTTTCCACTAGTACAAGCACTATCCAAAGATAGAAAAGGCAGTATATATAGGAATATCCCCACTGATGATTTATAGCATCTTCACTTCAATGCATTTGGAGGGTGGGATTTTTCAAGTTTAAGTTATAACTGCACTTGTACTATATATCAAGGAACCTCACAGAAAGCAAATCAAACTTCCAGATGAAGAACAATATTACCTGTCAATAAAAACAGACTTGACTGAATTATTGATGCACAAAACTTTTGCAGAAAACAGAGAATAGACCTAAACTAGAAAACAAGCTTTTTAAAAAATTATTGTTAATTCCACTTGGTTAAGCAGTCTTAAATGGTGCTGTAAAATACTATTCTCTCTTTAGCGATTAGTATTATTTCTGTTTTAAGCCATTGAAATAAATTTGCTTAATGTACGATAGCAGCAGAGCATGCACACAGCACTGCTTTGTCTTCAGAGAGCAAGAGAATAAATGGAGCAGGCAGGCTGTAGAGCAGACACTATGCTTCCTTCAAGCTTATTAAACTTCTACAGTGAAGAACAGACCTAAAGCACACAGCAGACTAATCTTAACAAGCATCATTTCCAAGGTGTGCCATTTCTCTGTAAAACTGTGGCTGTTCTCCATGAAGCTCCACACCAGGTGCTGCTGCTGCTCACGTCCAACTCCTGTGCATGGTTCGCACCATCAGTTCCTCAGTTAGGATCTATGTTCTATAAGATAGGGTGTACTTACAAAGAGGGCCACTAACCCATGGGATATTTGACTGCCACAGGTAAATCACAACACAGATATGTGCCATGAGCCCCTTAGAGAGAGGAACTGCAGTTCTGGTCATAAAAATGGGAGCTGCAGTCAGGAGGGATGTGGGTCTAATGTACCAGCAGCAGGTGGTACATGGCTCCTTGACTACAAAAGGCAAAGAAAATGAAGGGGAAAAAGTCTGTAGAACATGGCTTATCTCCTCAGAAGGTTCCCTTTTATGTTCTTAAACCACGTGTCCAAAAATTACAAAATTTATGTTTGTGTCTATCCTGCCACAACAGTCTGTAAAAAATGACATTCACTTTTCTCCAACCCACTCTGCCCTCCACGGATTTGATTTAAACAAACTGGTCTGCCTTACCCATATGGGACTATCATGGTGCACACCTGGTCTTCCCTAGGAAGGAAAACCAAATCCATCAACAGTGATACCATTCAAAAGGCAATTCCATGCTTTGAGCAAAAGCACCTCCAAACCACAGCCCCTTAAAACCCCATAACATCATTTAGACATCATAATGCTTCAGTTTTTCATTAGCAAAGAAACCAACAGAGTTGGTTGTAGCGGGTATCATGGTCCCCAGCCTGTTAAAGCAAGGAGGCTGCAGGACCCATCCCTCCCACTGCCAGGCACAAACCACATTAAGAACAGTAAAGGACAGCCCTTCAGACACCTGGGAACTGCCATAACTTGACCTGAACAGCTGTTGAGATGACAGTAGCAAGGAGAAAGAAGGCAAGACCTCCCAAAATTTACCTAGCTGACTTTGGAAGCGAAATAGAGGCTATCTTGAGAGCGATTTGAGACTGACTCACCCAAAACAGAAGGATGCATTAGGAGTGCAATATGCTAATAGAGCATCCCTTTTATTTGCATGCAGATGCACAGAATTACAGGCATAAAAACATTGGAAAGCACCTGAAAGAGTATGTTTTCTCCCTATAAAGTATTTATGGCTGATCTAATCTTACATTAAATGTTTCTTAATAATGACAAACATTTGAATCATTATAGTCAGGGAATTGCTAGGGAATGCCATGAACTAAATGCTTAAAAACATAGAAATTACCTTTTAGTCGTCTCATTTGAATGAAATTATAAAATAGAAAATGTTCTATTCATTATTTTATGTAGGTTTTATTATAATAAACAATGCAGTTTGGTTTATGTAACAACAGTATCCTAATTAGATCTTTCTTAAATAGATACAAGTTTATTAGTTAATGTATCCTGGGTAAACCCTTCCAGCTAATGCGGTTATCACAGCTAATGCCGTGTTTTAATTCTTGCCAGTTGCTAGAGGAGTTATATATATGCACAGCATGGAAGCTTATACTTATGTTTCTTTGTCTGCA
Organism: Pedionomus torquatus; assembly: GCA_013398155.1. NCBI lineage: Eukaryota > Metazoa > Chordata > Aves > Charadriiformes > Pedionomidae > Pedionomus > Pedionomus torquatus. Next base: position 316,245 of record VZRU01000038.1, on the reverse strand, counting down.
CATGGAAAACAAAGGACATTCAAGTAAAGAGGGAGGGTAGAAAATAAGAAGTTTAAATCTCAAACTAACCTACATTTTCTGTAAGAGAAAAAACAATTAGAGGTACATGGTATGATAAATAAAAGTAGTTTTGCTGGTTTTAGTAGGTAATTTGATTTATATTTCTCAAGCAAGAGACAGCAAGGAATATTTTTTTTTAAAACTGGTACATTACTTAGAAGCCAGAATTGTTTATTTAATTGTGATAATTATCTATTGATATTCTAATGCACACTAAAACATTAGAAGCTTTTCCCTGCCTTTTCTCTTTCCCAAGAGTGATTTTCCTTATGACAGAGATAAATTTGTCTAAACTCCCTTCTTTCCAACTCCTTTCTGTCAACACAGTTTAAGCTAAAGAAAATCAGTGAGAAAAAGAAGAGGAGGAGAAGTATTTTGTTTTAAAGTGTCATCGCTTCTGTTACAAATTCACAGGTATCAAAGTAAATGAAGACGACTGACGAATTATAGATGAGATCAGGCAGTAATCAATCCCCACTCCCACTCCAAGAAAAAGCCTTACTTCTCATCAAAAACGCTGATCTAACTACTGAACATGTTTCTACATTTCCTTATTATGAGCACAGTATCATTTTGTCTTCTTTTAACACTGCTTTGGTCTGATTTCTGAAGAAACTAAGCTTAATGAAATCACTTTTTTTTCTAGGTACACAGATTTGTTTTAACTTGTTAGCCAAAATCTACCAAATTTGGGAGTGGGATAGTGATCTCAAGTTTAAACAGTGGTAGACATGTTTTATGATTTCAATAGCTTTGTGTGGTGAGCATGCTGAGTGCACTTCAGAGTGCAAACCAACATGTCCTTAAATGTGCAGCCTGCTGAAATCCAACAGTAAGCCCTGTCAAAAAATCCCAAAGAGAAGATTTTATGTTGAAGTACTTCTATTTTCCCCTTACTCTTCCTCTTATTGAAATTTTGACAATAAAGAAAATGGTAAAAGGCTGGCTTTTCCACCAGAATTTTGAAGACAATAATTCATCTGGCACACTGGAATCTCCGCTGAAGTCCTAGCATATTTTTATCACATTTCATGATGTAAGTATTATATTTATCACACATTCAGAAGTATTATATACATAAACCTGTATTTTACATATATTACTATGTATATATACATGTGATATATTTAATGTATACATGTTCAATACATACATATATATTAATATGCATATATACACACACATATAAATACACACTAGTTGAAACATTTAATCTTTTGTTTACCAAAAGACCTTTTGATTGTACTATAATGTAACGGTTTAGCATTTCTAGAAACAATCAATCAATTCTTTGAAACCTCTGTGAAAGGAAGCTTACATGCAACAAAAAAACCCAGAACATTATCAGGGTTTCTTGGAAAAATTGAAAACAAGACCACGTGCCAAACGGATTTTCCTTGTGAAAATAAACACACATAGGTTTGATACACAGAAATCCCCAGGAATTTGAACAGCTCATAACACAAAATATACACAGGAAAACATAATACCCGTAAGTCTGTACGAGCCATACACCCAAATAGTTAAGGAAAAGAAAAATTAGTCCTATTCCTCATCACATTATGCCTTTAAATTGTCATTCACCAGTTTCAGATGTGAGCACTTTATTGCCAGTTTAAGGATCAGTTATTTTTCTGCATTGCATCTAGATACAACATACTGTTCAGTTCTCTCAAGCTATTGGCCTCAGGTAGGCAACCCCTTCTTTGCCTTCTTGATATACTATAATCTCACTCTGTGTCCTCTCTGTTTAATTGAAGTTTATATAAAGGGTGGACTGTCCCAGTGTAGGAAAACATAAGAATTTGAAGAAAAAACAGGTAACAATATGAATCATATTCTGTTTAGATACAAAATACGAATACATACAGTAATATGTATATGNTAGAAAGAAATTCTTCACTAGGAGGGTAGTGGAACACTGGAACAGGTTGCCCAGGAAGGTGGTTGAGGGCCCTTCTCTGGAGATATTCAAGGTGAGGCTGGATGAAGCCCTGGGCAACCTGGTCTAGTTGGGGGTGTCCCTGTGACTGCGGGGAGGTTGGATTAGATGACCTTTGGAAGTCCCTTCCAGCTTGGATGATTCTATGATTCTATATAAAGATTTCAAAAATCCAGACTACAGTAGCAGAAGTAGCTAGATGACAAGATACTTGGTGAACAAGTTTTGCATCTTTTTTTTTTTTTTTTTTAACCATTATTATTATGTAAAACTCATTGTCTCCAAAGACTTCAAACTCCTATTCAAGGAAATTATATCATTTTGTATGCATATACTATACAGATTTCATTCTTTTAGATGTAGTATACACCTGACATATCTAATGATCTGCAAAAATATTTATTTTACACAAAGCATTGAGATTATACAATGGCTGTCTGAAAGATTTGATGTAGGCAAATATAAAAAGATTTTTTGTTAGAATTTAATCAATTATTTCAGTTTTGAAATGAGGATATGAGGAGAGGTTTAGAATGAGGAAAATATGAAAAAAAATCTATACAACTTTAAAGGCTGAGATCAGGAAAATCTTACATGAGTAATACAAAATGTAAATTTCTGTAGAATTAGGTAAACAACATGACTAACTCTTTGGATTCATGGCCCATTTATGAGATGTGGTTTGTTATAAAATGGATAAAGAATAATAGACAACATGCTAAAATAGAAGCATTTGCTCAGTGTTCAATCTCCTCAGCTTCCTCCTCCTTATAATTGCATAGTACAATACACCCAAATAATGACAGGAGGTATTATTGCTTTTAGTACAAGGGGTTATAATTTAGCAACACAAACATTGTTGAAATTCAAGAAATTTAATTCATGGTACAACTAAATAAAAAATCTTTGCTCATGAAAATAGCATTAGCAAGCATCCAATTATGAATCATGGGTTACACATTTTAAATAGATTCCCAAGGGTAGCAAAGTTGGTATAGGAAAAACTATCACCATGGAAAATATGATCTTTAATTTGTCACTAAAAAAAGTCAGAAAATTGTAATTTTTTTTTGTGTTAAAGGAAAATGAACACATGGTATGAGTACATTTACCCTTCCTTAGACAATCCATTTCTTCTTCTTTTTCTTTACATGGAGAAGTCTAAAGTAATATTCCACCTTGATCCCTCTGTCTCTTTTGATCATTTATTCCTAGACAGAAAAATAGCAGAAGTAATGAACCGAAAAAAAAATTACAGATCTCAAATTAAACACCAGAGACCTATTTAAAATAAAAAAGTTATCCATTTATCACTAAAAATTTGGCACAGCCATGCCAATATGTACTAGAATTTCAAAACTTGTGGTCAATGAAGCATAAAATAGATTGTCAGAAATACTGTCTGAAATATGAATCCACTGAAAAAAAATGCTTGAAAATACCTAAGATAATTTAAGAGACTCCAAATTGGTTGAATGCACCTCTAAAAAGTCTCTACACCCCTTTCTCAGTTGATAAAGGATTTTCTCCTAAGTGACCATTTCATAGAAGGAGTAAAAATAAGCTTTGATTTCTACATTTAAAAATGCTGTACATTTTTGTGACAAGCAAAATCTTTTCTTGTCTGGACCTTGTTTACTCTGCAATACAAATTAGTGTCAAAATAGTAAGCTTTCACTCACACTGAAGCCATCTTCTCAGAAAATTCAGGAGGCCCTCTGTCACAAAGCCCATGGTGTGCTAACCATGATGTTGCATGAAGTACAACACTACTGCAGAAAACACAACTTCTTGTCAGGAAGAAACACACTGAAATGAATATTTTTGTGGCTCTAACTCAAAGTGGACTTAAAAGAGGATTTAAAAAAAAAAAAAAAAAGCAACATAGTCCTTTTGTGCCAGTTGAAAATAATCATTCCTCAACACACATTTGAATTTTGGTGAGCCTGAATTCTACATTCCATATTAAAGCTCATCAAGGATAAAGCTGGCTACTCCAATTCACGATGATTCTCTTTACCAGCTTGGCTCAGCTTGGTTCGATAACTTCCTTAGGCCTACTTCCAGGGTACCTGGACAAAACTCGATTAATGTAGTGCTGCGTACCCCTTATTTGCCATTTTGGCTGAGATGCTTTTGGCTCTGCTGACGCTGTTCCACAGCTTGGATACTGTTTTGTTTGTGATCATACTTTCATTATTAAACAGGGATGTTGCAAAACTAAAAAAAAAAAAAAATCCAACCTCAAAATAAGAGCTATTGTGTAAAGAAAGAAAAGGGTAACAAATATGCATCTAACATTATGCATTCACTTCCGCCAATAATCATTAAAAACAAAGAGTGTTTAGCAAGCTTTGAGTTCCTTCTTATCCTGCTACTTCATTAAAAATGATCACAAGCTAATCTGTTGATATCCTAAATAAGGAAAAATAAAATCTATATATTGTCACTGTATTTTTCTCCTTTAAGAATAAACAGAATGGAACAGAATGAGATAAAAAGATTCGAGCATATCTGGAATTATCTTTTCACAAGCCAAAATTTATAAGGAATGAAACAGCAGCTGCACTCATATTGAAAAATTTCAGTCTGGACTCAGAAAACACAAGTGTGGCTACTTTCAAAACACTGACGGCCTCCAGTACAGAATCCCTGAATTTTGTAAACAATCTTTCACCTTTGTTTCAGCCAGTGAAGACGAAGGGCTGGTGAGTGAAACATACAACCAGGCTGCAAAGAAATTGGAGTCACTGTCACAGAAAGATGGCAATAATCCAGGACTGAACGGGCCCTGCCTCCTGCTGCCAGCAAATGGAGGGAAGTGTTATTTGCAGCTGGAAATGAAGGGTATTTGACTGCTGACAGGAAAAGAGCTGATGGCCAGGTAAGAGGATGGGGAATTAAATGTTTGTCCCTTTCATCATGCAGTTACTAGAAGGTACTCCAACGATCCAAGCTTCTTTTTGGTCATATTTCCCCTGCTTCTCCCCAATGTATTCAGTCCCTGTAATCACACAATACCAACAACACTTTGGTCCAAACCATTTTCCAGATAAGGAATCAAGAAAGATTAAATTTGGGCTTTTGTTTCCTCACTGAGCCCAACTGGTGAAAATCTGGTAGCTTTCTGCATTATTTACAGTGATTCAGATGTAGGGTTGTAGGAAATAAGATTAATGTTGATTTGAAAGTCTGAGAGGCAAGCTAGGAATGAGTATCCCACTGCAGCTTGCAGCCCGTATTCACAGGCAAAGACATCCAATAATTCTCAGCAGTAAGCCCCAGGACTGTAAATATAATGGCAATCTGAAATCTTCATGAGTTTCCATTTAGTATTCTTACATCGTGAGTAGAAACACGATATTTACCAGTGATTGATATCCGAGGAATATAATCTGTCTTACACCAGGTTATTTATTCAAACATGAAGAGTCCTGCAGCCCTGCCTGGAGACAGAGAGGATGCCCTGCAAAATGGAACTGATGCGTTTGTATGCGCCGTACTTGGTGTTAAACTGTGACCTTCTATCTAAAATTCCTTAAGTGGTGCATCTTCACTCAATCTTATGGACAAAGCAACAGCTTGCTGATGCTAGTAAGAGAGTGGGGCCAAGAATTCCTGTCTCCTCCTCCTAGTTCAGATTACTTCATGGCTGTGACTCTTCTTGCACATAAAAAACAACTGGCAGTATTTAAAACATATCTTCTTGGTTCTCGCTGCTGTCATCTGCAAACAAATCAAACCATGAGCTCAGAAGCACCACACAGATGAGCATACTCAAAGGCAACTCTTTTTCTTGAACAGAAGATGAAAGCATATTTGCAGCTTAGTGCAATGTTCATTATTTGTATGAAAGGAAAGTGAGGAAAGGCAATTTATGAGCATCTGTGGCCAACAGCATTTCAAAATTACTAACTGCTAAGAGGGTAATCGGCTCCATTTTGAATAATAAAAGTTTATTATTTAAAATGTTACGACTTTTAGATTAGGGGGTGACTCCTCGGTAAATTCCTAAGTAAACTGCACTAGTGGTTAGGATTCACCCTCAGTTTTCCATTCCTTTGATGAAAGCATCCAACACAGAATTCCCAAGCATGCCTTCTCAACATAGGAAAGGGCAACATCCACAAAGATGTTGCTGAGAGTTATTTGTTAATTGTTTATAAAAACAATTCTTCAATGATGGAAATTATTATATAAAGTCATATTCATATATGCCATTTTGTCCTTCCATTTAAAGTTCAGAAGGTTGCAGATCTGAAAGGCAGGCAAGTCTTTTGTTTCTGCATCACAGCAATTCCTGGGAGAATCACAGCAATAATTAAAATAAATAAATAAATAATATTTTAATCTGGAAATACCTCAGACTTCAGAAACATGCCCGTCTACCTGAACTCATACTAATATATTTGGCACCTATGAAATTACCATCAAGCTCCTTCAGGGCATGCTGTTGTATGGGGTATCTTTATATGCACATCTTCAGGCAAGGACTTGATCTCCCTGTGATTGATAGAGGCACTTACTGCAACGGAATCATAATCAAGACCAGGGTCCTCTGGAGAAATAAGAACAAATAATAATGACAGTAATCCTTTAATATCCTATTATGCAAGAATCATCTCTGCTTTTTTGTAACTTAACATTTTTTCCTCTACAATTTACAGTCACAAAATGTTGAGGCTAACTGGTAACGCCATGACCACACTGGTCATCTGCAGAATACCAGCCATAATTAAACAGCAGCGTGATGAAGTGGCATGCACATTCAACAAGTCTGGGGTTTTTTATATAAATATTTTTGAAATTGAAGAACTTGCCTACAAAGCAGAAAGAAGAAACTTGGAAGAGCAAAGGACAATATTTTAATCATTCCAGAAAAGCAAGAATCCCAGCATTTCAGACTACCACTGCACGTGCTTCCTGCAAATGGATGCATTTGTGTATTCTGGGAGGAGGGAAGGGTTATGAGAACCTGCAAAGATTTTTGTTTCTGGAGGTATATGAAACGTGTTGTTTTGGGCCAGTGGGGAATGGCAGACAAAAGCTAGTGAAGAAAAGCTGGGTAAGGGGCTGGATTCAGAACAAGGGATGAATTAGGAGAAGCAAGAGAGAAGCAGTTAACACTGATGCAAAAGAATTTGCCCATTCTTTCAGACCTGCATTCATTCTGAAGTTTATGGGCATAGGAGGCTGGAAAAAATATGATTCTTGTTCCACCTTTCAGTGCTAAGCATCTTGAACAGAAGGGAAAAGAGAAGAAAACGGAACAGTACAAATGGACATGGCAGACTCCTACATACAGTAGTAAACAGAAAGAACGTAAGAACAGCACACAAAGATTATTTGTTGCTCGTCTCCTCGTCTGTAAGACACCCACATTCCCTACCAACTCCTGCAAGATGCAGTTAAGGCACAATGTTTGATGAAGATAAACCCCAGATCTTTCAAAATAAAAATGTACCCACTAAACAGATAAATATCATATGGCAAGAAATATACGTACGGTAAACAATTCTGTTGATGCAATGCAGAACGTAATCTTATTTGTTGATTTTGGAAGAACATGTTTGTTCAGAGCCTGCAATAAACAACCAAATGTTCTTCCGTCAGAAAGCACAAATCAACCAAGTTACTTAAGAACTATTCTAAGAACACTTAATAGTATGCAGGTTCAGTGACTTATTTTCTATTTTAAGCAGGCAGAGAGGTACAGCACAAACAATCTGCAGGATAAAAGCCTGACAGCAAAAACTCCACACATACCAAAGAAAATAACGTGCCTATGACAGTTACAACAGCAGCAATTTTCAGCTTCTTACACTACTCATGCAACACACTTTGCAGTCATCCCTCTTGCATAAATCTGTACGTTATAATTTTGCGTTCCAATGGATCAGTTTGTATGCTCCGTATCTGCAAATGAGCCAGATAATACAGAATGTGAGAAGTCATTTGTGCTATCAGTGACATCAGGAGTTTTGCAGCTGTAGTTATTAACAGATATTTTTTCATCCAGCAGCATCGACTAAAATCAATCATTCTGATAACTAGGCATGGCATGAGCTGTCCACCCTGTCATTTCAATCTGATTAATCACACATACACAGACCTTTACCTTAAAGGAGCAATTGTTCACATTTAATCACGAAGATACATTCAAGCATACCATCGCAGATTACTAAATTTAAGTGCAATTTATGTCTTATATTTTGGCAAATACATTTATGATAATATGGCTTTGGCATATAGATGTATTGTTTCATTCATTTTACAAACATTATAATCTAAGCTAATGTGCTGCATTTCGAATCATTTATCACATCAGATTTGCAGCTTTTGAAGCTTCCGTTATATACATATCTTTATCTGCAACTTTATCCTAATAAACCAGGTACTGATAAATTATTAGTTCCTGTGTATTTTTCAGACTGTGTGTACTAGACAATAGGTAACTTCTTCATCATACGTGAAAATTGACTTCATTTTACCTGAACAGCCTACATTCTATTTACTGGTCCTTCTTTTGTTTCAATTTTCATTTTTAAACTTGAAACAAAGCACAGCATTTCCCTTAAGAGTTATGCAGCACATGTTCTTTCTCCTTTGGGTCTTTGAGTGTTTTGGTGGTTATTTTTTTTTTTTAAATTTGTTTGGGTTTTCTTGTTAAAAGGAAAGGCATACAAGACAGTCCTTACACAATCAATCATAAAACTCTACAAGTCAAAGCAGACTGCTCCAGCGAAAACACACTGCTATGCTAAGAACAAGTCAAATTTGAGATCTGTCAAACCGATAACGTATTTGACTGTGCTAGAGACATCCTACATTCCAGATATACTTCTTGATTAGGCCTAAGCACAGAAGTGCATCCAAGTGTCCCAGGGTCCACCACTGCTCAGCAAACCACTTTGGCATATGCCTCACTTTCAGCTCAGAAGCCAATGAAATATAAGTATGTGCTGAAAATTTAGTATTAGCCTAAGTGTTCTGCTGATACAAGGGGACAAAACCACAATCATTGGTTCTGCTGCTAAATTGAAGTCATATGTAGCAGACAACTGCATTGTTTGTTAACGCATATCCAGCAGGTGACTCCTTAAGCTTTTAGATTCTTCAAAAGCATAAATTCACCAAAATTTCACAATCTGGTATTTTTCTGAAGACACATATGCTAGGCATTATTTTTTATTTACTGTTTCTACACTACACAGTACTTATGCTTTGTAATAGGTACTTTTTCAGCCTGCTGCACTTGAATGTATATGAATTGCCTGATTATCATTTTTACATTTTACACCTAAATAAGTACATTTTCAAATAATTTTATAAATAGTTTGTTCAAATAAGGCAAACTACTATTAGTCAAAAAATATAATGGATAGAAACATTTTGTAGCCCAGTGTGCAGGAGCTCCCCAAACAACAGGCTTCTATTCCGGTTGCTGCCCAACCAGGCTCTCAGAAAATGACAGGTTAATAGGTTGACAAGCAACTAAACACTTGCAATAGGGGAGAATACATTCTTCTGCCAAAGAATTTTGAAGAGAAAAACCAAAATGTTGGAGGGAACCAGAGGACTGTTTATGTTTAAATAAATTGCAGAGACATAGATGCGTGAACAGAGTGCAAATAATTACTCAAAACCACACAGTACATTTATTTCTTCAGTCCTGGACTGGGATATAGAAGGATATTGCTTTCTACCACGTATACATGCACCAGCAGTATATACATTATAACACTTCCAGAGGTTCAATCATCGTTCAGTAATGCAATCAACAGTAGCTAGGCAGAATGTAACAAGAGTGTCATTGCCACTAGAAATCTTAATATAAGTGCCCCTTAAGACATAGAAAGCTGACTTTTCAAAACATGCCTCCTTCATCACACCTTTAAATATTTTTCAGTGCAAGAACAATTGTTGTACCTATCTCATTCAGCAGCAAAGCACTACAACTCTGATCTGGATGTTGCAATGCACCTTTATCAAGTAGAAAACAAGTACCAACAACCTGCACAGCAACCTATATCTTATGCAAAGTGTCTTACAGGGATATACTAGAGCAAGTGATTTTTTATCTTTCGTAGGTGCTGGAAAAAAAAAAAGATTAAAATGAGGATTTTTGTCCATATAGCCATATACAAATTGAGAATTCAGAAAACGCAACCACAGACCAGAACATTAGTCCATCTAGTATGTAGCGCATCTCTATAGCTGCTAGCATCGAGGAACTTGCAAAATACCTGTCATTAAGTAAATTAGGATAATATTTCCGAAGTCACGGGTTGCACCATACCATTGTCTTTAATAGCTACTCAATAGCTGTTTCTCTCTTGATTTTCCAATCTTTTTTTTTAAATCAGGTTGTACTTTTGACCCTCTGAAAATAGTGGAGATGCACTCCACAGTTTAAATTCTGTAGTTTCAGGGGAAAAAAAACTGGTGGGTGTTTTGTTTTTTTTTCCCCAGTCTAAGCCTACTAGCTCATAACTACACTGGATTTCCCTGATTCTTATGGAAGATGATGAACAGCTAGTCCCTACTTATCCCCTCTGCAGCAATCATCTGTGTATTCACCTCTGTCACAGCATTTCCCACATATACAGCTCTCTTAAAAGTTCCAATTGGTTCAGCCTGTCCTCATAAAGAAAGTCATCTAGATACACTTTCTTGGTTTTTTTCTTAAGACCATTTGACAAAGAACTTGATAAAAAATAGTCTGAAATTCAAAGTACGTGGGAACTATGTTTCCTTCTTCAAAAGCTTTCTTAATTATTTCCCTCTACATCACATTTTATTAATTTAATTTATTTTCAGTACTATACTGCAGCAGCCCTCTGGAAGAACTCTTTCAAACATCTGGAATTTATCACCTTACTGTTTTACTGAATATGCCCTTATGAAAAAAGGCTAACAAGAACTATCAAAATCATCTTTCTGAAATGCTTTCATGCTCAGACGTTTTTTAGTATTTTCTCCGACATCTTTGTGTGATACAATATTTGGATACATTTGGGCAGAGAAGAACCTAATGAATTTCAACAGGAGCAAGTCTAGAGTCCTGCACCTAGGGAGGAAGAATTCCAGGCACCAATATAGGTTGGGACTGACCTGCTGGAAAGCACTTCTGAGGAGAAGGATCTGGGGGTCCTAGTAGATTGTGAACTATCCATGAGCCAGCAATATGCCCTTGTTGCCAAAGGAATTCTGGGCTGCATAGGGAAGAGTATGGCCAGTAGGTCAAGGGAGGTCATTCTCTCCCCCTACTCTGCACCGCTGAGGCCACAACTGGAATACTGCATCCAGTTCCGGGATGCCCAGTTCAGGAAAGACAGGGAACTACTGGAGAGAGTCCAGCATAGAACAACAAAGGTGATTAAAGGAATGGAGCATCTCCCTTATGAGGAAAGGCTGAGAGAGCTGGGACTCTTTAGCCTGGAGAAGAGAAGGCTGAGGGGAGACCTTATTAATGCTTATAAGTATCTGAAGGGTGGGTTGAAGGAGGATGAAACTAGACCCTTTTCAGTTGTTCCCAGTGACAGGAAGAGAGGCAATGGGCACAAGCTGGAACATAGGAAGTTTCATTTTAATATGAGGGAAAAGATTCTTTAGGGTGAGGGTGACGGAGCCCTGGAACAGGCTGCCCAGGAAGGTTGTGGAGTCCCCTACTCTGGAGACCTTCAAGACCTGCCTGGACTCCACCCTGAGTGATGTGCTCTAGGCAGTCCTGCAGGTGAGTTTAATTAGATGATCCCTAGACATCCCTTCCAACTCTAACAATTCTGTGATTCCATGATTTTTGGTTGATACAATATTGCAGTGATTCTTGCCACTGATACAGAAAGGCATACTAAAAGGTTTTGATTTCTTCTGTTCTCCAATTCCTTATGCCTTATGCAGTGCCCATGACTTTTCACCCTGTAATCATTTCAAAAATAGGAGTGCATTCAGGAAGCAAAGAAATTTCAGTTTATCAGAACTGAATCTGGTATATTAACATGGCATAAGTAATTAATTGACGAATATTACCAACAATCTGTTTATATTGTTGTACTTCAATCCAGTGCAGATCATATGGAGGCTATGGAATCCCTAGAGCTTAAACTTTTTTTTCCCTATTTAGTGTATTTCAGGAAGTCAACATAGAAAGAAAAAAAAAAGATGATGATGTTCTGAATTCTGTCATCATGCTCTATCATGCCAAGCTCCTTGATACAAAGATTCAGAAAGGAAGATATTTATTAATTTAGTATAATTTCTAGGTGCAGAAGAAATTTAAACAGAATAGAGAAAAATTCACAGAATCTTTAATGAATATTAATGATGAAAAAAAAGGGATAAGATCAAAACAACATTTTAAAATAAGGTCACTAAGTTACATTTGGTGCCTCTTGTATTATTAACTGATACGAATATGCACCAAATCCCCTACTAAAAATACAGCATTAAAAAACTCCAAAAATTGTATGGTGTTTTCTAACTGCTTTCAACCGTCAAGTGAGACACTTGGTCAGATAGATCTGAATGCATACATAATATTATTTTTTTCTTTCTTTGTAATAGATTTGTAATTATGATATTACCTTAATTCAGCCTCAATAACATAAATGAAAGCAAGACACTGTGCATATGATATACTGCTATACAATAAGAAACATAGGAGCTGAGCAGGCCTTTCCTTTTAGTTATGTAGCAGTGATATGGTCATAATTGACATTTTTGTCACGTCACTGCGTAAGTTCCAGTTTGTGCTGCATAAATGCACAGAAATTCAGCTGCATTTCACCACTCTCTTCCCCTACCTGCCATTTTAGTTTCTGCTCTCTTCCCCTCTGTCTCTTCCTTCCAGTCATTCATCACGTATGAGGATTCAATTTTTTTTTCTTCTGCTTGTTGACAGGAAAAAAAAATAAAGAGGCTATAGTGTCTGCGAACTACATGGTCCTAAACAAAAATCATCAAAACTACAATCAACATCTGGATAAGGTCCTCCAGTTTCATTCAGAATGAAGCATAATTTAAATCACAACATTACTAATGCTGAACTTAAAAACAAAAAATACACACACAGAGAAAAAAACCCAACCAAACAAAAAAAAAACAAACAACACAAAAACCAACAAAACTCAGAACATGTTGCAAAATGAAAGAATCAGATGTGATTTATGCTGCACATCCAATTCTAATTTTTATAGAATATATTTAATGTAGGACATATCAACCATATTAATATTCAGGTCTACCCCTTTAAGTATCACATAGTCACTAATCAGAGCTGAAGGGGACTGAGCTTTTTTCACACAGTATTCATTCTCATTTTAAAATGACTTAATTTTGAACTATTTTATATTCAAAACACTTTTCTTTATCTGGCATGTAACCCCTACAGTTCAAGTAGTTAAACAAACAGCATCTAATTTGATATTCTGTAAAATTAATTTCAGTAGAAAGGCTGATAAAAACAGGTAAGTTTTTTCTATTTTATAGGTTTTTCTAAAGCTTGTCCCTCCAGAATTAGATCTTCATAGCAGCCTTCATCACCTTCACAACCTTTATAACCAAGATTCTTTTTTTCATGAGATGTTACTTACATATGCGGTAGAATGTATTTCAAAACACACCCGATTGTGCTATTAACACATAGGCATATCTTAAAAAAAATAAAATGTCACTTATTGAAAAGCAAAGATTTCATCAAAGAATTTCAGTGCAATTATGGCACCCAGAATCAAATGGTGCTCCTGGAACCATAGCACTCATACATGGGCTCTGTTTAGTTGCAATTCTTGTTCCACAGAATTATCGCTTCTCACTCACTGAAGCTCTCAGCTGAGCTTTTGCTTCACAACAGGCCCACTGAGGCTGTATCTACTGGATTTTCAAACCACCACTATACTGATTCCTTTTTTCTTTTTTCCTTTATTTTTTTTTTCCTGATAACAAGATTCAGCTCATCTTGTCACACTAGAATTGTTCAAAATAATCCTTGCTTTCCTGGGCCAACATTAGTTACAAAACAGAATTTTCTGAATGCCAAAGGAGATTTTTTCCCAAGTCCAAACATCTGGACTGACAGGATTTTTCCTTTTGAACATCATGTAGAAATTTAAAGCATCTAAGAAGAGAGATAAAACTTATATGGCAAGATGGAAAGAGGCAATATGAATATCTTAGCTATTTTTAGCATTCCAAAAGCAATTATTTAGTCTTTTATGTATGCTAGACCCAGCTTGAAGACATCTTCCCTTCAGCTTCAGGCAGGTTTGCACAGAGTCCACAGGAGTGGTGAAAGGTCCTCCCCCTGCCTCAACCACAGCAGCACTCCAAAAATGTGGTTGCACATATGTGCAAGAGAGAGCCCTTATTCATCAGCTTTTGTTTTGTTCACTCAAGTGAACAGAAATACCATGCTACTTTCAAAACAACATGAGGGCACAGAACAAGAAAAGGCTGGGCTGATGCTACCAGAGAACAGAACCTCTGAGGATGGAGATGACCATGTGAGACCAAACCTCTCCCTATAGCAGCAATGTCTAAGTAAAATTATCCTACTCATCCAGTTCAGAAAATGGAGAAGAAACTTACAATGCTGAGCTAGGAGGAAACTGAGGGAAGTGTGGTTTTGGACAATGAATACATAAGGCACTTACACTAAGAGCACTAATGGACCTTCAGAGTATGTACCAGTGCACACAGAAGGCGGCTCAGCTTGTCTCTGAAGTACCCTTTCAAGATGGGCTAACATCTAATTGAATACGTTAGTCCCACCACTTCTCTCCATGTTTATCTCTGGTTCCACTTATACAAAAAGCCAACTTCTCGTGTCAGGAGTCTCTCCTTCCCTATTTTCCCACATCACTTGTCAAATGACACACAGCCTTCACTACGGCAGAAGGAACAGGCAGTGGGATCATTCCAAATCTGACAACAGACAAACAGATCCTTCTAGGACTTCCTAGTTTTTGTTTGGCTTATGGTATTACCATTTTGGCATCAGTTTGAGGTATACATCTTCTCTCTGGAAACTCATCTGTTTCACCCACCTTCTCTACTTTTTGCTAAGTCTGCTTGACCAGAAGGCACAGCACTCCCTGAAGCTCCTTAACACTGTAGAAGGACAACAGTAACCACAAAATACATTGCAGAATTCAAATGAAACTTGAAGAAAATAAATCTTTTTTCTCTAAGCTTTAAGAGGAAGTAAGAATTCAGAAGGGAGAAAAACTGTGACGTGAATAAGAACACTTGCTGCTTTTTGAGCATGTCTTTTACCACATTTCCACCTCAGACTAATCTGGCCATCGTCCTGCTTTTCAGCAAAGCTACAAAAGCCCTACATTCCCATTCCCTGATCAAAGGTGCAGGCAAGCGTGGATACATTGGCTGTAATCACTTTGTTCCATGAATTTGGACATTGGTAACTCTCCCTTCAAAAGCCTGTGATCAGCTCTATGTAGAGGTTTTCTCACAGCTACAGGAATAAATTAATTTAGGGGTTATAAAGCATTTGCAGGAGAGAGAGACTTTCCTAACAGCCCGTACTGCTGCCTATCTTAAGTGTGTTCCTTTTTTTGTGATTCCACTCACAAAATCAGTCATGAGAGGTCAAGTTTTCCAGCAACACTTCATTTCTTCCACCAGTAAGCCCCCTCTCATTGAGGAAACTCTACCTTGTTTAAAAGCAGCTTCTTCAGTTTTTCACACCTTTGCTGTACCAACGTTTTCTCTTCACAAGTGAGAAGTATCTCCGTTTGAGTCACTTATCCCATGCTATTTTGTTCCCTTATAGATTGTCTATTAAATTGTTAACTCAGTCACAGAGGAGCAACTTTGTGAACAGTGGTAGTAACAAAATCACTCCAATGCCAGTGTTCCCTCTATATGCATACCAGTGGGGTTTAAGTTATGCTCATAAAAATTCTTAGATCTTTCTTTTAAATTTTCCACAGAAACTGGGAAAAGACACACATCATCGAATCCAGTAAGAAAAAAAATAAATACACATAACCTCTACAGGCTGCCCCTTAACCCATCTTATAGTTTGACTGCTCGGTTATTTATGCTGCTTTATGCTTGTCGTCAAGGTGGTCTAACGCTGTCTATGCCATTGGGCTGGTGCCAGGCACTTCTACAAGCCACACATGGAGGCACATAACAGCACTTTCCCTCAACTGTGTGCTCCACGGATTAACAGGGATCAGTGCCCAAATGTGCATAAGAACATTGAGAAGCATCTGATGACTCTTAGGTTTCACAAAGTTTAAGCGATGACACTTCCCACCCACCTTCCTCACCTGTGCAAGCTCAGAGCAGAGAAGCAAGGCTGGTTGGCTAGACCACACTGACAAGATAAACACATGCCCTTGAAAGCGCCACCGTCCTATTGACGTCAAAAAGCAATGGATTGGGTCCCCTGTCAGACACAGAAAGCAGACATCTGCTTCGCTGCGAATGCAAAGAGGAATTCATTAAGTCAAGCATAGTCTTATTCCAAACCAAACACTATTAACATTTGAAGTGCTTAAAATTTTTAACTAATGTAAATTCTCTTCAAAGTCTCTTGATTTTCTGTGTTAAATAATGATAAATGTTCAAATCGTGAATTGTATGATTCCTTCTTATTTTATTGTTTAATTTTGGTGAGGCTTCTTGATACCTTCCCAGCGCTGCTCCCCCGCCCCATTCTATGCATTTCTCCCCCCTGCTGCGTGCATCTGCTGTGTCTCTCTCTCACTTGCTCTCTCCCTGCTGCGTACATCCACTATTTCTCCCTGCCACTCCTATATGCATGTTTGCCATCTATCTCTCTCCCCCTCCTGCTGTGTGCATTCAGTGCCTCTCCCCCTCCCCCAGTACACACATCCATCCTGCATCTTCCTCTGCTTCTGCTGTGCACATAAGCCTTTTCTCAGCAACTCCTACAGGCATTCATGAATACCTTCCTCTGTCTGCCTGCCTTCCCTCATGCCCTCTCCTCTTTTTCTCAGCCCCCCTTTGCATGGTCCTTATCTCTGCTGATCTTTATCCTTTTCTTCCTTCCATCTTTTTGATATTCTAGTTCCTTCTCCCTCCTTATCTGCACCACCCTTCTCTCGGTCTCCCCTTTGTACCGTTTCTCTCCAATTCTCTCTGATCTGTTCTCGCAAATTGATTCTACAGGAAAAATGTTCTGCTGTCGTTTGCAGAGGTGTGCCAGACCGCATTGCAAATCATTCAGCAGTGTGTCAAATCTAACGGTATCAGCTTAATTTGCAGAAGAATCTTTGCCTCCTACCAACAGGCACACAGAGTAGTCTCCCAAAACACTTTTGCTGTCTTTTTTTCCTCATATTACTGCACTATTGGGCTCATTTCCACGTAAAGCAAAGTACATCAGGTGTGCATACCTGTCAGATCCTTACTGAAGAAAAGAAAAGGATCTGTTATGACCCTGAGCTTAACTGTTGGAATTTAGGTCACAACTAGACATGGGCATTAATTACTACAAAATAGCCAGATAGATATGAAACATTTTGGATGCTTTTTGCCCCTGTGAAGGAGCGATCAGTAATCCATGGAACAATACTGAACTATACAAATTTGGTTGTCTCTGCTTCTCCTCCCCTTGCCGGGAGGAGCAGAGGTTGTCAGAAGTTGTGAGGAGAAGGGTATTACCGGCATTGGTTCTGGCCACCCAAGCTTAGTCCCAGGCATCCCTGGGGACCTTGCATGGTCAGATGTCCCTGTGGTGGCCAGGCTGCATTGAATGAGTTTTATGAGACAGGGAGCATCTCCCAGGCTGGTTGACCTTGTCTGGCTGGTGACTGCTTTGAGCTGATGCTCCTGATTGGTGTAGCAAGTCACCAGACAAATGTTCTTGTGTAAGTTTAGTTCTGCTCTTTCTGCAAGTTACATGGTTTTCTTAATAACAACTGTCTAATTGTGCTTTATCTAACAGAAGTTACATCCTTAACCATTACATAGAAATGTACAGGTCAAATTCTGGGCCTCCACAGTCAGTCTGATTTTTCTGGATACATCAGCTCAGGAGGCCAAGACACCAACTGCAAAGATTTACATTTTCCAGTTCTCAGTATAATCAGGGTCAATGTGGTTGGTAGTTGTTACATGCACATGCTTTATTCACTATTTAACAAACCACCTCTTCCAAATAATTCCTAAATCAATTACCATACCAGGCCAAAAAAAAGTAGCCTTCCCTTTCTTCCTCTCTTCCAAATAAACCTGGAAATTACCAGTTTTCTTGAAAGATGTCAGTTTACTTATACAACTATGTTCATGTTTTCATCCTTCCTAAGCAGACTGATTAATCTTGGTATCCCAGAATCTCCTGGGCTTTTACCTAGCCCAGTTCTCTGCTATCTTGCATAATGTTTTGCAATCATTTTTCAGAGCATTTTCTTCCAGTACCATCTTCAAACTATTTCACCCTTTTGCACTGCTCAGAAGGTAAAACTTTCCTACTCCATTTCTAGAAAGCTTCTAATTTCCAGCTTTATTCTAAATTTATCACATCCAGGTTATACCAACTTGTTCATGTGTAGATTGTCTTTTAGATTAAATGAGCTGTTCTTTCCCCTGGAATGAAAAAAATAATATTCCGTCTCAGATTTTGCTAAATCCAGTTTACACATTTATTTCCTGACAAATACTTCCTCCTTCTTTACTGAACAAAATTCAAATTCATCCTATGATTTTTCATTTCCCTTTCCAGTTGATATATAATAACAGTGACTTAGTCATTTAGTGATAAACTAATTGACCCAACTCCTTCTTCCACATCAAGATATTTCATCAACTTACTCTCACTTTCCACATCCAAGCTACTTGATTGTATGTAATCATACAATCACAATACTCAGGAACTCTACTAGTGACACCTTCTTCCTTCAGGAACTCTACTAGTGACACCCACACAACCCTGTACTTTCTCATTCAGCACTAACCAGTGCCGTCTCTCATTTAGCTAATCATATATTTTACTTATACCAATCCCTAGTTTTCCAGTTTTGATTATTAGTATCCAGATACTAACTTCCAGGTATCCAATACAGACAGATGACATCAACCACAATTCCTTGGTCTAGAAATTCATTAATTTTAGCAAAGAAAAATATCTTCTCCACCTGGCATAATGCACCTTTAGTAAACACCCATAGCACTTATCCCACTTTGCATTATCCTCAAGCCTTAAATAATTACATTTCATATAAAGTGTGTCCTACTGTCTTGCTAAGGCTTCACTTAGATTTTTCTTTTTAGAACATATTGGATAGATTTGCTCTATGCCCACAACTACCTTTTTTACTGGCTGTATAATAATATGTACTAGGTTGTTGGTTTGGTTTTTTTTTTCCAAAATCTAGGATAGAAATTACACAATCTTTGAGGGAAAAAAAATGTTAATTTTCACTTTGGCTCTGATGACTTCCACACACATGCCTAGGCTGCTGATTTCCACTTTTGTAAGTGGAAGTCTAGTCAAGTCATATCTTCTTTGTCACTTTTGTTCTTCATGGCCTCCTCCACAGTTACCTATTTTGTTTGGGATTGAAGTCTTAAAGTTTGCTAACCCCCCCTAGATCTCTGCTAGTCCTTCTCTTCTGCTCCCTGCAGGTGGCTACATGCATCATGGCACAAGAAAGACTACTGGAGCTCTTTAACACTCTTGCCATTCCAAACCCCTGAAATATGAGAATCCTTTCACAGGCAAGGAAGGTGTTCTTGGTCAGGTTACTCCAACATACCTGCAGTATAACAAACCTAGAAGCACTAACAAATTGCTACCAGAGACAGGCATTTGAAAAGGCATATATATTCATGTTACAGGCTTCCATATGTATTCCCATACCTAAGTATTGCTCAGGTTTTCTACATCATCATCTACTCAAAAGTGTATTTAAACTGCAGTGTTCCCACCTGTCAGTACTGACTCAAAACTTCTCTAAATAGTTCCTGCTCCAAAACCTGCAGTCAGACCTATACTTCTTTGTCCAAGAGTCTACTGTTATGGTGGTACTTTACCAGACAGATTGGAAGTACTTCTGCAGCTCCTGACAAATTTTATTGAACCATATGCGAGTTGGTAAGAGAGTCAGTAAAAATATTCCCTGATAGTAAATTCAATTAACTTTTCTTCCATCACAGAGAGAACTGCTAATCATTTTTTTAAATGAGGCAGAACTTTATATTAAAATGCATAATCACACCTGCTTTACATTTTGTATTAAATAAGTACATTTTGCTTTAAGAGAGCATGGTCAATGTCATTGTAGCAGGAAGAAATTTTGGCAGTTGTACAGAAAAAAAAAGGATGAAGGATTTAGTGCTTCAAAAATTACCTGAGACTGAGAAATAGATTCAGTTGCTGAATACCTCTGTGAAAGTGATCAACACAAAAATGAATAACATTTCCACTGTCATTTTTACCACACAGTTTGAATGTTGACACTCCAAAGAGATAACAAGAATGGTCCAAAAGATCAAAGTTCCTGTCGCAGGCTTTCTGAACTTTCAAGGAGATGATAGTACATCAATTTATACTTGGTTCAATATTTGGAAATGTTCTTTTTCTTTCTTTATTCAAAGAACTTTAAGACTCATCTACATGACTTTGTGCTAATGAATAGATTCTACAAAGAATCTCAAAATAGGCAGGTCCATACCTAGACATAAAAGCTTAAAAAGTGAATTAGGGTATTTCTAATGAAAAGCACTTTATAAACATGAAAGAACAGTGGGAAAAAAATTAGGGATATTCTTTTGCACATAAAAATATCTGCAATATTTTTGTCACCTTCCTAAAGTTAAAACTCCGTTTATATTTTAAAGAATAAGTCACCACCATACCCCAACTAGGCTAAAGGTAATTTTATCTTGGTCATCTAGAAACAGGTCAAAACAGTTCTGAATTTCCTGCCTTTTTTGCCAAACAAATGTTCTTCATCTGAGAATAAATTTCCATGCCCTGACGGAATAAGCTGCTCACAGGAGAATGATCTAACAAAAATGACTGAGGCTCAGGATATGAATGTAAAACTGATTGCTTGACCTGCTCTGTAACACAGCTCATATCATGCATATGCACCTGAGAAGCTATTATGATTTGCACATCTTCTGTCTGAACAACTGCCATCCTATCTGTAATAACTTTACCAGTTAAATCACCATCTGTTTCACAGGCTTTCAAATGTTTATATCTCCCTTTTCTGTCCTAGAAAAAGAACAAGATTGTTTTCCTGTATTGTATGAGAAGAAGTATCCCTGCACTCAGCTGGAGAGCTAAGCTAATGTATCTTAACTATCTCTATCAAATCAAGATTCAGATTTTAGCATTCAGATTAGATGAAACAAAATCCATGATCTTGCTTTCCATCTAGAAGGCAAGATAGACCAAGAAACGCATTATATATTTTCCTTCCTCCTTCCATCCCATCTGGTAAATTTTCCTAAACACCAGTGTAACGGTGATAATGAATGCACAAGAAATAGACCCCTGACATGTACCAGTAGAAATGACACAGCATTTACAAGCATCCCATGTAAGTCCTAGGTCAATATAACAGAGAAAACTGGGATGCTCCTGGCTGTTTTAAACTCCAAAAACTACAAGCACTGTCCTCCAGAGAATCATCAGCTGGAGATAAGAGAGCTTCCATACTGCTATACAATTTTTCATTATTAAAACCAAAACAAAACAACAAAAAAAAAACAACACAGCAAACCAAGCCCACCCCACCCCAACCCAAACAAATGCACAACCAAAACCAAAACCCCAAAAAATCTGAAAACCAACAGTCACATTGACCTATCCTTGTCTACAAAACTCAAGGACTCAAGGAAACAGTAGACATACTCTCCATCAGAGGAGTCCATTATTTCATCCCTGCATTTTTACTACACAATTATACACATGGACAGTGCTAGTGTCTGCTGTAGTTGGCTCTGAGACAATACCATGCAGGTCAGACACTTAGAGGTCTGGTAGGAGAGGGCTCAAAGGGAACTTTTGCAAAAATGTCTCAATATGGATTTGCAGAAGCATTCTGGCACAGTCAGAATTGCTATTCAGCTCCCAGGACCCCAGATTAAAAAATCAGAGTAGAGATCATAGTGACTATATATAAAATCTTTCACACTGGACAAGATTAAGATTAATCAGTTTGTCTCTCTTGATACCCTTCCTGGATATAGTCAGAAACTTTTGTTTTTTGTTAAAGCTGAAAAAAAAAAGCGTTACTCAATTAAAATGACAAATACGCATTAGAAAGTGACCACTTACAAAAGGAGCTTCTGCTATGCTTCTGTATGCTGCTCTATTATTCAATTTTACTGACACAAAGAAAAATTACTTTCCACTCATTGTTTGTCATAGTCTGCTCTCTTCCCTCCTCACGACAAGCGGTTCAGAGAGTTAGCAATATGGTGCCATCTATCAGGAAGCACAGAGGCAAAACAGTTGTGAAATCATTTTCCTCATGCACATCCACCCTCACTCCTCCCCTCTCTCTCCCTCACACCCACCCCTCTTTTATTAGAGAGATTTAAAAGTCGTTGGAAACTGCACCTATATCAAGGATGGATAAATTTGTCAAAGAAACCCCAGCAACTGAGGCACAAAACCTTCCTGTTCATACCATAGCTCTACCCTCTTCAAACTGATAAAGAGCATTCAGAGCATTTAGTTTATAATTTAGAGATGTAGGCTTAATGTTCATTAACGTAACACTGAGTTATGTTAGCACTAAAGTCAATAGATCAAGAAAACCCTTGTCTGATCCCAAGTAACATGGAGCAAAAATTACAGAGCGGCGTGGCAATCTCAAGGAGTTGTCCCAGGTGCTTCCTCTGTCCTTCCCTTGCCCCATGGAAGAATTACCTACGTTGGCCCTTTCCCCAGCCAAAGGCCACCTAGCCTTTTATTAAAGGACCTCCAACAGCAACATCTTTACAACCTGCTTTTAGCACACACAGCTATCTAGCAACAGTAACCTCTAATTTAGGTCAGCTTTACTGTAGCTGTTAACCGAAAGTGTTTCCAAGTAGTCAAGCAGGAATTAAAGCTTTCAGAAGAAGTCTCATGGGCAGCAGTTGCAAAAGTCATTGGCACAGAAGGGAGAGAACAAGACGGGTACTAGTTCAGAGCAAATGCTGACCAAAATCATTGAGAAAAGCAAATCTACTCGGTAATTTTTTAAAAAGAAAAATAAACAATCTCTGGGAAAAGGAAAAGGGAAACTACTAATGCTCTGAAGTTTCTTAATACACCACTGAAAGAAAATGGAGGCTTTTAGCTACTTAAAAAGTGGCAGAGCGTTCTCATTGGAGAGTTCCTTGGGAATTTAAAACCAAAGCAAGGCTCCCAGACTAGTATTCCAGCATGAAAAGCAGGGCCCTGCAAGCTTTGAGATGTTAACCTCTCCTTTTATTTTCTAATTCTTTTTTAATTGCAAGACTACTAGCATGGAGAATATCTTGGGCACACAGACTCTTAAACACTCTGAATAAAAGAAGTTCCAAATGTTCAAGAGGAAGCTGGCAATGCTACACTGTCTTCTCACCTGCAAGAGGAAAGAATTCATGTACAAAGTCAGCGTCTTCTTGCTATTAAAGCAAGCAACAGCTGAAAAACTCTGCTGCTTGAAGCATCTCTACTCATCTTCCTTGTAGTCACCTTCAAAAGTCACCTAGGATTTTGAAGTACAGGGCACTGAAACAAATGTTCAGTGTCTTTTAAAGTGTCCAGAAATGAATGAGCTGCCAGACTCATCAATTTCTAGAAACCAAGGTGACAGAACTATCAAAGACCCAGAGAAGTAACTACTGCAGTGTCTAGCCTGACCTTCTGTGATGATGTGCAGAGGAATGCAGGAACCACAGGCCTTATTACAGGGAAAGAGCGCTTTGCTCTTGTAGCTTTCAAAACAAAGTAGAATGATCTTTTCCAATGCAGCTGAAGCAACCCTATCACCACTGTCACTTTTTCTGATGTCTGAGCTGCCTCCTTCAGGACCAGTTCTCTCCCCAAACACAAAGAGCCAGAGAAAAGACCGAACGTGGGTAGCTGTGCTTTCATCCACAAACTCAGCAGCAATCCTTGTTAAAGGAAAGATGTACAGGGAAAATATCAGCGGTGGTCTGCATATGGACATTACTGTTTATTTGCTGTGAATCTAGATAGGGTGGTAGTTCAGCACACAGTCCAGGTCTCTTGCAAGGATGAGAAGCCCACTGTTTGGAAGGAGACACTGTGATAAATGGACACTTGGAAAAACAGACCCCGTGAAACCTGCATACTGTGTTTTTGGCACTCAAGTGCCCTGACTGATTATTCCAGCTTGTTTTCACAGCCTCATCGGACAGACACTATCCTAAAACCTGCACTGCCCTTCCCACTGCCCTTCAACCCGCTCTCTCACTTCAGTCTTGGCCTTTTTACTCCTCTTTTGTTTGGATTGGGTTTTTTCCCTTCTCTTTTTGTTTCTCAGACATAAAAAGAGAGAAAGAAAGATGATGGGTGACCTGAGGAAAGAATCAATCTAGACACTGAAAGAAAAGAGGCCTGACGTGGCCATCAATAGATTACACAAACAGGATGATCTATAGTGCTAAGTGCCCCGACTACCTGTCCTGCAACAAAAGAACAGTTCAAAAATAATTATTCTGAGAGAAATTCAAACATGACACCCAAGCACAAAAATATGTATTGAATAACTCAAGTACAGGTTATTTGATAATAAATTCACTAGTTTTACATATTTTTTAAAAAGATCAAACTCCTAAATAAACCTACGTTATATGAAAATTTTAGAAATTGTTGATCAATTCTTACACCAGTCATGTCCAACTACAATACCAAAATAATGTAATGCTTAATCTATGATCAGACTATCTGTTGGCAGGCTTTTTGCTTTAAACCTAATTTAAGGTAGTTTAAATTTTATGCTAGAAACTGGTAGTTTGGGCATTAGTATTGATATATTTTGCTTTCCAAGATCAGCAAATGAAACAATCTCCAGAAAGAAATTAAAAAAAAAGTAACACTGTTCCGGGGGGGTGGGGTGGGGAGGCAGGAGAAAAAAAAAGGTTTATAAAATAGGTGTTAATATAAAAATAAAAATAGTTATGGTTAATACTGCAAATTAAAAATCTGATATAGCAAGGAAAATTGGAGCTAAGATTTCAGCTACCTTTTAAATTAAAGTATTTTACATCTTAAAAGTCATTTCGGGAGTACAAAAGAACTTGAACTGCATTATCTTCTCAATTGATATAACCTGATATAACCTGTCTATTCACAGTAAGATAAAATGAAATAGTATCCACAAACACAGCAACACTGGACCATTCATTAATTAGTCTGCTTTTTGAGCTGAGTTTCCTATTCATATATTATGAAACCTGAATTTGTTTCACATAGAGAAGCGTGTATTAAGTCAATAACAAACACACTGTAATTGTAAAACCAGTTAGTGCTTTTATATGCTGTATAAACTGCTATAGAAATTGAAGGAGCAGATATAGAGAGTAGCAACAGTAAAACAGTGCAAGATATTAAAAATCCTAAGAAGAAAAGAATCTTACAGATGCACAAGATCCAAAATGTTGACCTTCCCTCTTATATATACCTCACCATCTTAATCCTGTAATGAAAAATCACAACTTCCTAAATAATATCACACATATATTTATGCCTACTCCTCTTCAACCCACCTAGATTTGTATAGGTTCAGCTCTCCATATTGACAGTTGTAGTTCATATTCTTTTGCAACTATTTTCACCTACTTACATTCATTTTGTATTTCATGCATTATAAGGTTCATTTTACTTTATTGACAAAGGGGCAAAACCTTTAAAGAAACATTGGAAGCATGACTGCTGTTATGCTAAGATGGCACTTCACTGTGCGTGTGCCCAATTGCATGCCATCCCTGACAACCATCTACTTCTCCCTTTTGTCTATTTGACCTGCTATGGAAGACCCCTTCCACATTCTTCATGAGACAATCCTTATTCTGTGTAGGTCACCTGGTAAAATGGGAGACAGTAACATGGTTTAAGTGCTTACTTGCTTGGTTTCTTAAGACTCATTCACCTTCTAAGGATGCTGAGCTATTTTTTGCTTTTCAAATTAGAACCATGACCATAGACAATGCTGAAGCAAAGGATCTCGGTGAATTCAGAGTGAGTCAGTAGCTCTTTACACATCTCTTTCCCAAAATATCACAAGTGGCTCTGAACTGACCCTACTGTCAAAGCTTCCCATATGTCACCTTTAACAGGAGTGCTGCAGGCTGTTTCTCCCAGCCTGATGGAAAGTGTTTGTGAGGTATCCAGGCAGCAACTTCAATTAAATTTAATTTCAGTAGGAAAGACCTCTCAAGTGTAACAAAGAAGATATTACAATACCTACACTTAATCCTTTTTTACCAGATTGCCCTACATTGCTTTGGGTTTATGACTTGGAGAAA
Organism: Pedionomus torquatus; assembly: GCA_013398155.1. NCBI lineage: Eukaryota > Metazoa > Chordata > Aves > Charadriiformes > Pedionomidae > Pedionomus > Pedionomus torquatus. The sequence continues at coordinate 289,769 of VZRU01000038.1, read as the reverse complement.
AAAGTGACTGCATGCAATTTTCAGAGGATGCAAAATGACTGACAACAGCATATAACACCTCAAGTAAAAAGTGAAGAAAACAATCCACCATCACATTATCGAGACAAAGAGCAATGTTCTTCCCTTAAAAGGAACAAAATCCCTCTGCTAAGCAGTCCTCTCACTTCCCAACACCCCCACCCCAGTGAAGAACTTTATTTCCCTCCCTTCCCTCTGGAACTGCATTTTTCCTCAAGAGAAAACACCTCCCACTGCTACCTTCCCGTCAGACATGAGGAGACAATGGCTTTTTTGGCTGATACTTGGCAGATGGCACCCTCAGAGCTGAGATGCCCCAGGATCCTCCCTCCTCATGGTTGCCATGGCTCGTTAAAGCAGGCAATAGCAATGCCAGTGCTTGAAGACTGCCTGCATCACTGTTCTTTTTTCTCCTGCAGCAGCAGCAAAGGCATATCAAAGGAACAGCCTTTAATAGCAGATTTCTTGATTCACCCTGACTGGCTGTTAGGACCCCTGAAGAATTGATACCACAGCCATGGAGACAGATCCAGAGATGCATCACATGGCTCCAGTCACTGACAGTCTGTGGCTTTTCCAGAAATGTCAATGATCACAACACCTGAGAAGCCAGAAAAAAAAAAATATGTAGAAGTTTCTAGCTTATAAATAACAGGAGGGAGCTTTCTTTTTCTCCCTTTACATCAGGTAAATATCTAGGCATATAATACCAAACTCATGGAAAAAATTACAGTATTATATTATACATAGAAGCACTATTAGATGTTTTTTTAAGCCACAACTACAAAAAATAAATTCAGGTATATATTTTCTTTTAAATACAGTAATATTTACTCAACTTCCAAAGTTTATGTAAATACGTATATGTACCTCAACTTACCAGTTGACCACTCAACCACTTAACCATGATAAACTACAGAAGTATGTTTAAAACTGTACTCACCACACACCTCTGACCCCTTTACTTATGATTAATATGCTAATTTATATTGATCAATGCTAGCTCTGTGATGGCAAGCTTTACAGCTTAAAACATTTGCCTTTACAGGGAAAAAAAGACACGCAAAAAATAAAAACAAAATCCAAAATATTCAGCAAGCATTTTTCTTTTTATTCTCAAATACATAAATAACCCTTCAGGTTTGACTGCCTTTTGGCTTGGATGGTCAATATTGATTCAAAGTTTTACATTCTTTCATTATGTCACAGTCAAACATGGAATCTTTCATGCCTTCCTCTGCTCTTGCTGACATTAGATGTAGCAGATCAGAAAATCCCAGACCTTAAACCCTTCAACACTGCATGCCTGTAGTTTTGCACTGCCTCTCAAGCAAACTTTTGGTTATACAGCTCTCTTCCCAGTCCTTAACTTCATCAAACAACAGTAAACCTAAATAATTCTATTGACTTCAGAGTTCAATTTGGGATTCAATGCATTTCTGGATGAGGGACCAGGGGGGAGAAAGAGGAAAGAGGGGCTTCAAGGGGACCTGGGAACCACAGTACTCGATACAACAATACTGCATTAGAAAGCACCAGGAGCAGGAAATATAAAGCTCTGGGGACCTTTTTTGCACATGTACAAGGAACGCGCTTTAAGTAAAAGAAAAGCTGAATGCCAAAATGCCTAGAGGGTCAGATGGGCTCTTTGTAAACTGCAAGACAGAACCAAGACACTGGAAAAACAGTCAAGTGCCACTGCAGACCTTGCCGTCAGTTATTAGGCAAAGAAATAATACGACCTGCACAGCAGAAAAGGCCTTGCTTCAAAATGGATATAGTGGCTCTGAGTGTATTTGGGTACCTGTAGACAAACCATCTTTCAGCTTGTTAACGGAAGGTTATATGTCCTGGCAGGTCTCTGGAGACTGTGCTGCACAGACCGAAAACATCTTTGTAGCAGTTTCAGCTAATAGGCCTTTCTGCTTCCTAACGACTCCAAATATATCTTTTGTGATACAAGCCTCTTGCTTTTAGCTAGCCGAAATTTGGTGAGTGACTTATTTCTAAAATGTCAGCACAGATTATTCGTATGTGTCCAGTTCGGAAAAGCAGTCAATACAGGCTTTCTTAAATCAGAATAGGTCTGACAAAGAAGTTACATCAAACTACAGAAGTTCAATACCGAACTGCAGAACAGATAGCTGGACCCAGTAATCATCTCAATGGCCCAACTCTCAGTGGCAATTACCGAGGTTGTTTTAGCATCCTTAGCATTCCTCATGCCTCATTCACGAATGACAAAATACTTTATACTAAACAACACTATTTTACAGTCTCTCTGTAAGCAAAAGGATAATCATAATTAAAAGAAAAAATATATATAAATTCATCAATCTTTAAAAAAAAATACACCACTAGGAAAAAAAAACAAAAAAACAGCAAAATCCAAAACACACCAAACCAGTTTATTTATATATAGCTCTCAGTGGGAAAGGATTGGGGGGAAAAAAAATTACATCTGCACTTTAACTAACTTATTTTGTAATAAATAATGGGAGCATAGGTATGTCTCTGTCTGCAATTAAAAAGCCCCAAGAAATTCTTCTCTGCTGGCATTTTGGATAAAATTTTAGCAGAGTCTCCAGTCTGTCTAATTGCTATGATATCGTACACAGCCTGCCTCAAAGCACAGAACATATGGCATCCTCAAAGGATTTGATATCATTTTTTCTTTAAAACGTGCAAGTCAGTTGGTCATTGTCACCCCTCTGTGGAATTACTCAAACAGCTGCTACCTTCCAACTAAGAGGTAAGAAAATCTTTGTCCTTTTTGTTCCTGTTAATTTCACTGACACATTTCTGTCATATAAAGAGAGTCAGTAATATGCCTATAATGCATTTTAATGTTGCATATTTGATCCATGGTGTAAACAACACTTTGTTGCAGACTGACAACTACAAAAGGATGCTTTTCATGATGCTTGCAAAGTAGTATGTATCAGGAGGCATATATTTTAAACTGCAAGAAATTCATTTAATAGCTAAACCTATATGAATAATGGTACGCTGTTGATGCTGACTTATACAGAATCACAATTGTGACACTGGAGCCCACTTATAATTCAAAAATGCACTGTCTTAAGAAAAATTTTAAACTCTTTATCACCAAATAGGTTATTCCTTTTAAAATTATCCTTTACTTAGCAAATAATGCTTTGCTAAAAGATTTAGTTTATGGTTGGAAAGTATTTGTCTAACAATACCTTATTCAATCAGCAGGGTTATGAATTTCATAGTTTTCTGAGTTCTTATCTTCCACGGTTCACAGATCCCATCTCTCCTTGATCATGAGGGTATCTCCCCAAATTGAACCTTTTTTTTCCCCCTTTCTTCTCTTTCAAACTGACAAATTTTTCATTCTCTATCCGAAGATTAATGAAATAATAACTAAAGTGAAAGAAAGAATACACCACCAAAAGATACTATGATAAATGACTAAAAAACCAAATCTCACAAAGTAGAGAGAAAAAAAACACAAGTGGAAATGAGAAAAGGAGATAATCAAATCATGATCATGCATCATAGGAACCGTATATGAACATATGAACATCACATCCTCCCACATGTGAAGGAAAAAAGGGGAAAAAAAAAGGGAGGGGGTAGGGGGGTGGT
>VZRU01000038.1:272048-285814 GCA_013398155.1 Pedionomus torquatus | reverse complement strand
TCAAAAATATAAAACACTTACATATATATATATATATATGTATGTATATAACAGTCATTGTGCTATTCCATTCTTCCTAGACTTTTATAGTCCCATTCCTATACTCTCATAGAAAGACACCCATCATCTTTTTTATCAAAACTACTTTCTTTTTATCATGCTCCCTCCACAAAAATATTTCTATTAAGTTTTTCTTTTACTTTTATGAATGTAGGGGATTGTTAAGAATATCAAAATCTTTTCATTGGGATCTAAGTTACCTTGAGAACAGACAGGCATTCTTTTGCCAAGATGTGAAACAGACATTTCTCAATTATTTCAAATTTCAGGAGTTATAGGAGTTAGTTGGACATGCACATTTACATTACACGCATTGTATGGTAAGGATATATTCTTGTCTATAAAGCCCATCATCAGTTTGAAAATAAAATTACCAGTGAGGTGACACTATCATTCCTTTATGGCACAGCCAAAAAGTTCCAGATAATTACAATCATTTTACAATTTTCACTAATGGAAGTCAAGAGTTTCCATGGTGCAGAGAGAAAGATTTTCTTGTCAAATCATTTGTAAGATCTATTTGAAAGAATCTTTATTACATACTTTTCCAAGCATTATTTGCACTTAAGACTGGTAGTGTAGGGAAACCAAAGACATTTAAACAGTAATACTTGAGGTAGTTTGCCTGCTTATTAGATGGTGAAGTTTAGTTAACTTTAAAAAAAAAGTAACCACAGTGCATCTATGCAGCTCCTGGAATTAAGAGCTGTATAACAAACAAAGCTTATAAATCATTAACTTTAATGCCTTGCTAAGCTATATGAGCTCTAAAGCAAAAAAAAACCCATCTAATACATGGTTAGAGCTCAAAGCCCAAAAAAAAAAAAAAAAAAAAAAAGTTCAAAGGGAAGAAATCAGTAGTACACAAATGACAGCCCCATCACCCCATCACCTAAGTGTGATCCCCTGCCCTGTAAGGACATGTTAGATTGTTAGATTTCGGTCTCTCCTGTCAGAAGTCATACTGTTCATTTTCCACCTCCTTCTAAGCAGGGGGAAAGAAACCTATTCAGAAAATGTGTCTTCTGAAGTATTTTGACAACTATTCAACCAAAAAGTCAAAACTAAAAAGCTCCACGCTTTTCCAACAGTGGCATCAGGCTGGGATGGGGTGAGAAGAATTTCAAGACTTCAAAAGACAGTTCAGAAGCCAGATACCTGGTTCCCCCAGTAAATGACACTGTAATGGCCTTTTCACACCTTTGTGAACTTTCTTCATTAAGTGCTAGCAACCTGCTAAGCAAATGGATGATCTACTTCAGTGACTCTCAGAGCAGAGGACAGACATTTCTTTCAGCAATGCCAGTTGAAACAAGTTCATCCTCTTCCACCATCCATCTCTCCCTCCTGCCTCCAAAACCTCATTCCATCTGCAGTGCCATCTCAGTTTAAAAAAAAGTCCTTGATTGCCATGCCTCCATATATGACATTTCTTAAGACAAGAAAGAACTCCAAAGGACGTGTTTTCACTCATAGATTGATTTATCAGCCACTTCTGTATTAATAAGTGAGCACCACGCAGTTAACATAATACTGTAGTTTGAAACACAATTTAGTGAACTTGCAAAAAAGGAAACCACTACCTTTGAATGTATGAGTGGTTTTAAAACATGACATCCTGTGAGGAAGAAGATGGTAGGATAGAACACTTAACTAGCCATCTATACGGCTGTGAGATAGCAGCAGCACAAAATTTCAGCCTGCTCTGACCACGCACGGATTGCAGTCGGGACTCCTCACGCATACGCAAGGCATCACCCACAGCTTCCCAGGTTACGCAGGGAGAGAAGGGAAAAGCTAACACCTCCCTTTCTCACATATGGTGCTAGCATATGCTGAACAGACACTAGAATTGCAGAGCTGCAGACGGGGAAGTAAAAACCTCTGCTTCAGTCCACGGAGTGAACAGGGTCAATTCCAGCAGTTTAATACCAGCAGCATGTCAAAATCCGGTAGACTGAGCTCCTGTGGTAAAATGAGGTAAAGATTTAAGTGACGATCAGGTTGACAGCCTGCAGGTCACACTGTTGGAGCAGTTACTGGTAGGATTACACAGAACTGATAAAATAACTGGTCTGGTCTCTTTATTAGAAGGCAGTCAGAAGGAATCTTGATGTTAAGATAAAACCATATAAAATTCTTAAACCTAGATTATAAAACTGGAGTATAAGAAATTAAGGACAAGCTTCTGATTTGTATTTCTGAGAAACAAAATAACAAAGTAGAGAGAGAGTTCCAGACTGGAACATGGAATTGTCACAAAATATTAAGCAGCAAATTATTTTCCATTTTAAATTTTTTTCTGGCTTAAAGATTTCAACTGTTGCCTTCTTTTTTCTCCAGGTAGGAAGAAGTATTCCATTGTTCATTTAGTGAAATGGGAAATGATATTTTACTGTCATATTACTGAACTCTGAATTTTTACCATGGGGGGGGGGGCTGAAAGATGTTAAAAAAATGCCTAGTGCAGTTTAGACCACTGCTGGTATTTATTGGCTACTCTCAAAGAGATAGCACGTTTGCACCCAAAGAATAAATTCTCAACATACAGGCATACCAGAGAGTTCTGGGCTCCAACCCACTTTGTTAGGAGATACAGGGTTTATGTGCTCAAATCACAGCTGTAGGTCTGGTTATCTGCAATCAGAGAAAATCAGGCAGGCAGAAAAGCTACTGCAAAACCTGATAATCAGTCAGCATTGCCCCAGCCCATCTTGACATATCAGCCACGTTAAGCATCTGCTGAGGAAGAGCACTGTTCCATTAATGCTCATCAAATAGCTCATAGTCGCTGACAAGGGTGCTCTGTCCTTCCTTGGTGTTCCTCAGCTCCCAGAATCTCTCCTTTGCCCAGTCCTCTCAAGTAAGCTGGTCCAGACAAAGAGGAGAAAACAATTCATGTTTTTTCCCCTCTTTCTGTAGGTTAATTTCCTAATATTGCAGTCAACTGAAGTGATTCATCAAGCTTCAGATGAGCATCAGTGCCAGCAAGGATACAGTTCCTGTCAAGAGATCCAGGATTCATGAAAGCCACTCTCAGCCACAGGCTCACTTGGGTCACTTTGTGTAATCTCAGGATACGTCCAAAGAATCAGTGATTATGATGTTAGCTGTGGCCAGAGAAGAGGGGCAAGGAAGACAACTAATAGAAGCTTTTTACACAGTCTTTCACAGCAATCAGCGAAGTTATTAATTCTGCCCATCTTTTGTATAGGCAGGCACAAAAGTGCTTTTTTATAGCTACAGAATAACACTTAAATTTAAAAGGACTACAGAGACACTTTAGTACAGAGCACTAATTCGACAACTTTAGAAGCAGCAAGTGAGTTCAATGCAGAGAAAGATTTGAGGTTATATTACTAACTTGGCTGGGAAGCTAAAAAAAAAAAAAAAAAAAATTGAAAGCAAAAGCAGTCTGCAAGATGCCAGAAAAGCAATTGATCTAAACTGAACTTGGAAGTCCATTCTAGTTGTATAGAAAGCTAAGAAAAAATTTATCCCAACCCACTGATAGCCTGTTCACTCAGAAGAAAGCAGAAAGTTTTGAAGCCCTGAGCCAGGGAAACCAGGGGTCCAACCACAGAGTAGCTTAAAATCCAAAAGGATTAAACAAACTGGCTGTACTCTTTGCTTCAAACCCATCAACTGTGTGTTCCAGGCCTCACAAATATCACAGTCTTTACACTATAAGCAGTGCAGCTTATAGAAATCACCAGGCAGCCTAGCTCAAAGCTTCAAGTGAAATAAATAAATAAGCTTTTAAAAACAAGGAGAACAATCACAATGTAAGATCTCATGGAGTTATGAATTCTGCCAAAGATCAGCTTTCAGGGCTTAAACACAGTCCAGAGAATCTACACTGCTACAGATCTCTACAGGATGTGCAGTTTTCTTTGTGATACTGTGTCTTGAAGTGCACTTCCCATATGAATTCTAAGAAAAAGGCACCAAGGGTGGGATTCTGTGTTTACTGCCTCCTAAGTATCTATCTTTTCAAAATGAAAATACAGTATTTGTTAAAATTAAGCACCAGATCCTTCAACTCATCTCAGGATCTTATACAAAATGGCAGTTCCTTCCTTGCATCATTAATTAGCATTAGCAATAAAAGGAAACACATCTCCAAAGATGATACTCTGGTGCAGCTGTCTAGTAATTTCATCATCTTCAAACTGTATTCTCTGTTTCATCAGCACAATCAACAAGCCTCCAAAGATTTTGCACAGGGATAACTTGCAGCTCTGTGTATGTCAATAAAGGATATACTGAAAATGAACAAAATTTGGCTTGTTTGTTTTCAGTTACCCCTCATTCTTCTTAACTTTGGACAGAGCTTTTTTATTTTTTGGATTTTTTTTTTCCAGTTCTAAACTAAAACATCCAGATACAATCATGATTTTGCAAAATAAAAACATTTAATGGGGAATAAAGTACTTTGTGGTACTACATATAAGAATAGAATTGCTTTTTAAAATCAAAGTTATGTCATGACCATTCTCTGTAAGTATATGTGGCTATCTGGAAGCCATGATTCTACTCAGCAGAAATGCCAAGCAACTCACTTTGCTGTACTCTGGTGATGACAGATAACAAAGACTTAAAAGCAGGAAATAATTGTATAAAGAGAATACTGAGAACAGTCTTGCAGAAAAGGTGGAGACAACTGATGGGGACAGGGAGAAAAAGAAAATTTACAAACTTAATTTTCCCATTCAAACCAAAATCTATAGCGGTAGTAATAAAAAGAGACACAACCAAGCGTATTCAGATACCTTAAATAATAATATACTAAATAATAAAATGGTAAATCAAATTTATATGGGATAACAGTGTCATAAACTGAACTGGAACTGTGATAAACCAGAACATTAATAAATTCAGCATCAGCAGTCCGCAGGAGTATGTCTATACACTGTGCATACACCTCTTCTTACTGCTTCCATCACTAAGCAAATTCTTGCCCAGCTACACATAGCTACTAGTCCCAGTTGCTGCTGAAAATCCACACATCGTCAATTGAGCTCAACTGCTCACACAGAATGTATTATTGGAAGTTCTCATACTGGACAGCCAAGGTAATATTGACGAGAGTAAGACTATAAAGTAAGTTTGACATTTTTACACTAAGTTCTGAGTTTTGACACTTTTACACTAAGTCAATTCTGAGTTATGTGTGGATAAAAACAAAACAAAACAAAACAAAAAAAAACAACCAAACAAAAAAACCCAACCAAAAAATGAAAGCAAACAAACAAACAAACACCAAAAACAAAACAACCAAAGAGACCCCCCCAAAAACCCCACTATTTTATTTTTTCCCTTCTCAAAGTAATAAATTACCACTGCTTCAGTCATTGGACAAAATAGTCTGGGCAGTTATCCGCACACTTTCCACATAGAATCTATGTCCTTCCACAGTCTACACATAACCCACTCTGTGCAGAAAGGAACTTCCCACACCCTACAGTTTGCAAGTGGAATAAATCAACATCAAGTTTAAGCTGATAACATGAATTAAGCATGGATCACTGCAGCATTCAGAGTTGTTACTACCACTCCATAGCCCACAAAAAAAAAAAAGCACTAATCCTACTTCAAGGCATTTCAAATAAAAGACCACTAAAATCCACATAAGCACTATCTCTTTGCTAAACAAACTAAACAAGCTCCAAATGACATGAAAATCTCTCTTTAGGACAATCTGAATACTTATTTTACCTCACCCTTCTCCATGGCAGATTGCTATTGCGTCAGTCTTAGATTTACTCTTGACTTGTTATTGTGTACCATGGGTCCCTACCACCTCTAATCTCAGCTGGAAGATCAACGAACGGTTGAGAAATGATGTTCAGCTTTTTGAACCATCTCCCAGCAAAAATGGACTAGCATTTTTAGTCTGCTTCAGAACTTTGATAGATACCCTAGACAGCCCAACTGCAGTTAAGGCTTGTTTCATCTTGCCCTCAGACAGACACTTCACAATCAGATGCTGTGTCTCAGATGGGATACCACAGCTAAGAAACAAAAGCACAGACATGATCTCAGACATGAGATCAGGTCCCTGTTCCGTTACCTCCATATTACTGTTCTACTCCAGAATAAGCACGTCCTGGTTGACCTCCGGGTCAATACAAGGCATGACAGCATCCAAGATCTCCATATAGGCACAAAGACTGTTTACATCCTTCCTTTCATATGCAGTTTACTAAATCAGTGAGTAGATGCACTAAATTAGAGAGAAGAAAAAAAAATATGTTGAACAACTATTATTTTTTTTAATACTGCATATAAATTTTTCTCTGACAAATCGCAGTCTGTCAGATGTGGTTGCAGTTATTAATTTACAATATGAAATAATCCCCCAATAAAACTACTCAGCCAGAGGACTATCACAGGAACCTACAAATGATCTTCTGAGAGAAAAATAAATATTTAATTTATGAAGAGTATATATGGTACTGAGACTAAGGCATGTCAGTGTCAGCTGAAGGAAAGGAAGGGCTCCAATGATGACCCAAAAGGACATTCATTCACAGGCTGAAGAAAGTGGATTTCTCAAATGTACTCTTTAAGAACTGATCTTTATACGACGTTCTCCAGGAAAGACTGCTGAAAACAAACGAAGGAACATAAACAAACAAAAAGCACGCTTAACCCAGATAGATGCCTCAAGTAAAAGCATAAAACAAGATGATCAAAACATAGAGTTTCTGCTACCAGAAGTCAAATACTTTGAAAAAAAAATCTTCTCTAGTCAGCTGAATACTAGAAACCTCTGATTTAAGAAAAAATTTACTCTGACTGCCAAGACAATCTCACTGCCTTGACTCCCATGAACATAACCTATTTTCCTGGTGGGAAAGGGAAGTGATCCAGTTTTACCAAGAGGCTTTCAGAAATTCTGTAATTCCCAGGCTTCTCAGGCTGCCTGCTGCATCACAGGGAGACGCAAAATCTTCAGGAGACTGTAACTAGTTCCAAGTGCTGATGACTTCCAGGCACTGAGCAAAGTCAAGGAAGACTATAATCCTTCCTCATGCAGCCCACCATACACTGCAGCAAAGCATGTCCTTTGCTGAAGTTTGTTAAAATTGAAACATTTGCACTTCTCTTAGCCAGCATGTTCCAATATAAAATTATTTCTTTCAGCTCTCAGTAGAAATTTACAAGAGTTACTAGCAGCAGGAAAATGATAAATTCAGAATCACTCAACTATTCAATGGAAGAGTTAAGAATAAAGCTCTACAGTCCCTGCCATCTGTAGTCATGGTCTGTCATCACTAAATCCTCCTCTTAAAATCTCCACTTGCTGCTTCATCCAGCCTCTTATGATTTCTTATTATTTCATGAGGACACACAGGATTGATGTGTGTTGGGTGTAAGAAATGGTAAAAAATGGGGAACGCTTTGTTTCATTTTACTGGGCTGTTTTTCAGCTGGATCAGTCCCTTCATTCAGTCACTGCGGTGGCCACACCAGCTCTTCTGCCAATACAGCTGAATGGTTGACAGTGAGAATAGCATCAGGGGGCAACAACATCAATCCAATCATGCCAGAACATTTTACAACATCAAACCACAGTCTTTTCACTAAATTAATTAACCTTGATTTAATTAACAAATGAATTAAATAACTCCTCTTTAGATGAGATGGAAACCCACATTGTCAGTAAGATCCCAGATTCATGACAAGATCAGATCCTAATGTGCTACATCTGCTCTTGAGCAGACACTGTAGGCAAACACTGGAAATATTTAACAAGGTCAGAATCTGTCAGTGTCATACAGGCTTAGAAACATTTTACATCTCTGCATCAGAAGACCTCAGAATGCCTGATCTGAAAAAAATAACTCACCTGCTGCATCCTCTCACTGTAGCTGCTTTTCAGGTTTGTAGCTAAGTGGCTACTGTGGGCTCGGGAGAGATCTGCACATGTTCTCTTGTGCAGAGTGGACACACCATTACAGTCCCAAACAGCCTCAAGTCAGCTTTCTATAGTTAGCCAAGAGGTGGAAATGTGTTTTTGAAATTAAAGCTAATTATTAATACAATCCTTTCTGAGAATAGAAATAGTAGTTATAGTTGGTAGATTGCCTCAGGTGAGAAGAAGTATATATCCATATACCAAGTCTGTAGATTCTCTTTAACATCGTTGATGTTTATCTTTTACATTATGATTGCCTTTTACTTCTTAACAATGCTTTGCTTGGGGAACGTTATAATACATCATCAAGTACCTTTTAAGCTTGTGCAAGTACTCATAACCTCATATCTTAAGTCTTTATTAATATGACTAGCAGGCGCTTTTTGGGGGGATGGAGTTTCTAAACCAGAAATAAAATGCATCAAAATGATCTCATGTTTTAAACAACAAGAGTGATATAACTAAAGTAATCACTTCTCCGGTATTCAATCCTATACAAGATCAATAGTGAGAAACTTCACTAGACTAAAGGATACAATGCTGATAGATTATGTGTTGATTTACATGAACATCAACATATTGGGAAGCATTACAAACCATTTAATATACCATCAGAGTAGAGAACATTTAGGAATGAAAAAAAAGACCAATAGCGCTTCATACACAATTTGGCTTTAGGGACCAGATGTATTATAGCTTCCATATGTCTCAGCCTACTAAATGCATTTTTAATGGCAAGTTCTTGCAGAGCAAAATCTGTGCAGTAGCTGGGGCAGTCTGTCAAAAGGCGAAAATCATTTCGTCCAGATTTCCCCTGAACTTTATTTCCATGATGCTTCTGCATATTCGGGGAGCACCACAGGGTTCACGGAAGGGACTGAAGCTTCAGAGTGCTTTATTTCTTAACACAAACCATAATAAGCATTTTTGGATATTCTACCAATGTTAGGGGCATTAAATATAGGTCATTGTTCTCATGACTCAGTATCTTATCTCAGGCCATACTAAATGTGTTGAAACCTTCTGCAGATACTGATAGATCACTCATACGGGAGCCAATTAGCCATTTTTGCATGAGAACAAAACTGTTCCAAGCAATTGCCCCTCAAATAACAATGCTATGGGTGCTGCAGTTCCTCAGGCCTTTCATATTTAAAACAATTTTTCTTATTCAGTACTGACGCTAAAGGCCCCAAAGACCCTAAGCGGAATCAAAGCCAGCAGAGTCATACATTTCGTACAAGTAGAAGCTCAAGATAAACAAGGAACAGAATAGTCATACCTGAAAATGACTTTTGCAAGAGTAAAACAAAGGGCTAAGCAAGGGCTGGTGCAACCCAGGTTGCTATTTGGGACACACTGGTATAAGGATCCCTGCTCTGGGTTCCTCAACATGTGTAGTTCATTGAGCAAACAAAATAAACCCCAATTTTTGTAGGATAATTTGCATATCTTTAACAAATATTACAACAATCAAACAGTGATTTAAAAGCCAAACCTCTATTTTTATAAGAATTAACTAGATGCATAGGATATCAACTCTAATTGAAATACGGTAGATCTCACAAATAAGAAACTGACAAATAGAACACCCAAATGGGTTATCAGCAGCCAGCTGAGCCACTACAAACTTCTGTAGTGATAGGATGAGGGGTAACTGTTTTAAATTGAAACAGGGGAGATTTAGATTGGATATTAAGAAGAAAATCTTTATTGTGGGGGTGGTGAGGCACTGGAACAGGTTGCCCGGAGAAGTTGTGGATGCTCCTTCCCTAGAAGTGTTCAAGGCCAGGCTGGATGGGGCTTTGAGCAACCTGGTCTAGTGGGAGGTGTCCCTGCCCATGGCAGGGGGGTTGGAACTCGATGACCTTTAAGGTTTCTTCCAACTCAAATCATTCTATGATTCTACATGCACTTTGCTGAGTTTCTAGTGCAAAGGATTACCTTAGATCTGCTAAGGACACATTACCCTCGATTTGCTAACAGTGCATGCATAGATCACTCATTGCACTGATTTTAGGCAACTGCAATTTAATTGCATACTTGATACTCCAAGCTCAGGAGAGGTGCATCCCAACAAAGAGGAAGTCAGGCAAAAAAGCCATGAGACCTGCCTGGATAAACAAGGAGTTCCTGAATAAGCTCAAAACCAAAAAGAAAGTTTAATATCTTTGTTGAAGATACACAGTGGGATAGAATACACTCTCAGCAAGTTTGCCAATGACAATGAGCTGTGGGGCATGGTTGACAAGCTGGAGGAAAGGGATGCCCAGAGGGACCTGGACAGGCTTGAAAGGTGGGCTAATGCAAACCTGATGAAATTCAACCAAGCCACATACAGCGTCCTGCACCTGGGACATGGCAACCCCAAGCACAAATACAGGTTGGGCAGAGAATGGCTGGAAAGCAGCCCTGAGGAGAAAGACTTGGGAGTGCTTGTGGACAAGAAGCTCAAAATGAGCTGGCAGTGTGCACTGGCAGCCCACAAAGTCAACCACATCCTGGGCTGCATCAAAGGAAATGTGGCCAGCAAGTCATGGAAGGTGATTCTACCCCTCTGCGCCGCTATTGTGAGACCCCACCTTGGAGTAGTGTGTTCAGCTTTGGAGTCCTCAGCAGAGAAAGGACATGGACCTGTTGGAATGGGTCCAGCAAGAGGCCATAAAGATGATCAGAGGGAAGAAGCACCTCTCCTATGAGGACAGGCTGAGACAGTTTGAGTTGTTCAGCCTGGAGAAGAGAAGGCGCCAGGGTACCTTACAGCAGTCTTCCAGTATCTGAAGGGAGCCTACAGGAGAGCTGGAGAGGGACTCTGTCAGGAAGTGGAGTGATAGGACAAAGGGTAATGGTTTTAAATTGGAAGAGGGGAGATGTAGATTAGATACTAGAAAGAAATTATTTACTGTGAGGGTGGTGAGGTACTGGAACAGGTTCCTGAAGAAGTTGTGGATGCCCCATCCCTGGAGGTGTTTAAGGCCAGGCTGGATGGGGCTTTGAGCAACCTGTTGGTTTAGTGGGAGGTGTCTCTGACCATGGCAGGGGGGTAGGAACTCCATGATCTTTAAGACCCCTTCCAACTCTAACCATTCTATGATTCTACATCATAGAGTAATACTTCCACATGCCTAAAAAACTGAGTTCAAGATATAAGTTAATGTTAAGTCAGGTAAGAGCATTTTTAAATATGAAAAACTGTTAAGACAGAAGTTTCAGTGAACTAATTTTGCAGCCAGAAAAAAAGATTAAATTAAGATACCTGAGGGGGAATTCTGTTGTAACTTGTCATAACAAAAAGTGTGCTTGTAGCCTCTAATATGATTAATTGCATAAACAAGTTTCTGAACTCCCAATGCAACCTGGAGATTCCTAAAGCAACAATCTATAAAGGCAGTTTCAGGGAAGGAACAGATCTTTGCTTGAATGGTCATGGCTTATCAAATGGACCAATTCCATTGCAAGCCAAGGAGAAAATTTCCCTATTTTTGAAATGCCAAAGGTGGGGTTCTCCCTATCTAACATCCACAATAAAACTCCATCTGAAGTACCTTAAAAACATTCAGCCTCTAATTATTATTTTTCTGCTCTTAGAATCTTTTAGAGAGCAATCATTGTATTGCTGTCAATGATAGTAAGTTATCAAACAAATGCTCTCTAAAAAAATCCATATGCATATTTTATTCTCAGAAAAAAATTAGCTTCTTCAAGCTCATGAAGAAAATAAAAAATAGTTCCAGATATGATGTTTAAATCAACTACTAGATTCACAAGTTGTCTTACACAGACTTACACTGTTAACTGCAGGATTTATTGGAAGTGATTTTACGTTATTAAGATGCTTCTTGACTCTGTCATGAGCTCTACACTAGATAAGTTTCCACCATTTTGGACATTCAGAGTTCTGTGTTCGTGCCAAGAATGTTTGCATAGATTGGACTGAGTGATGAGGTTGTCAGCTAACGATAAGTCAAGAAGAAAAAATAAATTATTCTTTAGTATACCTGCTGGTAAATTGCCCTGAAATCAAAATTCAACATCCAATCCCTTAATCTAAACAGCATAAGGGACATGGAAAGAGAAATAATTTTGAGAGGTTTGGTTGTTGGGGTTTTTTGCTTGTTTGCTGCAACTTAGATATGATCCTCTTTTTATATAGGCTAAAGAAAAAAATAAAAAGTTGTTGTATACATTTTATATTGAAGAAAAATAACAGAAAAAACTCCCAGTACACCTGCTTCAGAGCTCAGTGGTGAAGGCCATCTCTAAACTTAATATTATAAATGGAAAATTTCACGGTGAAGTCTCATTACTCTTCATTTCTGCTCACATTAACTCTGAGTTTCTGTTTTGTTTGATGAGTGGGTTTATTGGAAAGTAGAAAAAGTAAAATTGTGATGAAAGACAGACTTTGTGCCTGGCGTACTCTCCTAAGGCATCACATCTCTCAGCCAGGTTACATCAAATGCCTTATCCCTATAACTAATTATTGTCTTTCTCCCCTCCTCTGCCGCCTGAACAGATTCACTTATTAAAACCTTCACACACACCAAATCTCAAATATACAATAACTCAAAGATGACTCTTCATAATGTCTTCTGTTTCTTAAGGAGACCATAAACAATGAAGCAATTTTGCTGTAGCTTGGGCTTGCTACAAGCACTGAAACAGGGAAGAGCTGCTTTAGCAAAATTACAAAACAAATACACTGAAACAGTATCTTTAAAATTGATGTAAGAGATTACTTTCACTGTGGCACAACAGACACAGCACTTCAACTGATAAAGGCCAAGGCCATATGCCAATTTATGGCATGTGTATTACAGTTATTTTTTTTCTGTCTCTGAAACCAAGTAGAGGGGTCTGGACCATCTACAGAAAAACTCTTCATGAAGTGACATATGGCTTCTACATAAGTAATTAATACTTGAAACCAGCAAAACTTCTTTAGAGGCATTGAAGACTTCCATGTAGTCAGAAAACTGACTCACTGCCTAAGCCTAACTCCTTGGAAATTAATCACATATTTCAACTTAGATCAAATCAGCTCAAGTGACCTTAGAACTTAATGAGACAGAAGGCAAAATACAAGAGAAAGACTAAGGCAATCAGAAGTTTCTTACTTATATGAGTTTATATAACATGCTCTGAATCCAGGTTCCCACACTGCTAAAATCAGAGTTGCCACACTCCCTGACCATGCAGAAGCAAACACAGAGACATGCAAAGCTGAAAGGCCTGTACAAGCTTCAGGGTTGGAAAGAAACCTGAACTTCTGCAACTCCTACCAAGAATATCGGTAAATTGGGGAATTTAGTGTTTCTCCACCTTGGCAGTGAAGGCACACTTCAGAACGCCTTCAGAACTTCAAACTTCAGAACGAAGTCATGGACTAGCCAGATCTTGATATTTTTGAAATTGCAGTTGTGCTCTACTGTAACAGCATTCCTGTAACCTTTAGGAAGAACTTCAAATTCACCAGAATTTAAGAGGTCAGAGAAACACCACTTCACAGCTTACTTTTTTATAACCTTCTGTGTTTTTCAAAAGCTTAAAAAGACCTATATTCAGTTCTCCCTTAAATGCTAGCATAGGGAAATAGTGTTTAAAACTACGCTAATGTCTATCTTTATTTCAACTAGCTAGTAAACTGTTATCCTCATCTAAAAAAGGAACTCCAAATATCTAATATCCTAACCAAACTATATTGTATGCTCATATTTGCAAAGTGTTGCTTTTTCGTTAATAAGGGTTTTGCTACTGCTATTATGTCAGAATAAAAAAAAAA
>VZRU01000038.1:252578-272024 GCA_013398155.1 Pedionomus torquatus | reverse complement strand
AAAAAAAAAGAAAGAAATCTAACTTCTGCTTCAGAGAGAGAGAGAGGAATGACCTGTGCACAATTAGTTATTGATGGCACATGAAGTTCCGGTGGCATGAGGTCAATTGTAAAACCAAAGAATATTACATCAGTGAGTGACCATTTGATGAAGTAGGACCAATGTTTGCATTTCGTCAGTTAAACTCAGTATTACTCATTAGGAAAAGATACGTGTTATAGAACATACATCCTGTCAGATTACCAATAATTAAGGTGTAATATAGACAATGGGAAACTGATTTATGCCTCACGTTGATACTTTTTTCAAAGTATTTATCAAAATTCTTAGGGACAATCAAATTAGATCTCCTTCATTCTATATTAAATGCTTATAATGTAACTACTAGCCATTTAGGATCTGTGCTAGATATCAAGTCTGTGCTCCTTCACAAAAGGCCTAGAACAAGATCCACTACCTATACTGGGTGAAGTGTGCCTTCCCTATCCAGTCACGCTTGTCTTTTCTGTCTAGAACTTAGAACAGCAGAAAACATCTTGGGATGTTTCGTTGTAGGTCATTGTCAAATGATGAATTTTTGTACTCAACCGATCATCTGGCATTATAGTGGAAAAAATAGTCTTTTTTCTATATTCTTACATTAAAGGATTCAAACAAAACTCAAACATGAAATGAGTTTTACATAATAGAGTTTCTTTCTTTCCCCCCCACTGACCTCTAATAACAAAAGAGCATTTGAGGTAAAAATGCAAGTTATAAGGGATTGAAGGACAGCAAATAAGCTGAGTACTTGCAATATCAGATAATGGTAAGCAACAGCAAAGTATTACGAATCTTCAAGTTAAGTTATATACTTATTGGAAGCAAAGCAAAACATCTTTTGTAAAGAAAGACCATGTCATTCCTTTCCTTCATGGTTCCTGAAAAGTTTACCAAAACACCAGAGAAAGGAGAATGGATTGATATTAATTTCCATTTCCAAACAGCCTTTGACAAAGTTCTCTACAGAAGATTTAAGGAAACTAAATCATCACTATATGTAAAAAAAAAAAAATCACATGCCATCATAAAATAGAAAATATCCAAGGAATTGAAATCCATAGGCTGTTAATTTTCTTTTTAATTCTATTTCCCTTTGTTTTAAATTATCATCTAAATCTACAATTTGAAATAAAACTTACAGACCAAAAGTACTGACAGTGACATGTGCATGAAAATTGCTGTAAAGCATTTTCCTTAAACAGCTTTACAGAAATAAAGACTTCCAGACACTTTGATATTAAGAACTGAGCAAAACATTTTAGTCATAAAAAGACTTTTGCCTTCAATAAGCAATGATTATCAGAAAGGAGACATAACAAGCATATATTATAAAGTATAAATAGCAACACCACACACACACAAAAAAAAAAAAAAAAAAAAAAAAAAAAAAAAAAAAAAAAGACATGTTCCTGTCAAAGCCATTGACTGCAAAATGGCAGTTTTCCGTGTCTGGTCAGCTCAGGACATCATCTGTACAAGTCATTTGTTAAATTTTCAAGCAGATACATTCATGTTCTATCTTGTGATGCCCTCACAGGTGTGAGGACTTCCCCAAAAATATCTACACAGACAGGGGACTGGCCTTATTTACTTCCTCTCTTAAATCTTCCCCATGCCTGGCCCTGCATGGTAGAACCCTGCAGCCCAGTCAAAGAACTCAAGACACCTATATACCTGTGTGCAAACATCACAAGTCTTCATGCTACAGGATCGCTCAACAATCACATTCATCCAGATTAAATATCAGCACACTATCTCCCTTTTTTCTTGCATTAGCAAGATCACACAATATCAAGTTTCTGCTGGCTTTATATTAGCTCTATGAAAGATGAAACCTGATTCAACACAAGAGTTGACAATATAAAGCTAACCTATGAAAGCTTTTTAAAAACCATATTTAAAACAAATGGTTTCATCACCACTGCCTATGCCCCTCAGCAGGTCTCGCCTCATTACCTTCTTCTACTGTATGAAACAGCTGCCTCTTGTCTTTTAACTCTTTAAGGAGAAGGTCTTTCTTTTTCTTCTGATATTGGAAGAACCTACCCAAATATAATCTTAAGGTTGGCATACTTCATATTATATTATACTAAAAAAAGAAGCCCAAGACAATGCAATATAGAAAAACAAAAAGAAAGTTATTTTCTCTTGAAAAAGAAAATAATTTATAATTTCAAAAAAAATGTGGTCCTTCCTAGAGTAACACTGGGTAATGTATCAAATACTCTCATCACATACATCATCTTACAATGATGTCATGGCCAGTTTAGTGTGCTGAAGAAAGGGGGAGTGAAAGGACAAATGAAGTGATGACAGGAAAGATTTTAATCACAAATTCAGTAGGTATTATATAGGTAATACAGATGGTATGTGTAATCATGCTGTGAATCATAAAGAAAAGATACACATGCATCCATATGGCTGTATGTATCCACAAACCAACCAAGTTTCCCTAATGCAATGTTTCTTTGATATTTAAAAAAAAAAAAAAAGTGAAGAAAAACTAGTTCATGAAAGCTCACACAAACTCTAATAAATTGTGGAAGAAGAATTAAAGCAAATGCTCAGCTAACAGGTTATGTTTCTAGTCATATGTGCCATCCAAAACAGAATATATCAGGTTTTGATCCAGAGCAAGCTCCTCTATTTTGTCAAAGATGTGAAAACAACCTCATTTAGAATAAAGAGTCATATGGGCCAGACTGATTTCCAAGATGTTCTCTTGTTCAAGAGGCTCTGTGAATTCAAGAGGCTGCTAGCAGTACATCTGAACTTTTGGACAACCTTCTATGCATTCCACCTCATCTATTTCTAACTGGATAGAAGACACACAACACTTAGTGACATGGATTCTCAATCCTTCTCTGATTTTAGATGATATATGTGGTGTCATTATGAAAACTCTAGATTTCTACACGCTTCTCTGTTAAAAACAGATTATTTTTCTAAAAACATCAAGGTGGAAAGATTTGCTTGTTTATTCAGAAGGTTACATTCTTTATAAACAAATTAACTGAAATACAGGAAAATTGTTTTCCTGTTGTCCTACATAGAGAGCTCTTAAAAATTCTATTGAACATATAATGTTCTTTATTTATATAAATACTGCCATTAAATTACTTAACAATTTATTTTATAGAACAGCTTGCACCATTTTGCTTATATAAACTGCCAGTGAAGTAGTCTTGCCCTCAGCATTTAGCCTTCAAAATGTTCTAGCCATTTTGAAAAGGAAACGTGATGCAGAGAGAAGAAACAGTACAAAAGAGACATTTTTATGTGAGTAAATCTTACTTTCTTCCCTCATTTAAAAATAATGTCTCTAAAGACAAGTTCTTCAAAGTACAGATGCAAAACAGCAGACACTTGACATAACCCCCAATAAACTGATAACACCTCTGTTCTTAAAGCACTCAAATGGATTTATAGAGTTTAGGAAAATGCTTAAGCAAGAGGGATTAATTACTACTAAAGTGACTCCCAAGCCATTAAATTTTATCAAAAGCAATTTCTTCGATCAGATAGTTCTTGACAGCTGACAAAATGTTAAGCTTTAAAAATATCACCAAGCCTACAACCTCCGGAGGATTTTTATTTTCTTACTAGCAGCCCCGTAAGGATGGCACTAACAGCTCCATACTGATCATTTTCTTATTTTCAACAAAATATTAGGGAATAAAGGCGTAGGATATCATGCAATAATGAAAGAAAACTTGAATTAGAGTTTCAGAGTTAACAAAATGATCTGGCAAACATTAAAATGCAACTTGTGAGATTATCACAGCTCTCACACAGTCCCCACAGTTTGTTCCTGCTGAGTAATGACGACTGTCTGGAAGGTAACAAGAGTACAACAGTTTGATAATATTACAGCACGATCTCTGTGACAATGCTTCTGCGATTGCATTTTGCTTAGCTATTCAGTCACTCGGGTAGGGTGCTTAAGTAGACCGCTGACGTGTAAAAACACCACTTCTTTGAACATTTTAAGTGAAGCATTCATCCTGCAAATGCCACTGTTATTTTGATCACAGCATTCATAAAACAGCAAAGGGCTAATCGAAGCTCCAAGTGAACACTATGCAATACAAACCAAACAAAAATAAAGTCTCTGGAAGATTATCAGCCTTCTTCTGCACTATATCACAGAGTTGCAGCACAGCAGAATATCCTGTGTCCTTACCTAAAGCATCATGCTAAAATAAAAAAAAAATTACTCTGAGTTTCCTCCAGTTTCACTCAGTATTTAATATACTTCCCTTAAAATATAAAACACTACCTCCTCACAGAATTTTTCAGGAAGAGTCTGTTTCCATTTAAAGGAGAATTAATTTTTGAAGCACGTTCCTGAAGGGAGAAATCTAGCAGGAAAATTTTCCATTAAAAAATTTACAAATGTTTACATCTTACATGTAAAAGTTTTATTCTATCTCACAGGCCTTTTTCATTAATGAATGTGGACACTGATAAACCACCAAGATCTAAAATTAATTGTCATGATGGTGTATCCTTAACTGTGGTATTCATAAATACGTTACTTATAACTACTTGTCTTGTGTGATTAGATGCACTTGAAAATAGGCAGGTGAGATGTAAAAGTAGACCACATTAAAAAAAGGTAACATACAAATAGGTCAGAAAAACTCAATTAGTATCCCAGAGACAGAAAGCCAAGCAGTGAAGCAGCAGAGTGATAATTATAAGCTGCAAAAGAGAGCATCAGGATAGCAAGATGATAGTGCTAGATAGATGAAAGGAATAACTGTTTAAAAACAGCTAGTCAACAACAAAAAATAGAGAAAAATAAGCTAAAAAGAAAGTATCTGCTATACATGACAAAAGCCTGTCTCTCATTGATTTAGTATGTCTTACTTTCTTCATCTCTAGTTTCACACTTTCTCAAGCTCACAGTATCACATACTTATAGTCCTTTGCTCCAGTAAAGAAGAATATAATGATCATCCTTTGTGCAGTAATCATTGCAGCTGAATTTTGCTTTTTATCCTAAGAAACCAGTGGTGTTGATCACATACCTAACAACTCTTTCACTGACAAAAACCTACCTCTGTGTGCACCTTGACTATTCAGCCAAACTAGTCTAACAACAGCATGCTACCATGGGTAACTGTCCATTCAACACTGGGATTTATGTATTCACAGCATGGCAAATTAAGGAGCTTGAAAAAAAAATATGCAAAAAACTAAGACTAATACCATCACTATCATTCCTCACAATTTTAGCTCCTTCAAATAGCTAATTGTATCAGAAAAGTAAAAATCCTCATCTAGAATATCCTTTTACCAGAAGATAGGAACAGGACTAGTACTACATGCCTTAGTGGCAGGTAATTAAGTTGAATTAATTTAGCTGAGTCATGAAATCACATTTGAAAATCCCAAGCATTTTCCTTACTAGCTGAAGATACATCAATGAAACAGTAATAAACAGGAAAACAATTAGAAATTGAGTAGCTTTCTGAAATATTACTGTCGAAATGCACCCCTCTGGCAGAATGCAACATTATTCATTTATATGTAATAATTTGAAAGCCACTGGACTGAGGACTAGGAGTACTCCTGATGAGTTTGTCACAAATGAAGTTAAACTGGGCTGTCTATATCTCATCTCTGACCTCATTTTCAGTGCTACCAGCCTTCCTACACCAAACTGCATCACCACCTGCTACATCCTGGAGCAAGGCCAAGGTCACTAACACTCACCTGGAACTCTCGGCAGCCAGCAGCTCTGGAAACATGGAACCCTCTAAGGAGTTGAATCAGTACCTCTGATTTTTAAGTCTTCTGAGAACTTAGTATCCAGTAGGTCACACTTGAAATCTAGTCAAGCTTCCAGTCTCTGCAGAAAGAGGATGAAGTAATTATAATTAAAGTGGCCAACACACCTCCCCTTGGCTGCTTTCTCCCCAGGCCAGGAGCAGACAAGAACAACATCTCTTCCAAGCTTCAAGAGCACGTTTATCCTCAGGCTGCTGTAACGTTATCACATACAGAGTCATCGAGGGATTGGGTACTCGACAGACTCTTGCAACAAGCGGTCATCATTTGCTTCTTTTATAGCTGTAAATATTCACTGAAAACTCGGCTAATGCCACAAGTGCTGTCTGCGGTGGGTTATGGGTATCCACCCAGATGACAAACAGGATGTGACAAAAATTCATTTTCTCTCACACAGTAGCCCATTTAATACCAAAACTCATGCATTTCCTATCTGCATCAGGCTGG
The DNA here is from genome assembly GCA_013398155.1 of Pedionomus torquatus. Classification (NCBI taxonomy): domain Eukaryota; kingdom Metazoa; phylum Chordata; class Aves; order Charadriiformes; family Pedionomidae; genus Pedionomus; species Pedionomus torquatus. The sequence continues at coordinate 265,739 of VZRU01000038.1, read as the reverse complement.
GCAAGCAATGAAAATGAAAGAATCCAGGGTCCCAGAGAGGCTTTTGACAGACAGTGTATTTTTAGCAAATGAACATCTGAAGAACAGAACAAACATTTTGCTACTACCCCAAAATAGCTCCAAGTCTGTCTTCAAGCAGTACCAATAATGAAGAGGAAAAGCCTTCAGAATATAAAAGCTGCTGACAAAACTGTCAGTGCTGTGCAGTTTTTGACAAGACGTACAAGAGCCAACCTGGAGCTCGGGAGAAATAGCTACCCAACTTGCAGTCACCCAGAGCTCAACTCTTCCCCTGTAACCAGGTCTGCTCCTCATCCTCTGGCCTTGCCCACATGCAGTGAGAACCAGTAGACACATTACACAGACAAAACTGCCATCATCACTAGAGTTGGATATAAAATCTTTATGGAAGATCCAGCACTCACTTTATACTAACATTACTAGATGAGAAAACGAAGCCTAGTATCCTTTGAAGACAAAGGACATCTCGCATTTGAGACCGAAAGATGCTACTATAGCAGAAGTAGCATGCTTCTTGGAACACCTTTCCTGGTTTCAATACACATTCATTTCAAAAACGTGTTGGAAAAATTTATCTTTCTCAATTTCAATGAAAAAAGAGAGAGCTGACAAATTGAAACCTTACTTGCGTCACAACTGTTAACAAAAAATACTTTTTTCCTCCCAGTGTTAATAAGCAAATAGTACCAACACTTTATTTATAGGTCATTCTTTTCTGTTTTTTATTGGAAAAGAGAAAGAAATTGGAGTGGAAAAGAAAAATAGGAAAAACAATAGCAAAACGGTAATTTTCTGCTATTATTGTAAAATAATGAAGAATAGTTGGGAGAAAATCTTTGCTGTTAAGGACCACTAGGAAATGAAAAATTGCAATCAATTGTATAATGATATCAACTAATCTATTAAGTTTCATAAATTAATTCAATACATTCATTTTCTGAGTATGAATCTATTCTGTCGCTGTTTCTTAATAACTACTGTAATAAACACAAAAACTTTAAGTTTCAGCTACAAAGCATGCTTTACTATATCTTCATTTTCTGTTTTCAGGAATATTGGAACTATTTCTTAATATTTCTATATAAAGCATTTGCTACACTTAAAATTTCAGCAAAAACAGAGATTTAGGGGGGGGGGAAGACTTTTCCCATTCTTTTCAGAAAACAAAGCACTCAAATTTGGCTTTTTTCTTTGTGCCCCCTCCCTTTTTCTATTTTTTTAAAGGGAGCCTACTAGAGGTAAAGGTCCTGTTGGCTCTGCATGGAAATGGAATATACTGAAAAGCAGATTGAAAATAATTTCTGTTCTGTTCAGATTATAATATTTTAGCCTTGGTGTTTCATTAACATAGGGGTTTTTTTGTCAGCTTGTATTTCTAAAGTTAGGTTTTATTTTGGTTTGTCATTAAAATGAAGCGCAGATCTTGCTTTTGTAGCCTAATTAACTTACAGTTGAGTTATAAAATGGGCTTATATTTGACTTGCTAGTTGTAAGAAGTTTCAGGAATCAAGCCACCTGTTTTAGGGGAGGAAAGAAGGGGGGAAGAGAATAGGTTTCTTTTGTTTGTCATCATTCATATGATAGAAATTATTTGAGAATGTAGGTCTATTTTGGGAGTGCCTCCAATGTAAATTTTATGATTTATAGTTTACAACTTCATTGTGTCAGCCATCATACCAAAAGTAGGTATTTCTCTAAAGGAAACTAACAGAAATATAAGGTTTCTGAAAACAAAACGTTTCTTTGATTTATCAGTGTTCAGCAACGCGGAAATACAGAGGGACGCATAGACTTTACTCAATCACAAATAACACCAGCTCCATTAAAAAACAATATTAATCTCAAACAAGAACTAAAATTTAAGCCATGTCTCTTGCTACAGATCTGAGCAACTGAAAAGAAAGCACCACATGAAAAACTTGCTGCAAACCTTGGAACATGTATTAACATCCCTAATTTACAGATAAGGAAACGATGCACAGATGTTATACCCAGAGAGGAACATGTACTTAACTGAGAATAAACATCCAGAATTAGCACCTATGAATAGATATATTGCAGAGCTGCACTCAACCCCCATCTGTGTAATTGCATCAAACCAATATTTCAGGTAACAGGGTTGTTGCTAGGATTCCTAGGGATGTCTCTCGCAATCAGCTCCTCGCTAATTCAAGCCAATGATTTGACTTAGGATGCTTTCACAGTGAACTTGCTCGTCCTCTTACAGCAAAGGTGTTTTTACCTCACAGACGTGTTCAAAGTTGGAGGTTTTGCCTAGGTAGCTTCCTGATTTCTGTTTGCTTTTGCTGGACCTGTGTTATGACTCCAGAAGATAAACATCTCCTGTTGGGGTTGTTGCTGCTGATAGAAGATGATGAAGGAAGGCAGCAGAGATGTTTCACAGCAGTTAATCCAGGCAGATTATAATTCTCTGGCACTTGTGACAATACAAATACTGACAAGGCAAAGCAAGACACCTACTGCATGATACAGTCGCTCAAGGATCTTGGTTTTCAAAAGCTTGTAAGCCTGAGAGAAGATGGCTAGCATGCTGGAATCACATCCATGTTCAGAAACAGCAATAGCAACACAGAAGAAATATTGCCATTCATGGAACTGTGTGAGACACTTGCCATAGCCCATGTTAGCAGAGACATATAACACAGGTCCAGGGTAAAGCCTGCTCGTTGTTAATAAATCAAGTGAGGAGATATGTATTTTATTCCCATGAATTAAATTATATTGGATCCCAAATGACCTTCTGTACCTCTCTGAAGACATCAATTATGCATGAATGCCTAATGTTTTCCAAAGACATAAAGTAAAAAACACCCAAATATTATGCATACATGTGTTGATCAGAAAGGAAGGGACACAAGCATCAACATCAGCCACACAAGGTTGGCAATACCAGCTTACAGAGGAAACCCAGTATTTACTGAATTTGATATTTTTGTTGGACAAGACATCAATTAATCTGTGTGTTTGCTCAAACATTACAAGGGACAGCAAACTGCCTGTTTTCCTTGTCCTTTTCTGTATTAACAATACAGCATCTGCCTTTCTGCATGGTGCTGGAGGTCTGTGAATCACAGATTTGTAAAGATTGGAAAGGACCTCCGAGATCATCAAGTCCAACCACAGACACACACAAAAAACCACTAGTCTTGGCCACTATAAAGGTACTGTTCACACTAAATCCCTGTTTATTATTCTTCCAATAACTCCAAGAGGAAAACAGGATATTTCTGTCTTTATACACCTTGCTTCTTGCTGGATTCCTTCAGATTACAGATCATCTAATATTTTAAAATTTTAAAAATTATTTTTGTAATCTCTACACTCTTACACCTGCACAATATTTAACAAAATCTGCTGTCTTAGATACAATTTTCTTTCTATATTAGTAATATCCACAGATCTTCATGTTAACAATAATTTATCATATTTCTAGCAATAGAATTAATTTTGTCATTTTTGGCAGAAAGATCCTGTCATATATACTGAGAAAACTTCTTCTTAGAAGACGTCTATGTGCAAAGGACCTAAAAGCGATGATACTCCAATTAATTATTATTTAATTACAAATTAGTCTTATTGTTTAATTAATATTTATGTGGAAGATTTTAAAATGTAGGAAACAAATATATTAGTCTAAGCTTCTACCTTGCAACAAAAGACTTTCCAGACTCTTCTATTTATTCCTGTTCTTCTGTCATTTCCTTTCTATCCTCTATTACTCTTCTTTTTCAGGCTGGTTCTTTAGAGAATTTCTGTTTTAGTATACTTTTTATCTGCAGTAAGCATCACTCCACTGTTTCTTATCATGACTTTTCCCCTTCTGATCTCTATGGTTCCCTGACTTGCCATTCTAACAGTATTTTACACGTGCAAGTCCCTTTTTCCTCCATTAGGTAGGTACTGCTAAATTCTGCTATTACTGCCAATGGTGTACATAGTGCACCAGTACAGTTGTGTTACCAGTTTAAAATCCAAAGTCTATATGGAAGCAACATCAGAAGGAGATAGTAGGGGCAGTATATAATAACTGAACTTTTTCTCCTCAGCACCATACTCATTCTGCTACCTAGAAACTAATTAGTGCAATAAAATCACATATTTCCATTCTAGTAAATACAGAAGTTTTATAGGATAAAATATTTTGTGTTATGAATCATTATACACTGCTTGAACATAGTTTTTATGTAGATAAAGTGCTTTAGGTTGATCTCTGATTCACTAGTCCTTGTATGAATCAGTAAAATCACACGAGTTATATAAAAACTTGAGGCAATTTGAATTATTCATCTAAGTTGTTGGAAGTTTGGGGGATTTTTGGTAGACTTTTTTAAAGTATAACATTGATAAATAATAATTTCAAAGAACTTTTTTCTCAGACATACAAACCAATAAAATAGAAATAAACTCATATAATTTCTAGCCGCGACTTTAAAAATTCAATGCATAATATGAATTCAATACTTAAGCAAAAGGTGCTTTACACTTGTTTTTTCATGCTGATGTTTTGCATACATATTTATGAAAACATTACGTTTACAAGCAACATTAATTCAGATAAACCACAAAATACGGTATCCTGACTCCAAAGCTAGTTTTTAAACAGAGGCTAATTAATTGGTTATCACTGAATGTTGAAACCCTGTGCCAAAAGCACTACAAAAGTTAACAACAAAGCTTAGAGCAAAGTAGCCTGGGAATAAACCCCAATATTCCTCTTCACAGTTCCCTGCTAATAAAAGCATTAACTTCAGAGCATATATGAAAGGAAGTGAGGACCTCCTGCTGACTCTCTGATACAGTATTGGTTGAAAATGGGCAATTTCCATATATGTGGCAATTTACTGGTGTTACAGCGCATACTCAAATGCCTTGAGGCACTGAAGTGCCAGTCAGGAAAGGAGGATCAGCATTAACGTATGATTCTCAAAGAAGTTGCAAAGGAGAAAAGAAAAAGCAAAGCAAAACAAAACATTTCTGAATGAATGCTTCAGTGGAAGTTTTCTCGTAGAAGTGTTTTTAGAGGTATGATCTGAAATTTCATGTTCTCGGAGGCACAGTACAATTCACTCCTTTATGAAATATTAAGCCAAGGCAGTAACCCTTCACTCCCCTATGACTGCTCCTCTGAGTTTGCAAATAGCTACATTCATGCAGAATTAAGTGAGCTGTGGCAAAAGTAAATAATCTTGCTACGTAAGGAGATGAACGTTGTAACAGAAACCAAAAAAGTTTGCAAGACAGAGGGTTGGGTTCAGTCACTACCATGTAAGAGTTCATGAATAATTCAAAACATCCTGTGCTTGCCTTACTGAAGAAAATACCACAGCAAAGAGATATCAGTTCCCCCTGTTCATTATTTATCACACTGTCATGTCTGGGAACTGTTTACCCTTCTCTTTAAATGCACAACTCCAACTGATGTTACCAAGACACCAAATAGTCTAACCTACTTGAATTTCAAGAAACTCTGTCAAGTTTAGGATTCCTTCATTTCAGGGGCTAGATTTTTTTTAAATTGCCAACTAGCAGTGTTAAAAGCAGCATCTAATAGTTTCATAGGTAAGATGAGCAATACTGTTAAGATTTTCAGCTGATTATCTTGACTTTTCAGTTTGCTTACTTCATATAATTGGTAACTTGCCTATAAATAAGTGGATTCTTTTCAGGAAAACACCTAACCAAGTTCCAAAGTGGTTCCCCAAATCAGAAAGCAATTGGAGGGAAAAAATCCCACAGAAAAATGCAATAAACGATAAAAGGGGCAATAAAAAAAAAAAAAAATAGATGCAATAATAACAACTACTTTGAAGTTACTATTTTTTAAAAGTTCATAGATTTCAACTTCATGAAATATTTCTTCTGTTCAGGAGCCAAGCAAACTACAAGTCGTTTGAAGAATTTTTTTTATTCCTTAAATTACACATATTAATTTTATTGCATGGCAAAAAGTTCTGGTATGTAGAACCTTTGGCATATGTTTAGAGTTTTATGGTTCACTGGTCTTTAATGACTAATTACATTTTTTCCTAAAATTGTTCCATCTAGGCCACATACCTCTAAAACATTCCTTTTCTTCATAGGACACATATCTGCAGCTGTGCTGTACAACAGCCCAAAACATACTCCTTGTCTCTTTCTGTGCGGCTAATATATTTTACTCGTTAACAACAGTCCACCACCTTTCCCTAGAACAGATAGATCCTCAAAACCAACGGCTGATGTATGAATCAAAAAGTAAATGTCTTTCCTCTGCACTTTCTAAAGCAAATGTCAGGCGGCTTTCATTGTAGTATGAAGCCTACTGCTTCAGTACACAAATCCAACTTGCACATCTCTTCCAATATTCCTATTCCTTCTTAAACACTGAGCCACTTAGATGAAGCTGTGCTAAACAGAGCTCTAACAAAGATGGGCACAGGTACACCCCAATAAGAAGACCAATAATAGCCACCTGTTTGCCCGAGTCTTGGTGTATCTGCAAGGGAGGCATGCTTTACGTTCAACATACACATCATCCAGTTCTTGAATGTTCCCAAAATTTCCGCATACATTTTTCATATGCAAGAGGAGTATTTAAAATGTCTTGGCTCCCCGCTGCCCCCCTACTTCCTACAGTGCGATTTTTGAGGAATTAGTTCTTATCCATTAAGTATTAGGACACAGAAAAAGCAAAAATTTGTGCTCTGAGGAATTTGGCAAATGAGCAGTAAATATTTACCAGCTGCTAAGATCATCTGGCTCTTTTGAATTTAATTTAAGACTAATTAAACAAACAAACACCCAAACGATATCAGGATTGCATTTAACAGTGTGGAATAAGACCATTCAAACATTCTTCTATTTTAAAGTTATACCAGCGTTAATGACCATCAGCTCAAAATCTTTCTTTCACTGCTAGATGAGTATTAGGTTTTGGTTAACTAACAGCTAACATTACAATAGCTTCAGAAATCATTGCCAGATATTTGTAAGAATGCCATCTGAGAAGCATTTCATTTTTAATAAGTTCACTGTCATAACATTAAAATGGTTTGCCAAAACAAACTTGTCTCCAAAGAAATCATGGTTTTGTTTAAATGAATATCAATTTTTCATCTAGCAAACATTTCCTAAATGAGAATTGTAGTTTTTTGGCTCACTTTCTTAACTTGGACTTTTGCCTGAAGCATTTTCTTCAGGAAAAATCCTTAAGTTTTGTCTTCATTTTTCTCTTCTTTAAAGCATTTGAAATCTCAATGTCAAATGTCAATTTTAAGGTTTTTAGACTGAAAGTCATACATCAATGGAAGGACCAAGCAGGTTTGAATTTTTAAGAAAGCACAATCTTTTTCAAATTCATTCAGGCCCTGGAGTTAAATACATGTTAGTAAAAGCAAAGCAGTATAAGGTGTTCTAAGGTTTTTGGTGTCTGGTCATGTCAGTAACTGTTGAGGGGGGGGCGGGGAGTTGAGGGGGGCTTAAAGGTGGGAAGAAAAATAAATAGAGATAAAAAAATACCCCAAATGTAGTATACCAGGCTTCTTCAGGGCATGAGCAGCTGGTAAAACAAAACAAACAAACAAAACCAGAAAAAAAAATGAACCCAAATTCTTACCCCACTTTTAGGTTAGCTTTATAAGAGATGTAATCATTATTTTTATGGAAATCTAAATCTGCTGAAATGATAGAGATTAAAATACCTTTTCATGGCTGTACTTAACTAGCACATTTGTTAAGTAGCACTGCTACATATGTTATGCCTAAGATTAAGAATGTTAAATGCTACAGTACAGGATGAGACATGGCACTTCAATTCCATGGCAGCTAAATTCCCCGCCTGATACCCCATCATCACTACAATCTCATAGCACAGAACTATCAAAGTTCCTCCCCTACAAATTTCAGGAAAACAGCTTTTTAACACAATACATTCTGAAACAGCCTGATTTTCTAGCATGCACTTTGTTTCTACCTTGCTTTTTTAGGACTCCTTGTGTGGTGACTCATTTACTTCATTTATGTACAGATTTCCCAATTAAAATAAAAAGATAAAAAGAAATAAAATTAAAAAAAAAAGTTAAAATCATTCTCCTGAAAATGCGTGCACATTCCCTTTCTCCTTCCAATTCCAGCTATTATTATTTTTAAGTTAACCAATTCCATATGTAAGATTGGATGAAGACTGGGAAAGGAAGAGAATGAAGACACATGCTCAAGTAAGTGCCTTGAACCATGCTCAGTGGCTTTGTTTAGGTATTTATTTTTTTGTCACTTACTTTGTTATTTTACATTCATTTTTTTACATCTTCAAGGAAAAGATAATTTGATGATGGAAGTAGACTAAATATTAAGTTTGACAGTGGCCTAAAGACCCATTATACTCAATTATGAAGGTATATCTAACACAGCTCTTCTCTGCTTGAAGAAAGCATATGGGTTAAAAGACTGATAAGTGGAATGTAAGATGGACAGTAAGCCAAAACAAAACTCAGCATGAAGAACAGACTGCACACAGTCAGAAAAACCATGATGCAGATCAAACAGGATCCCTTCTAACAGACAAATAATAAAATACATATTTTTTTCAGTTTCTAAAGAGCAAAACTGAAAACACCAGAAACATGCAGATTAATGTGTGGTAACTATTAATAAGAATTAAGAAGCTGCTTGTCCAAAAAACAAAATTAGTTTCATACTATAAAGTTGACATTTTATGTTTTTCTTGATTGCATGGGCTTCTAAGCTCACCTGAGAAGAAATGAAATGCACAGATGATGAGAGGTGGAAGTCATTCAGATATTACCTGTTTGAACACAATGCTAAGAGAGAGAGGAAAGTAAGAAAAATTAGTCCCTTCCAACCTCAGCCCACCTGTGATCCTGTGACTAGGAAGTCACACTAATGAGAAGGAATTAAACCCGTGCCACTCTTGGAGCCCTAGCCACATCCTCCTTATGGGCTTTAAGCTAGCTAAGTCCAGCTCAGCTGGCTAAGAACAAGTCCAACTCTGCTGCTGACAAAAGTCATTGTGAGGACAGCTAGAAGGAAGGTACTGCCCCATCTTTCCTTTGGGAAAAGGAAAAGGGGCTGGGGCTATGCTGCTGTCTCCCCTCTCTCCCACACCGTAGCTGGGCTGTGTGTCTGTACCTGCTCTCCCACCACCCTAGTTTCACCCTGTCCCAGACCTGCTGACTCAGCTTCAGACCTGCCCCAACTCACTGTGGACTTGCTGGGCAGTCACTGGACAAAGTTCTGGCTCTGATCATGGTCTCTAGACCTAACCTCAACCCTGATTCACCGTCCAGCATCCTGACTCCTTGTTGGGGAGGTCACTGTTCCCCACCTCCCTCGTTACCGTGCTTGGTTCCCAACCCGCCTTTGCTGGTGGAGCAGTCTGCCTTTGCTGCTCCCCAACGCCTCCAGCATAAAGACAAATTAATTTCACTGGTAGGAAAAAAAATGAAGAAAATTCAGTGGTATATTAGTACTAAGTGTCAAAAGGCCAGGAATCAAGAGGAGAAACAAGTCAATATTTCTATTATTTATGCTAGAACAATTTAAGATAGGTACAAGGAAACAACCATATCTGCAAATACAGTGGAAATTCCCAGTGAATGGTAATATGTAAGAGGGATAATACAACTTACCACATAATAAAGTCTAAACACAGGGAGGACAAAAGAATGCTAGATTTATCTGTTAATACTACGAGGAATGCAAGATAATAGTGAATGCTATATTAAAATAAATGTTTTATTTGGAGTCTGAAGGAGTCCAAAATACTCTGAGAACTATAAACACATCACAGCAAAAGTATAAATTTGTCGTTCATTAGCTAGGTGTATGAGTAAGGTACAGTCAGCCAATGTCACAGTAAGTAGCAGGGGAAGAGAAAAAAAAAATCTTAAAAGCAACAGGACAATCTCCTATTTTAGCAGAAGGTTCCCTTTGATCCTGAAGCCTATTAAGAAAAAAGTNTTGTTTTTTTTTTTTTTTTGTATTAGAGACAGAAAAAGGGGAAAAACATGTTCTGAAGTTCTTCCAGAGTAAACTCTACAGTTTTCAGTGAATTTAATTTCTTGGGAAAATATATCAAGCTCACTCTGCTGGAACTGGCGGAGAGAAAAGGAGATAATCCCATGAGCTTCAAAAAGAATTTCTTTTTACCTGTATTCTACTAAGACATGCTCAAAATGAAGCAACCATGAGGAAAATGATGGTACTACTGAGCTTCAGACCAGCCTTTTCTTAATGTACTGTAAATTAAATAGAAAAGCCAATTAGGCAGAATGTTGGGCTCTTGCTTTTATAAGAGATAGCTTTCATTCAATTTTCTATGAGCCTAGAAAATTTGGTGGTTGCAAATTTCTAAGACACAACATCTTTTGTGAAACTTCTGCTCTCATAACCCACTGCAGATATGCACTCTTTGTGCCTTCCAGAATTAACACCTAGCAAAGGATTACTGTGGTCCTTTCTTGAACATCATTCATGCCTGTCACATGAATTTTATTTTAAATGTCATATTTTAAACATAGATGTTTAAAATCAGGTATTTAAATCAGGTGAAGTATCTGAGCAACAGAGCAGCAGTTTTCAGAGCTGTTTATCAATGCCAGTGGCCGTGCAGAGGCAAGCTGGAGAGGGAAGGGGAGGGACCTCTTCAGAAGGAGATCTGACATTTCAGTGGCGATCAAGATGACACATAAAAGGTGACTCTTGGCCTGACCCTGTAACCATGAATTTGCTTGTTGACCTGGGCTCTCAGCTGACCCCTCTGGCTCTCCTGGCCTGCCCATAAGTAGCTGCCTTCAAATTCTTTCCGCATCAGGAGCATATTTCAGTAAAGGGGGGATCACTCGGTTTTGTGGCTTTATGTGCCACTTCTGTTTTTTGGCAGAATATCTCTGAAACCATCAAAGCTCCAAACCAGATTGCTGTGACTCAAGAAAAATAGTGAGAATGAGACAAAATTGCTACTTCCCCCCTGCAGCTGCTCCAGCTATTTTTCCAATAGACCTTTAGTAAAAGATTTCCCTTCACACATTTTCAGCTGTACATCACCTCCTAACATCTGACTAGATGCACTGTTAAATCCTTTTCTGGTGAAGGAAGGAATAATACGTGCTGAGGAATTCAGGAGAAATCAGGATGCCAAGGTACAGAAAACTGAAGCATTTAAAAAAGACACTTAAATATTTTCAAACTTGACAGATATCTTCATAATTCAAACACCTTTGAAAACCTGAAATATCCTGTGGTTAGTATGCAGGAGGCATACGTAATGCATATGCAATACTTGCTTTACCTTTATTTTTACTAAATAAACAGACTTGTTCCTCCCTTTGTGGGGCAGCCTCCTTTCAAACTCAATTCAAACAAGACTGAATTGGGGAAAACAACGCAATGCTTCATGCACTCCCGTTCACAAACTAAATACAATCTGCCTTGGATGACAAAGTAGGAAGCTATTCACAAGACTTGAGGTTCTCATGCTTGGACCACCTCAATTGGTATCTCCATAAAGAATCAAACCATCATTACTAAACAAACACCATCAGTAGCAGACAATACCTCTCTCAGTCAAAATACCTGTGGGGCTTATGCCAGAGAAATGGAAGTCTGGAAATGGAAACGGCTGCCAGACATGAAGTTTCTCTCTCCCCACCTGGAGACAGCCTTTTAGAAAATGAAACAGCAAACACCTCAGCCAGAGAGGAAATGGGATTATGTAGGCAGTGGTTTTGGAGTCAAAAGATCTTGGTTGGTTTTGGGGTTTGTTTTTGCAGGAGGTTTTGTTTTTGTTTTTTTTTTTTTTATTTAGTTGGCTTGGGTTTTTTCCTTTCCTTTTGAGTTGTTCTTTTTAATCACTGAACGTCTAATAAAACATCATACGTGCTGTTCAAAGGTACTGCCTTATTCTTTAAGAATTAGGCAGGTATCATTGCATTTCTCACTCATGGATCCAAAGTCATAGATGACTCTGAACTACAAATATCCCAGGGACAAAGAGTCTCACGAAAAAAAACAAACCCCAGGTCCGGTACGGTCTAGAACTGGCAGTGTGCAACAGTGCTGCAATCAAAAAATGTTGCGAATCTCAGCTTTTCTAAACATGCACATCCCAGCAGCCACATGCTCTCAAGCCTTCTGATCTGTGTCTGCAAAGAGTATCTTTACGTAACTGAAAAACAGAGACTTCCATTTCCCAGCCAAATGGACTTGAAAACTTGTAAAGTTTCTGGACAGAATAGGGGTCATTTTTAAAAGGCCAAATTTTTTGGCTAAGGAAATCACACCTCTTCTGAGCCACCATTAAAGTAACTGACATACAAGTAAGATCCTAGCACATTACTTGGGGTAGCATGGATCGTTCCCACACAACACCTCTAAGCAATGTAACTCATCGGAATTCTTGACAATGCAAAACTTTTAAATGGCAGATAACCTTGCATATTCCATGCAATATGCATTATATGAAATTCACTCATTTTAGGTCTGATCCCACTGGTATCAATGAAGGCTAAATATGACCTTTAGCTTTTGAAATACTTATGGCAAATAACTGTATTATAGTAGAAAACTTAAGCGGGAACCTTCCACAAAGACATCTGACTGAAAAAGTAATCACAGAAGTACAGAGTCAACACTACCGAACAATACGAAACTTCAAATACACATAAGTATTATCCTTCAACACAAATCACAAACAGGAGAGTAAGAATAACACCAACAGACTGGAGAAAGTTTTGTTATGAACTAATCCTGAGTATTTTTTTTCTGTTGGTTATATGGATACAGTCCTGTAATAGTTTATATCCAGAGAAAGTTAGAGGGTTTATTCCAAATAGAGGCACTGAGTTATAACACCACTTAGCACCTGTCTCAAATATGAAGGCGGAATAGGTGGCAAACAAATTGCTTCATGTACATCTATAGTATAATACAGGTGTGAGATGCACATTAATTAACACTGCACATACATATTCTGCAGTACTGAAAACAGGGCTATTCACCACTTTTCTCTGCCGTCTGTGAATTCTAGCTTATGAGAATTGCTGCTGTTAATTCTCTCAACTGCAGTTTCTTCTCTCCATTTCACCCATGGGAAGGAAAAACAAAAACAAAAACCAAACAACA
>VZRU01000038.1:184061-252533 GCA_013398155.1 Pedionomus torquatus | reverse complement strand
AAGGGGGGGGGGGGGGAGAAGAGCAATGTAGCCAACACAAACAGGCTGTTCTGGAAGAAATATTTTTACTACAATCTAGCCTCTGGAGACAGAGAAATTGAGGTTGCCAAAATGTTACCTGTTGAAGAGATTTTTTTAATTTTTTTTTTTCACTTGCACACCTTCCACATTTAGGCTCCTAAAGAAAAATTACCTCCTATAGACTTACTGTTTCAATTTACAAAGTCATCTCAGATTCCCCAAGGTGATGCAAGAAAGGAAAAGAAAAACTGTGCTGAAGTAAAAGTTTTGGCACTTGAGACTTCTTGAGCTTTTTAGCAAAATGATACTAAAGAGTACAGAGAGCTAAATAAAAAGGAATGTCCCTTCTGAAATCTCATTATCATCTACCTATGATTCATAAATTAGATGTAGAACAGACACTATGCCTAAATAATACCTAATATGCTCACCTTTACATTTACTGTTAAATGGTTAATGAAGAATACTGGCTTCATCTTCAGCTTAGTAACTGTATGATATTCTCCAGTTGTCACATTCTAGTAGAAAGTATTTATTCAATCCTAAAGAGCACTAATAAACAGTATTTGCTGCTATTTTCTAACAAGAATTGCTACCAGCTGTCATCTGGATGTTGTAAATACATTCAGGCAGCTTAGAGCTACAGGGACAGAAAAGAAATCTCAATTTTTATAATGCATATTGTTGGGCTTTTAAATATTTCTTTCTAAACAAACAAAAAAAAAACCACAAAACAAAACAAAACAAAAAACACCCCAAATAACTGTTCTTTGCCTTCTATTTCCTATTGTTAAATATGTTCTCTTTTTAAACTGTGACAAAAATCAAAGAATTTTGACAAAAAGAGATTAGTTGATGAATGACTTCTCACTGCCATCTTCTCAGTTTATAGAATCTCCTGTCTGGAACCTTTTCCCCCTCCTGCAATTTTCCAAAATTCACTTAATTAGAAATTCCTTTATGGGATAATTGCACTTTAAAAGACTAAATGAGATACATCTTCTGCACTTCATTATTTCATCTATATACAGAAATCAGTAGTGACCTCTGGGGTTGGAGCATGCAGCCTCTAAAGCATCTTACAAATATACCAGTTCTAGTATCTCAGGCATGCTTAGCATATCCATATGTAGATTACTACTAGAGGGAAAAAATCTGCCTTTAAGATTCAGTAGTGAAAAATCTGAAAGCATTTTATACTGTCTGATTTTCTAGCTTACAAATTGTCAGTAGAAGATCGTATTAAAGAAGGCTCATTAGATAAATAGAGCAATAAACCACCAAATGCTTTAATATCAAAGCCAGTTCATTATTTTATTATCACTCAGGACTAAAAAGAGAGAAATCTTACACAATCACTTAATATTACTACAGCACTGTATCAGCTTTCCTGGTCCTTGATTGTAACAACATACATACCTGCTCAAGATTAAAAAATACTGTAAAAACTTTAGATATCCCATGGTATCACCCAGGGCTTACAAGGATTTTCCTCCAAAAGAATTTTCTGTGCATATGAAAGTTGCTTGCTATGAAGTATTAACTTCACCAAAGTTTGCCTTAAGTTCTGTCATCACTTTCTTTGCCTAAAGTTCCTTAGGAATAAAGTAAAATTGCATTTAATCTACAATTTTGCAATAGAATTCCTGCGATATATGTATCATTCTTTTTCTATAATTATGTGAAAAAAACATTCATAATATTTTTTGACCACTCAACAAAAACCATGTAACAGCATTAAAATAGTCGTTAAAAATTAAACTGGATATTAACTATACTGCTGAGGTGTGGTTTTCAAATAATTAGTGATTTTTTAAGTGTGATCTACAGCAGTATTTTAAACACCATTTGAAAATATAAATTCATGCAGGTTACTATATTAATAACAATTACAATATAAAAATAAATAAAGATAACATACAAAAGACCTCTTGCCTAGACACTGACCTTTTCAAGATTATTCCAGTACTTTACTTGCTCCTAATTATTGTTCAATATTCCTTTCCCAAGAGCACATTAATAATAATAAAAAGAGGCCAACAGCTATGATGGCTGATTTAGAGGTTCAAGTTCTCTGCTGTAGCAATGAGATGGTTTTTAAAAAGGCAAAATGCCAGTCATGAGATTCTACCAGACTATTGGTAAGCTACTGACAGCAGCACTACAGTAAATCAACAATGCAAAAAGCTGACAAAGAAAGAAGAAAATAAAGGCTTGCACGACTTTGCAGTTTACAGGCCTTTGTTGATAAATTGTGCTGTCTCACGACATTTTATCTTGTATTTCAGGAGAATTCCAGATTTTGGTGTTAGGACAAGGCAACAATATCCAAATAAATTTCAAATTTAGGAATATATGCAAAATAAAATATTCCTACAGAAGCAGCTGAAGGCAGCATGAAGACAGCCACGTTTCAAAACAGAAATAACTATTAAAAATGGTTTTCAAATGCAAAAAGCTCTGGTAAACATTTTTGCCATTTTTCCAGGTTGCTATTTTTAACTACATGGTTTGCATTAAACTGGAAATCTAGTTGGGAGTTAGAAATCTCTCAGTTAGGGCTAATTGACTTTGCCTCACATGCATAAAAACTCACTAGATTAAATTACAAGCAATCAGTGGTATTTTTCATTTCAAACAGCCCTTGGTGAGCCTCATTTATAAACAAACAAGACACAGCATTATTAATTTATTAATGGACTCAGTGTAGTATATAATGGCATCATTAATACCAAAGTCACTTCTCTTCATGTAACTAATCAGAGTTCCGGGAGGGGGAAAATTAAGGTGACAAATGTTTGGGAGAAAATATGGAAACAGTAAGTATGCAAAACAATCTTTTAAAAGGCCTATTGAGACCAGCGTCTGATGGACTTCTGAAGAGACACAGCGGCTGAAAGGGAAAGGCGGAATTGGCCTGCCCACCTCAAGTACCCCGATATCACACCAGTATAAACTGCCTAAAACACTGACAAAAACGAGCTTTAGAAAACATCACTACTAAGCATTGTTGCTTATTTTTGTCAGGACCCTGTTGAGTATCAATGGATCGGCCTCACTGTCCCTGCTCAGCCTCCCCACACCCTGCTCATGGCCCAGGACCCCATTTCAGGTCAGCCTGGGGCCATCAGTCCTGCCCCAGCAACACCACAGCCATACTGGTCTCCAGCCCTGCCTTCTGGATGGATCTTGGACCTAGGTCATCACCTCCCTAATCTGGGGCTGTCAATGGAACCATCGCCCAGCTCTGGGTGCAGACCCCTTGGGACCATGCCCCATGGGTGAGAGACACCCTCAGCTCCCTGTCCCTGAGGGACCAGCCAGCTCTTGCTGCTCCCTGACAATTTTAACCGAATCCAAAGCAGACAAGTACATTAAAGACAGATGGTGGTGTAGTGAAACAAAGGTTTTATGTTCACAGAATGAACAGAGTTTCCAGTTCCGTCTGCCTATGCACACACTTAAATAGTTCAGCTTAGGATCCTTCTCTTTTAAACTATATTGCCACATTTTGTTGTTTGCTTGCAATACAATCATTTTATAAGATTCTGCAGAAACTTCATAGACCTATTAAGTCCAGAGTACACAATGGCTTTAGCACCTCCATAATAATTCAGGGTTCTTTTTTTCCTTTTTGATATATTCATGCAATGTTAAAGGTATAACTAATTCCATTACATGTTACCTCTTTTTTTTTTTTTTTTTTTTTTCTTTTTCCTCTCAAACTGCATACTTGTGGAAGGGAACATCCTCCTGTTCTGCTGTCCCTGCCAAACCTACCAGCTCCCTGACTCTCAGCTTTCAAAGGCAGCAGGAGACACGACGGCAATGCACCTCCTGCATCTCCCATGGGTACCTCTCACTCTCCATGTGGCTTCTCAGAATTACCCGCTTACCTGCTGGGCAACCACTTGTTTGGGACCAGCCACCCAGCAGGAGCTTCACTTGGCTCTTTGGTGACGGCACCCAGAAAATATGCTATGGTTGGTAATGAGCCCTGTATAGCAGGTGTGGAGAGCAGCCTCCCCCAGACGTCTTTGATCTGCTGCTACTGATTCACCATCCGTGTTAGGAGAGCACTTGGCAGCCTGAGCCACGCTTCTCTTGGGTAGACATAAAACAGAAACACGGAGTTTGTTTTAAGACCTTGCAGCCTTTTCCTGTGGCAAGAAAAAAGAGCAAGTGAAAGAAACAGAGGTGTGCAAATTAAAGCAAAAATTTATAAAATAAAAATCTCGTCCATCCAACAGCTTTCTAAGTCATACCTTGTATCCCAGCTTGATGTGGCCCAAGTTCTGGGATGTCCTCACAGACATCATGTGAGAGACAATGCACAGAGGGATGCAGGACAGGGAGAGAGAGCAGGCAAATCAGAGAAGAGATTACAAATTAGACAGTAAGAGAAAACATAAGAGACATGAGGAGGAGAAGCCAAGCACTGAAGGGCTAATGGCATAGGCAAACAGAAGAAGCTGTCGATATTGCAACAGCATGATGAATGAGGCATTTTCAGCTGTTAAAAGTCAATTGAACAGCCACATTCTCCATCTCTGGCAAGTTTAGAGGGGAAAACACTCCTTCCTCCTCTTTTCCAGGCACATTCCCACTTTTACAGGCAATTTCAGATTCAAAATTCAATTTTCAGATCTAAATCTCTCTGTTACAGAAAGCGCAGCCCCACCAGTCCCACTGACAGAGCTCTGCCAGCTGCCCACACATCACCCTCATGCCTCACTGACAGCACCAACACTTCTGCCACATTCAAATGGCTACTGGTATTTGCATTATCATGGAGGTCAAGGCAGCAGAGATAAATACTTGTGAGTCCACTGGTCAATTTTTATTGCAAACGCTTGCAGAATGCAGACTTCAAACTCTCAAAAAAAAAAAAATATCCCATTTTTATAGCCAATGTTTCAAACTCCTGGTGATTCTATGCAAGGGTATGGATAAGGCAGAAAAAGGAGTGACACTGTTATAGTTTCAGTTGTGACAGAGTTAGCTTTCTTACTGGTGGTTGGTATGGTCCTGTGTTTTGCATTTGGGATGGGAATATTGTGATGGCGCACTAGTGGTTTGGCTTTTTTGCAAAGTGATCAAAGCCTTTTCTGCTCCTCACACCACCTGGCCAGTGAGCAGGCTGGGAATGCACAAAAAGTTGGGAGGAGACACAGCTGGGACAGCTGATCGCAGCTGACCAAAGGGACATTCCATGCCATATAACATCATGCTCAGCATATAAAGCTGGAAGAAGAAGGAGGAAGTGGGAGACATTCAGAGTGATGGCTTTTGTCTTCCCAAGTAACCGTTAAGCGTGATAGAGCCCTGCTTTCCTAGAGATGTATGAACACCTGCCTGCCCAGGGAAAGCAGCAAATTAATTTTTTGTTTTGCTTTGCTTGTGTGCATGGTTTTTGCTCCATTTATTAAACTGTCTTTATCTCAGCCCATGAGTTTTTCTGCAGTTTTACTCTTCTGATTCTCCCCCGATCCCAACTAGGGAGGAGTGAGTGGCTTCGTGGTTCTAGTTGCTGGCTGACGTTAAACCATGACAGGCGTGAATAAGCACAGCAAATTTCTAATACCACATTTTTTATTTTTAATGTTTCCAAGAACTGTTTGCATTTATCTGCATCACTGATGGCATGCATTAGGTCTCTCCCAGTAAGCACAGGTTCTTTCCTCCCATTAAACCAATTCTGCCAACTTTGTATCAACCCACAGGTGCTCAGTCAGGCCTGTTAGCTTTCCCTGGGGGTGGTGGGGGAAGGCAGAAGAAGGAAAATTAATCAAGACAACTGGGAATATTTCCCAGCCCCCCTCCTCACAAAGGACAGGTGTGAGGGAAAGAGAAATGCTACTTCAAGTACTTTGTTTACTTTGAAAAAGTCATTCTAGATTGATTTAGCCTAGAAAGTTCAAACCTATTTTAATATGTTGAATTATAGTGAGGGTTTGTCTCTCTGATTAGCATTGGGATACTAAAAGAATTGATTAACATTTATTCCTGTATAAATTATGACAGCAATTGATTCTTTATTCCCATCCGCAATTGATCCGAAAGCACACACAATGGACCCAGTCCAGAGAAACAGGATGAAGTAGTATCCCTGTCAAGAAAGGGAAAGTCTGAACTACGCTAGAAGGTGACTATCAAGCAATCAACCAATAAATGCTGTCTGTGCATATCCGTATATCCTTCTCTTGTCCTATTTTGGAACACAACAGGTAAAGAAACACCAAAAGTATTTAAATACAGTCTGAGCATTAAGTATAAGTATAGTATGAACTATACTTAATGAGCAAAACCAACCACTTCCTATAGTGAGAAAGAAGCTGAAGTCACAGCTATGTCACTGCAAATTAAAAAGTACTCAGCATAAACATTCTATATATCAATTTTTATAGAAATAATTCCATTTACAAATTTACCTACATATGATAAATATTAAGTCTGAAAATGCTATACATTTAATAATGGAGAAAAAAACATTGAATCACAACCAAAACTGTTCTACTTGGTATTTAAGAACATGCAGCCCATTGTTGATACTACAGAAGCCACTGACAAAGAAAGAGCTTGAGATGTATTCAGGATATGCAACACACTGTCTGGGATAAGGGAACATTTGCTGAGTAATCTTTAAGAACCATCACTGGTTTTGGCAGCCTAAGTGATTGATAGTCGCAGAATAATTTAGGCTGGAAAGTAGCCTCCAGAAGTCACCTGGCCTCAAAACTTCCTTCAAACTTGTTGCTGAATCTAGCTTAAAAGTGAGATGGATGATTTTGTTAGGGATGAGCAACATCAAGTTAAGCTTTAAACAATTCCACTGAGGGATATGCCCTATCTGGGAACTTTTTTCTAGAACTTAATTATTATGTGAAATTATTATTATGTGAAAAATTGTTTCCAATATCTAATCAGATTTCTCTTGTATCTTGTGCCCATTGCTTCTCACTGTTTGACTGCACAACCCTAAGACAGATCTTCTCTATAACCTCTCGTTAGATATCTGAACATAGCACTAAGACAACCCTCAAGACTCCTTTCCTCCAGACTGAACAAATCCAGACACTTCAGTCCCTCTTGCTGAATCATTTCTCCAGCCCTCATCTCAGGGACACCATACTGAACTCTCTAGGGGCAACACCTTTCTTGTGCTGGGAGCCCAAAGCTGGAAATGGTACTCAAGGTGCAGCTAACAAATGGCAACAGAAGATGAAAAAAAAAGAAAACCCAACATGCAGCTGGGTTTCACTACACACATGCACTGCTGACTTGTGTTCAGCTTGTCCAACACAGTGCCCAGGTCTTTTTCTGCAGAATCATCTTCCACACTGCCCTCACAGTCTGTGCTGTTTCAGGTTGAGGGCACAGGAAGATGGATGAATGCTCTGCCTTAGCAGCTGAAGTCTTTTCTTTCATGTGTCTATCCCTGTTCCTAATGAAACAAGCTAAATCCAGAATCTAACCTGAAGTGTATCTAATCTGCTTGCATAATGCTGCAGCAAGTTGTTCCATTTCAATGCAAAATTGAACTGCCAAAAGAAGAGGATTTATCGGCTTTTGTCATGAAAAAATATTGGACACAAATACTCAAAAAGTATTTCAAATTTTACAACTTCATAAGGACTGAACACAAACTTTTATCTAACAAAGAGAGTAAGGAAGTGTAGTAGGCCAAAGCAAAATATTTATAACTTGTCTGCCACAGAACAGGGTATCAGGATGGAAATTGGAGGATGCAAAACACCAGCTATTTACTGCATGTAAAAGCAAAATAGCTGTATTACAGGTTTAGGACAGAAACTTCACAGACTGTATCTACACCTCTCTTCAAAGTGCCTCTCCCTTTTACATATGCATTGCAAAAAGAATACAAAGCAGAAGGTACTCATATTCAGTATGTATAATCAACACATATATCCAGCAAATTCCATTTATCTCCCTCAAACATCTAGTAATACACTTGTTTTTTCAATTCTGATTCAGTGAGATATGTTACCTAACAAGCTATTATCGCTTCAAAGTCCTCCCAACTTCTTGACCATTTACGATAGACACTAATGGATCCTACTATTTAAGCATCACTTTCTTTTTGCAAAATATTTAACATTAATTGCATTAGCCTGTTATCCTGACTGTAACAAGCCTCTCCATCCTCAAGTCGAAAATAAGATAAGCATTCAAATACATGAGATGCCATCCTTTTTTGATAATGGATTAAACAGTGGAGTTGCACTTTCCTTATTGATAGCTGAACTACAAACTATCTGGAAAGGACAATAGACCCGACCAACATGAACATATTCTTTAGCTGAGCAGAACAGACTTTTTCAAGTTCTTCAGCTGGCTAAGAGACTGAAAACAATAAAAACCAAACCGCTTCCCTTAGAAGAGAAAAAATACAATCCATACAAATGTTAACGTGAAAGTTTAGCCATACTTGTAACATAACATATAAAATGGAGAGCTGAATGCTTAGTTATGACTCCCAAGCTTCAAAAAAATATAGTTAAATCCCCATACATACTTTGCTACTATACCATACTTCTCAATGAATTGCAAATTTTAACTACTCTGTATGAAAGAAGCAGAGCTAATCCCCTCAACAGTGCAACTTTCCAATATGCATAAAGATTTCTGTTGAGTTTTTCTGAAAAGACAGTGTAGAAACATGGGAACCAAAAAGGAAATGCAGCCTACATACTGTTGAAAATAAAATCAAAAAAAAGACAATCATACCCAGAATAGCTGAAATTGGAGGAGATGCTGGCATGTCACCTAGTCCAATTGCCCTCTCAGGGCCAAGCACAGCTGGTTGACCATGGCCATGTCCTATTGGGTTTTAAATGTCTTTGGAGATGGAGATGCCATGAGGTCTCTGGGCAGACTGGCCTAGTCTTTCACTGTGCACTGGCAGCCCACAAAGTCAACCATCCTGGGCTGCATCAAAAGAAATGTGGCCAGAAGGTCATGGAAGGTGATTCTACTTGTCTGCGCTGCTCTCGTGAGACCACACCTTGGAGCAGTGTGTCCAGCTTTGGACTCCTCAGCACAAGAAGGACATGGACCTGTTGCAATGGGTCCAGCAGAAGGCTACAAAGATGATCAGAGGGCTGGAACACCTTTCCTACGAGGACAGGCTGAGGGAGCTGGGGCTGTTCAGCCTGGAGAAGAGAAGGCTCCAGGGAAACCTTATTGCAGCCTTCCAGTATCTGAAGGGAGCTACAGGAGAGCGGGAGAGGGACTCTTTGTCAGGAAATGTAGTGATAGGACAAGGGGTAATGGTTTTAAATTAGAAGAGGGGAGATTTAGATTAGATTTTAGAAAGAAATTCTTTATGTGAGGGTGGTGAGGCACTGGAACAGATGGCCCAGAGAAGCTGTGCATGCCCCATCCCTGGAGGTGTTTAAGGCCAGGCTGGATGGGTCTCTGAGCAACCTGCTCTAGTGGAAGGTGTCCCTGCCCATGGCAGGGGGGTTGGAACTCGATGATCTTTAAGGTCCCTTCCAACTCTAACCATTCTATGATTCTATGAATCAGAGAATATGTAAATAATAGTCACTATTTGCAAATTGGAGTTCCTTAAGTTTTGCAGGAATGTGGTTAACAGTACAATGGATTGGCTCTGTTTCATGAGAGATTATTTTTTTTTTTCAGTTCAGCTGTCAAAAAAATAAAATTCCTTTAATAAAATCCTCCAGAGGCCAGTTTTGCTAACTGTAAAACTATCAGGCTTACCACCCTCACTTAGTAATTGTGCACTTAATGCAGCTGTAAAATAGATCCATTGCTGCAAGCTGTTCTTTTCAGTGAAGAAAAGAAGAAAGTTTTCTAACTATTTGCAAGATATAGATTAGTAAAAATGATCCCATACAAACAGTCACCAGTAGCATCCAGAGTTACGGTGTTTTCCTGACTCCTTTCTGCAAATTTCAGTTATTCCTTTTAACTTCAAAGTACATTGTACAGGTAAATTTTAGGTTATATTATAATGATTTGGAAGAGCCTGCATACATTTCTTTAACATTCACTGATCCTTTAAAATGACATTGACCCAATTTTAACCCCAAAGGCATCAAATATTTTTGTGCCCCTTTCCTTGTAAACTCTAATTTCACATATTACACTTTCCATGAAGTTACTGCACCTTGTAGACGATAAAGGAAAAAAACATTAAAACAACAACGAAAATCCGTGAGGGCCACCTGATGTTTTAAACGATGTAGGAAATCAATAAAAAGCAACTGTCTGGCTTCAGACAGTTTTTAGATGGGAGAAAATGCAAAGCATAAGAACCTGTACTTCATAACAAAATACAACTACAAAGCTC
Organism: Pedionomus torquatus; assembly: GCA_013398155.1. Lineage (NCBI taxonomy): Eukaryota > Metazoa > Chordata > Aves > Charadriiformes > Pedionomidae > Pedionomus > Pedionomus torquatus. Next base: position 242,173 of record VZRU01000038.1, on the reverse strand, counting down.
TAACTTACAATAAAAAGTAGAAATACCTGTTTCCTTTCAGACAGACCCTGTGTTCATGAACTCTGTGGGCCTCAAATATCCACCAGAGCCAAAAGACTTCTGTAAGAGCTGAAGCAGGTAGAACAGCCCAGCTTCAAATAAGGTAATGAAATATTTTTGACTTGAGCAATGTCATCAAATCCTAAGGGAAGAGTCGCAACAAGTCAACTGAGGTTCCAGTTGGATAAAAGTCTTCCAGACAGTCTTTTTGCCAAGTCTTTCAGGAAAAGAAAACAAAACAAACAATGGGCAGCTCAGCAGCAGTCTCTGCCCACTGGCACTGCCACTGCTGACTCTCAGCACCACCATCTATTTTTACACTGAAGTGTAAGAGACTTCCAGATCCATGTTTTTAAGAAATGGCCAAAACTCATTTACTTCAGCCATCTCAAAGTTGCAAACGTCAATAAATTCTCAGGAGTATTCCAGTGTGAGGTTGGCTATCTTCTACCAGCCATTTTCCCCATGTTATGTCCTGACTCCTGTTTAAAATAAAACTAGATGATGTCACTTTACATGCCCAAGGATTTCTCTGCTTTCCTGTCCTCCGCAGGACATACTATCTCTCTTCTACCTGAAGACCACTCAGTGACCTTCTTCCTCCCAGTCACACGTACTTTTGCTTCTCCCTTACCATACTGAGGAGGGTCCCAAAGCTCCATCCCCCATTTCCTCCTCAATGTAGTCCATACCATGATCCCAGTCTTCCGTCCCCTCTTTCACACCAGAAGCCTAGTCCCCTGTGAGGGCTTATGTACACCTGAATCATCTCACAGTGCCAAATATTCTTTTTGAGCAGACTTAGGAAATCACTGTGTGAGTTAATGTTTTAAAACCAAAAAGGGTTTTAAAGGGTGATACTTTTTGTCTGGAAGATTTGTTCAAGGTAACCACTGACTGGTTTAGGTGCTACAGATGTAAATAGACAGTGAAGTTGATGGTGCAACTATTCCTCTACTGTTCTAATCATCACCAAAATGAATAAAATTCTACCCAGACTTGCCTGACAGAGTTATCATCCTTTTCAGATTGACCAGTGTTTCCAGAGTTAACATGCCAGGGACTTGCACAGAAATGCCATTCAAAGTAAAGCACTATTTCAAACAGCCAACGAAGGAAAAAACAATCAAATGTCAAAATATTTCCAGGCTTGTATTGCTGTTAATTCAAGCCTAAATATAAAATGATAAAATGTAAAACTTCCACTCTAACAGTCATTGTTCAATAACTATAATTTTAAAATCACATGTTTAATAATCATACATGAGAAATGATACAATCATACAAAAAATATCAAATAAATGTGAAGTAAAATTACACAACTGAACAATAGGTTGTGGAACATCTTATTTAAATTTAAACAGGCAGTTTCAAAAAAAACTAGCAGAGAAAAATATTCAACAATTCAATAGGAAATTTAACTAATGAAACAGACACTTAAAGTTTCTTGTTCTCACCTCTATTGTTATTATGAGTATGAAACTCTCTGATAAGCATCAGTGCAGCATTTGAAGGGAAACATTAAATAAATAAATAAATAACCCCCCTCAACTGTTCTCTTCCTTCTCTGCTACTAGCTTTTGTTCTCACTCCTTCCTTACAGATATTCTTATGCGCTATTAGGGTGGAAGAACTTGCTTTTCTCTAAGACAATTTATATTTTGACTAAGAGAAGGAAGAAGGAGAAGGAAGAAGGAGAAGGAAGAAGGANTGAAGAAGAAGGAAGAAAGAGAAGGAAGAAGGAGAAGGAAGAAGGAGAAGGAAGAAGGAGAAGGAAGAAGGAGAAGGAAGAAGGAGAAGGAAGAAGGAGAAGGAAGAAGGAGAAGGAAGAAGGAGAAGGAAGAGAGAATAACACCACATCCAAAGAAATCCTATTTGTAGCTCTTCTGTGTTCAACAGCTCAATGTCCAAGTGGCAGCTGGTGCCACAAGGGTCAGTACTGGTACCAATACTATTTAACATCTTTGTCAGAGGCATGGACAGTGGGATAGAATGCACCCTCAACAAGTTTACCAATGATACCAAACTTGGTGGAGCAGTTGACACACTGGAGGGAAGGGATGCCATCCAGAGGGACCTGGACAGGCTGGAGAGGTGGGCTAAGGCAAATTGCATGAAGTTCAACTAAGCCAAGTGCAGAGTCCTGCACCTGGGATGTGGCAATCCCAGGCACAAATACAGGTTGGGCAGAGAATGGCTGGAGAGCAGCCCTGAGGAGAAGGACTTGGGAGTGCTCATTGATGAGAAGCTCAACATGAGCCAGCAGTGTGTGCTGGCAGCCCAGAAAGCAAACCACATTCTGGGCCACATCAAAAGAAGTGTGACCAGCAGGTTGCGGGAGGTGATTCTGCCCCTCTACTCTGCGCTTGTGAGACCCCACCTGGAGTACTGTGTCCAGCNAGATGATTAGAGGGATGGAGCACCTCTCCTGTGAGGACAGGCTGAGATTGCTGGGGCTGTTCAGCCTGGAGAAGAGAAGTCTCCGGGGAGACCTTACAGCAACCTTCCAGTATCTGAAGGGAGCTACAGGAGAGCAGGAGAGGGACTTGTTTGTCAGGAAGTGTAGTGATAGGACAAGGGGTAATAGTTTTAAACTAGAAGAGAGATTTAGATTAGATTTTAGAAAGAAATTATTTCCTGTGAGGGTGACGGGGCACTGGAACATGTTGCCCAGAGAAGCTGTGGATGCCCCATCCCTGGAGGTGTTTAAGGCCAGGCTGGATGGGTCTCTGAGCAACCTGGTCTAACAGGAGGTGTCCCTGCCCATGGCAGGGAGGGTGGAACTCAATGATCTTTAAGGTCCCTTCCAACTCTAACCATTCTATGATTCTAAATCACAGCCTGCATGTAGATGCCCTCAGAAGCCTCCAGCAGAAGCTGGCACTTGCATTGCCAGGGATGGCTTACTGACTGCTTGCATCTCAATTTACAGAAAAAAGGGTGGACACTGCCCCATGGAGCCTTGGGACCTCAGTCACCCTGTTGTCCTACAGCAATTTCAGCACCAGCTTCATTCCCGAGGCTAGGCAGAGCTCTACACCATGCTGCTTATCCAAATGCAGGGGCAGCATCATGACAGGATTCACATCCCCATCTGGTTGAGTTCCCTCCCAGCATTTAAAATGGTAAATAAGTAGTTAGCATTACCTTCATGAGCACAATGGGGATGCTAGCATGGATGTCCCTGAACTTGTCCCCTTCTCATAGCCTTCCAAAAGTGATGTGTGACCTGCTCTCCTCCAAATCTACATGGTGAGATAAGTAATAACAGAAGTGATACCTTTCCTAATTTCAGCTTTGGTTATGTTAGTGTCATCTGTAGCTTTATGGTAAAAAATGAAATATGGTAGATTTTTCAAGGATTTTACTTTTTACAAGATTCTAAGAAAATAAGGAAAGTTCATGGGAATATAAATTTGTATCAGAATTTATTTGGGAGGAAAAAACCCTAGCAATTATCATAAAAATGCCTTAATGCTGCCTGTTTAATTGATGAGGCAAATCTCTCAATGTTAACTTTTTTAATTTAAAAAAAAAAGCATTGATTTATAGAATATATCTACTTCTGTATATTTCTATATATACAGAATATATATTCTATTTCTATATATACACAGCACAAATCTCTCATTTTTAGTGCCTGATAGACCAAGAGATACAAACCAGAAATCCATCATGAGCTCAGAAGAAAATACTACCTTGGATTTGACAACAGGTGGGAGTAACAGTGTTCACATTTGTGTGGCTGTGCATGCAAAGCAGCGCTATTAAAAATAAGTGGCTGTTAAGAAATATGTGTCTGATGTGTTAAAGTCCATGACAGATTAATGGCCAAAATATAGGCAGGACAGCTGGGAGTTTACTGTAAATGAAGTATTTAACACATCTGACAATTTTTTCTGTTGCATGTAGCATACATATATATATATATATATACTCATTTACAGAGCCCTAGTGGTTGAATTAAATTAAAGCATTTTCTAAATCCTAAATTGGCCAATTGTAAAAAGCTAGGCTGTCTGATCTATAAAGAAAGACTCATTAAGCAATAGCCCTCAATTTCTTTCTTTGCAAGACACCAGGAGACGTAGTTAATGATTTGAAAAAGAACCTATACCCCGCAACTAATGATCGACTTGTTTCAAAGTTTCTCTTGAGCTTGCTTATTTTCATTTAGAGGAGATTTAAATATCTTGTAACCAAAAGATGGTTCTTGGTCCAGTCTCTCCTCTGAAAGTCCACTGGATGTGCTAAGACTACATCTCAAAGTTTGCACATCATATGAAGTTTGCATATTTTGGGGTGTCCTGGTCAAAGAACAACATAGTAAAATAGTTTTAACCTGTAGATAGCCATTTAGGTGTATCTTACTGCTTGGAAAGGACTCACCAGGAACAGATCTTTCTAAAGTTACATTGTCTTCTGCATATGCACAGGGCAATCACGAAAAGCCTGCTTTTTAACCCAATTACTGGGTTTGAATATTTTAACTGCTTCAAGGCAGGCTTTTATTAATCTGGTTACATAATAACCAATGGAAAGAGTCATAGTAAGGAGAAAAGGGGTGATCAAACTGGCATAAGAAGCCCAGCTGTTAAGTGCGTAACCACAACATAAACATTTCCTATGACCCTAGGTAGAGAACAGTCATTAAAGTGATACTGAATTTGCAGGGGCTGGGAGGTGAGGGTAAGGAGAGCAATCCCAGAGCTAAAGTCTGGATAAAGGGAAAGGGTTGCAACTATTTTCACTAAGTAGGATACAACAGGTAAACATTTTCCCATTCATTTCCATATGGCTCGTGAACATACCTGCTCTGAGGAAAGGCTTTTGTTTTAAGAAACCACTAAATTTGCCACATCTAAACACCGTGATATTGCTCATTATATCTAACATCACTTTTTTTACCAGAATTCTTTATCTGGGAGCCTAGCTGGCTCTCCTCTCCTATTTTCTTCAATGCTATCTGATGAACAAATACCAGAATTCCTTAAAAATCAGGCTTTTATTATTCACTAGGTCATTGATGCTACCTTCATAAGACACATATGTATACAAACATACACTCATAAGTAGGTATCTATATGCTCATGATAAACCTCACACCAATTTTGATGTCAATGCTTCAACACAAAAAAAAAAGCAGCGGTGCTGCAACACTGCTAACATTTTTTCCTTAATGAAAACCAACACTAGTCAAAAAAAAATTGTAAAATTAACCAAGGTGAGTCTAGAAGCCATTTCTTAGAAGCCGCATTTGTTTCAATAGGTAGGTTTTATATCAGCTTGCTATGTAAAACTTTCTGCAAAGAGATTTCTTTCAGAGGACAGAGCTCTATTATTTTCATCTGCTCTCTCTTGCCAAAATCTGTCTTTTCAAATTTTCAAATCTTCCTTCAGCTGATAACTCCTCAATGCAAAACAGCAGCTAGTTCCACTCTAGAAAAATATATTATATGGCTCTGTGAAGAGTAGTTCTTCACTGTATCAGATAGGATTCATATGTGCATACTAAGAAATCTGTTCCAAGTAGGTAGGTTTTTTTCCTGAGGGTGAAATAACTGATGCAGAAGAAGCACTCACTGGTGGAATCACCTGTTTACTGAGTAGATGGAGTTGAGTTAAAGGATGGAAACTCTGTTAAAACACAATAGGATGTTCTAACTAGGAGGGAAAATAAGATGGAGGTTAAATGTTTGCTTTCCATTTTTCTTCATTTTGTTATATGCCAGCTGGAAAAGAAATTCTGGCTGGAACACATTGCCTCGTTACCAGACAGAAATACTATCTTTCCTCCAACTTTTTTCTACATTATCGCCCTTTCAGTTTCTGATAACTACCAAATATACAGTTCTTCTCAAAAATAGCCAGGTCAGACCACTTGCTATCTTTCAAGAAACTGAAGGATTATGGACTGAGCTCCTGACAAAATTGTTGATTGCCCTCCTATTAAGATTCTCATCTGATATAAATGATCCTGAACTTTATCTCTCAACTTTCATTGGATTTCAGCATACTTACGGTCTGCTTCCTCTAGTGGGATGCTATTAACTATCATTACAAACAACTTTTCAAAAGGAACAGAACATATCCTAATCCTCTGGAGCACTGTATCTGCATGTTGCAGGTACCTCTATTCTAAATTATCCTCCCACTCCACTATTACCTCACCTCCCACTCTCTGCAATAAAAACAAAATTTGCTTGATTTATAAAGGAAGTAAACATACTGTTTCAGTAGTTTAGAATAGCATAAAATGGACTGAGTACAGTTCAAGGATACATCTGCACAACTGCTTGATCTATAATTTAACCACATTGTATTATTTCAGCTTTACACTTTAATTGGCTTTGAAAGAAAGCTAGAGAAACTGTGGGTTTTGTGTAGTTTATCCAAGATGGAGTCCTGATGTTTTCCAACACATAAAATGACATTTGACATAGTGAATAAAAATAAGTCTCAGAGGACACCAACTGACTGAAGACTGCCATTATTCAGGCTCAACAGGAATCTCATTTTCCTTTTTAGATTTCTATGAATAAATAAAGATCTCCACGACTACCATCATCTTGTATTACTTGTTTTATTACACATGTAGTAAAAAAAAAAAATTTAAAAAAAAATCAAAATATTACCGATTTCCCAGTCCAGTGTGTTCCAAAAACATCCACATCCTCAAACATTGTGCAGTTTGAATAATTTTTGTCTCAGAAGTTAAACCACAAAACAATCCAACTAAAACTCATTCCATTAAAAATACATTTTTCAGGTAGATTGGTTCCCTGATCTGTTCGTAATAAAGCTACACAACATTTGGTTGGGGGGGGACAAAAAAAAGAAAAGAGAGACGCAGAGAAAAAGGAATAACACACTGCTGTGCTTTTGGTGGCAGTACCAGCTTGGAGTTCACAGAATTAGTTTAAAATAATTGCTTATTTGTGGCCCTGATTCCTCCAGCTGTTGAAAGTCAGTTTTGGTGAAGAATTATGCTTCCAGTAAGACTAGCCATTGGAACTGGATGTCTGACATGTGCTAGTCCTTCCCTGCTGACGCTTTGAATTGTAGCATAATTTGGTTTGGAAGGGACCTGGGGAGGTCATGTTGACCAAGTCCTTACTAAACGCCAGGACAACTTTTATGCTGCATCAGGTCACTGCTGCCACGTTCAGTAAAATTTTTAATATTTCCAAAGAACCAAAGACAGACTGAGACCGTGCACCTGTAATTTAAGGTAACTGCACCTGGTGCATGCCAACTGCAGGCTGAACATTTGCATCAATACTCTTAATGAGTTTTGTTATGGTCACTTATTTAAAAAGTTGGTAGAAGCAACACCTTCTACTTTGTTTCATATCACTAAAGAGACAAAAAATAGAGAGGAAAATGATGCAATCACCACCTCAGCTCTCAATAACTTTAGATTTTGGAGTTTCAGGGGAAAAAAAAAACCAACAAAAACAAACAAAAAAAAACACTTTTGAAAACCAAAATGCAATCATTTTAAGAGAAACAGAACGTTCTCACAGCCTTTTGCATCATTTCACCTTAGTTAAACAAATCAAAAAACGATAGCACACCTTCTAACTATGGAAAATGACACAGCTTCCCGGGAAAAGAAAGCTACAGGAGAAACAAATGATTATGGCTGCTAAACACCACACACTTTTGAAGCGGGCTAGACAGATACTTCTCTGAAAAATGACTCAGCCAGTTATGCTGGGTGCAGACACCTCTCACCAGTCTAAATAAATCTTAAGACAGAATTTGAGGCAGCTGATGGGATAGCTCCGGTGACAGTAGAGGAAAGATGAAGTGTAGTGGAATGAGGTTGCCTCTGTCTCATTCACTCCTATTTCTTTCAGCTCCTGCCTACAAAGGCGAGAAAAAATGGAACGGTAGAGACAGTGCCAGCACCAGCAGGAAAAAAGAAGAATTTGGCACCTGAGACCAGAAAAGCCTCAGGTGCCCCACTGATACTGATTACCTTTCTCCTACTGCTGCCCCTAAGAGATATAAGAAAGGATTTGGTTTATTTATAATGCTGTGTATGTTGAAAACACCTTTGTTGACTGGAGCTCAACATATTTATAGCTTATTAAGTAAACGGGATCGTTCTAACAAAGAACAAGCCACTGGGACATATTCCAAGGGAGAAAAATACATAAAAACAGATGCTTACAATCAATTTAGTTTGTTTTCAGAACTATATAGTAACTGCAGAGTTATGGCAACCTTCTTTTATTGATTTATTTCACCTTTAAGAAACATTTCAGCGAGACTAAAGCATTTCACATGTACTTAATGGGATAAACAGCTTTTTCACCTGTACTTCAAAGGCATCCACAATCCCTAGCCTGCATTGCTAGGGACTAAACTGACAGCTCTTCACTGACTTATGCAGAGGAGGACAGCAGAGTGTCCCAAGTAAAAATCATACTAGGAACTTTTCCAGATACCTCTCCATTCCAAAACATACATTTCTTTACCCTACCCCAAGCCTGAAAAAAAGTAGAAAACGCAAAGTCATTTCAAAGGTTGACTTGGAAAGAAAACAGGAATAACTGATAGAGCCTCTCTGCTAGCCACGCATGTAAACCTACATTACTTCCAAGTTGGATACCTAATTAAGTCTATTTAATTAAGACACATCTATCATGATTTTCATGAAGGCTCATACTACTTTGATCAGAATGTGCTCAGACAATATGGCACAGCTCTCATATGCAATAAGCTTTCCCATTAGCCTCCCTCCTCCCCTCCCTGCTGGCATGTTTGGCAATATTACTTGACCAGCTCGGTGCACAAATATCTTGAGCGTGCTCACATAGTCATGATACACACAAGAGTACTTGTCCTCCTCTCCACTAACTACTCTGCCCATATCCTTCACTCTGGTTTAAATTCCCATTCATACATGCATTCTACTCAAAAGCACACAACTGTTATACTCCTGAAAATGTTACGTACTGTAGCCACCCCTCCTCACAACTGTTGCCGCACCTCTGCTCATTTGATATAAGGTATATTCCAATTTGTGAAATGCTACATAATAAAGCAATTGTAGGTAGAGTACCAGGTATGAAAAATCAGTAACTCAGCCTAAGAGTGGTCCTTCTTGGCTTCCTACTTATGAAAAAACTAAATTATTTAAATAACATATTCCTATTTTGGTAATTTATTTCTCAATATCGTTTGCAAATACTTTAGACTGTGCACTCTCTCCTTTCTCAACAGCAAACTTCTCTGGACAACATAAAAGGTTGTCAGCAACTCCATTTCACTTTTCTTCCTATAACACATTATGGGAAAGTAGTTGTCCTCTTCCCTTCTTCACATTTCAGAAGAGTATAAACAGTATCTCAAAGTACATACAGAAGATAATCCATAACTAATTTAAAATCCTTGGTAGGATTTTCCTGCACAACTATGAAGTGAGATCCTTATTTTTAGCACAATTCTAGGAAAGCACCACTCAACTTATCATCACTTGTATAGAGCCGTGAAATATTTAAAGATTCATATAAGAGACGTTAGATTTTAGAGCACCACAACTCTAAAGATATCCCAAGGACACGGAGGAAGACTGCAGACTCTACAGTCCCTTTTACATGGGTGCCAGCACAGCAAATGCTGGTCAATGCTCAGATGTTTAGCAAAGGAAAGTGACCTACAATGGAGTCCAGAAATTTGTTCATTTCAATATTAATAACCACACTATCAAAATGGCACATTCCTTTCTGAAATAGCCTCCGCAAATAATTTTTAAAACAACTTTTTACTGAGATAAAAAAGAAAAAGCCTGCACAAGAAGGCAGCTGATACTTGTGGAATTTATTAAGTTCAGCATAAATGCGAAGTCTAAATGAGCTTCTTTAATTTCCATAATGAAATTGTTTTTGTAAAGTTAAAAATACTGTAATGAGGCCAAAACGGTGTGCTTTCAGAGACTCCCATGGTGAAACAAATGAGATTTTAGCTTCTCTAATTGGGCATACTGCAAGCTGGGCTTGATGCTGTCCTCAGCACAGGATGTTTGTTATCCCTAACAAAAAGAGGTCTACAGCTGTCAGCATAATACCATATAGCTTTTCTGAAGCCAAGCCATCAGGAGGAAGGCTGCTGCTCTCTGACTGGGACCACCCAAAGGGAGAGATCAAGTAGAGAACAGCTCTACTCTTCCCTGATTAAGAAGTTATTCGTAAGGTAATTTGTTTACAGCTATCACAGAGAAGCTTTTGAAGCAAGGACTGAGTATTCCCAGAATCCTCCAAGAGAGTTTTATTTGATTAAATAATGAATATGGATATTCCCTTATTCTTTCATTCCCACCCACCCCCTTTTCCCCTTGCTTATTAGATCTCATTACCTGTCAACACAGGCCTTCAGAGCGCGCCTGTTCCAGCAGGAAAAAGAAAAATGTTAGAGGCATTATGTTGTGTCGCTATTGCCAAAATCTGCTGGTTTGTTGCCACAGCCACCAGCCCAGTGCTGACCTCCAAGCCTTTAAGAACTTAAGACTCATTTCGAATAAATATTATTTTCATTTTTCCCCTACGTTTGTTTTCAGGTGTAAGCAACAGAAAAATAAATAAATATCCAACTTAATCATTTTGCAGCAGTAAAAAACAGCCAGTTAGTTCTTTCAGAGCTAAACTACGATTTTGTATTTGAAGCAAGAACAATGATTCTATAGAAGAGAGCAGAGCACTATTCAGGGCTGAAGCAGAGGAATGTGACTATACATACTTTAAGAAGCTAAACACAAGGATATTTAATTCTAATTAGCTACATGAAGAAGAAAGACTTCCCTATAAAAGCAGACCGATGGATATTATTACTCCTTTACTCTAGACCTCAGCCATCATTGTAAGATCAAGCTGTTTTACCCATGCCAGAACATTTTACTGGACTAAAAATGATAACCATAATTTTAAAGTGACTTCTCTACTTGCTATTTTAATTTTCCTATAATGACTCTATTCATTGTTTTATTGTCCCATTCCGAATGTTTACATATTTTTATATGTAGCCTTTCATTCCTTTCCTGGTTTTCTGCTCTGCTTTCATTCCTCAAGCATTAAATTGTCAGCACGCTACAAATAAAAACTGGGATATTTTTACAGAAAGATTATCACAAGTTTGATAGTTACCACGTACTCCTCAATTCACCCCTCTGCATAAAAATACAGGTAATAGAGTCTTTTTCATTAGAGAGCAAAAGGTTATGATGAACAATAAATAAAGGTGAATCAGAAGTTCAATGGAGATTTTTAAAAAGTAATAAAAAAATGAAGGCACAGAAGAAATAATAGTATTATAGGCAACATTTTAAATCACCAAAAATCAATGTACTTTTGCAAATATATTTTGTCTTTTTGCTTAGGTTTTTAGGAGTGCAAAAGAGGGTAGAAACACTGCACAGAAGAAATGGGAAGCAAGACTCTCCATCAGTAGTCAGGATACTGCCAGAATTGTAGAAGGAATCCATTTTAAATTTACCTTAGCAGGTAAATGTTTAGAAAATCTTGTGAAATTATGCTCTCCAACCTATTTCCAATACCTCTGTGTACTACACTAATACTTTGTAAGGGAACGTAGGAAAATATTAGCAGTAGATTAGTGAATCATTTTTTCATTTTAATTCAAACTTTATTCATTAAAGCCTCCCAAACAACCTCCACAGTACACGAATCAGATTTAAATAATGAGATATTTTAATTAATTTGAACTTGGAACTTCACTTTGGATCACAGAAACCTTCTGAGAGGACACTCAGGAGACCAGCATGGGGTAAAAGCAAAATATTACAGCACTAGAAGTTCAAAGAACACATATCTTGAGAGCCTCCTACAAAGACAAGGATGACTCCAAGGGAAAATAAAGAGTGAGAAATCTACAACAAGTTTTTGTACAACTGATTTTAAGCATGACCAAGAGTACGTATCTTTGTGTCTACTATGATACAATAGGCTGGACAAAAAATATATAGTTATGGCATACAGTTTATTAGTATGTGTAGTGAATTATTCAAAGTATATCCTACATCATTCTTAGGTTTTGAAAGAGCATAGAAAGTCTGAGCAACTCCTCCCTATATACCGAAATAACACCGTAAAAGATGCTGTTATGCTGTGTATCTACATTAGCTAAAGCATGGAACAGCCTAAGGGACAAATGTAAACATTAAAAAACTAACTGCCTCCTGAAATTGGAACAAGATAGATTGTATCTGGCAAATGGCTGTCAGTTTTCAGAAAGAACAATACCAAATGATGATGTATTGCCAAAAATTTAAAACATTAACATATAGAAAATTGGACCAAATAGATCCACTCCAAAATGTGCATCATCTCAGTGTTAACAATTTTTCTAAAATAATTTTTTGCTCGCCCATTTGTGTCTCAATTTTTAATTTGTATCTAACAAATCTACTAACTTATTTCAGTTAGCCCTTAAAAACAATAGAATATCTTCTATTATCTTTCTCTTATCATTCTCCTTATAAAAGAGAAAAATGCTTAAGTGCAAAATATCTGTCCCCCACTGTTTCATTTAACGTATTGTTACTGTGATGAACAAATTACATCGTCCCATCGATGGGCAAATATGAACGAGATCTATTCTGACATGAAGCAAATAATAAATCTCTCCCTGTAATGAGTTCTGCTTTCTAATAAATTCACCCATTATTTCAGTCTAGAAGATTAAATGTTATAATATCTATAATGTGGAGCACACACAAAACGCACACACATACATACAAACAAACTTTGGGGTTAAACCACATTTCGGTATTTGCATTATTTCACAAATAACTTGTCACCTTTATTTAAGCTGATCGGCCCAGTATTTCTTTTCTATCAACTGAAGCAGCTAATTTACTTTCATTGACCATCCAGCAGTATAATATACCACCTGCTTATTGTGATTGTCTCTGGCTAGACATTAAAAAAAAAAAAAATTAAAAAAAAAAATCCCTTTTCTCCCCCATTCTGTAATTTAACTTTCTACAAATGTAATCTTAAATTCTTCAATTCTCTGAGGCATTCTGTGAGTGGAAAAGCTGGGATTTTTACAGCACCACATCTGTGCACGCACATTGTGATTAATATATGACAAATCCTTCAGGCATATTGCAATTGATGCAGCAAAGCTGAACTTATTCGAAGCGCAGCACAATTATCCATTTTCCCACTGCTAACTGATTTATTTGTTCACAGCCAGACAGGTATAGAAGATAAAGCCCTTTTTTTTCCCATCACTCTATGGAAGTAGAAGATGCACATATGGTGGTAAAAGGGCAGGAAACAGTGTTATAATGGATTCTAATAATTTGAAAATAATTTGCTTTCCAGTCCAGTTCAGTATTTTAAAGAACTTAATATCCTTTAGAAAATCTGTCATAATGTGGTGAGGTATCCTATCTATTTAGTCAACTTTTCTTTGCTGCTTTTGTCCCAATATAAGACTATTTCTATTGCTCCGTAAACATTCACAACCCCACCAAATGCTAGTTCATACTTACTGCTGAAAATCAGAAAAAGGAGCCAGAAACATGTTATGTTCAGTCTGCTACTTCATTCTGGGTTAAGAGACTACAGTTTTGACAGTAGGGCCATCTGCTGTTAACTTTCCTTCTCATCATAATACCAGTCCAGTCAAAAGCAATTAAGTGTGTTTTGCCATTATAATATGTAGATAATTATGATAAATTACAGTTTTTAAATCAGCCTCAAATTATGCATATGGTAGGTATTTTCCTTGCAATTCCTGATGTAAAAAATATTCCTGCATTTGCAAAATATTTCAGCTATTTTATTAATGATGTTAGTTCTGTAATGAGATATCTACAAGGAAATTTCTTAGGCACAGAGCCTGACAGTCATTAGAAATCTATTTATATCTCAGCAAGACATTTTGCCAAGTAGATAGTCATAACATTCTGCACTGCCATTACACAAACTACTCAGAAAATGGTCTATCCTATTGTGTCACAAAAATCAAAACCATACACAAACACACCAGTAAGTAGCCAGAGAAGAACATTTTAGGGGATTTTATAACATGGAATTTTTCAAGAATATAATACAGGCTAAAACACCTGAGAAAAACATCACTTAAGAACCAGACATTAATGCTGTCGAGCTTCCTCTGACGTTGGTCAAGTGATCCCCAGGATTAGCCAGGCATAAATAAGCAACAATTCAGATTTGATAAATGTTCAGAGTCAATAAAAATTCTGCCTCTCTTTTAACACTGGACTTATTTTGTGGGTACTTTTTTGTTGCAGGGTCATACTGTAATAGTTTCTCTGAAGTTTAACTGAAAAAATCACTACTTTTAGTATTTTTAATTTTTTTATAATATTTCCTCAGCATTTCTTTGATAGCGAATGGACTTCTTGAGAAATAATCAGGCCCAACTATGCGAGTGCATGCTTTTCACGACCACATCAGCACTGAGTGATAATCCAAGAAGCTACATACATTTAATTCTCGCCAGGAATGTGCTACCCACCACGAAAACTGGCTCATAAATCCTGAGCCCTAGCAGCAACCAGCAGCACCTGAGTCATGGCTGGCCTCAGAGGAACAATGAGGAAGAGAGGAAGGCAAAAAAAAATATAACACAATAATGCGGGCAGCAGCAGAATCAAATCACAGCTCTGTTAAACACGTAGGAATGGTGTCTGTAAGCAATGGCCTTATCACCTTCTCCTCATTATGTCCATGCAGTGTTCAAATGCAAGTCAGAGAGATAAAAGTTAGCAAGAGATAACTATCAATTCAATTGACTTCAAAAACTTGCAGTCAAAGACATGAATTCATGGTATGAATTGATATTTAAATCTTTTCTCTCAGACAACGTAACAGAGGAATACTTCCACGAAGCCAGGATACAGAAGGAAAATCAGTGGTCAATAGATGCTCTATTTAAATGTCAGCTAGCTGGCTCTTCAGCTGTGCTTGCAATAATCACGTAGATTCAGAAACAGAAGATACCAACAAAACAATAGCAGAATATCCCTATCTATGTCTTCTGATTCTGAGCACTTCAAGACAGGAGGAAAGGATAAGATCTCTAACTAAAAGGTATGGAGCCCTAATTTAATTCTGCTCATAGAATAGTTGTGTTTTCTCTCCGTATCTCCCTGGTAGCTGAGTCACTGCCGTTAACAGCTGCCAGTGCGTTACCATACTTATTTCTCCTTGGCAGGACAGGCAAATTGCTCCCCACAGAGCAGATGCCAGTCAACAAGGCAAAAGGATCTGTGCTGAGCATAATTTCTCTTCCCATAACACTAAGATGTTTTCAAAATGTTTGGTTTCCGTCAGACCACTGCTTGGGGTGAGCTGTTGCTTCTAGATTTGTTTTCTTTCGAGCATAACATTAAGTTGTACTCAATTTCCATAATCAATTAAGAAAATGCAGTGGATATTTTTATTTCAGAACTGCTACAAAATTTAACAAGCATTCAACTGAAAAAGGTCTTCTTGAAAAAGCTCTTGTTAGAAAAGCTATTGAAAACTTAATGTTTGGCTAATTTGTGTTTACAAGATTAGTTTTACGAAGTATTACAAAAATTAAATTTTCCTTCTCAATACAGTTCTGCACCAGGGATTTCAGAAGAGGACATATGGATTGCAAATCTTCATGTCCAACATAACAAGACATTGCAATTTTGAGTGGGAAAAGCTGCATGTGGCCTAAAACCAGTGGTGTATAAATATATACACGTAGAAAGTCTATCCACACCTTGACTGCTGCCTCAAAAGAAAATTTCTGCCCCTCATAAAAAAAAATAAAATACCTTTTTCTGAATAAAAACAAGAACTGCAGCCTCTACTTGGCTAATTAACTTGAATTCATGCATGGACCAGCCTGTCCTCCTTCACTAGTGCAGGTATCTGTTCAGAAACATGCAGAATGACAAAAATATCCACTGAAACTTTTTGGAATCAACAATGCCGATTTCTACGTCCTTAAGACACATATGTTAAAATCCTGAACAGTTAAACAGAAATGCAAATAAAATTCAGAAAAAAAAAAAAAAACAAAACCAAAAAAAAACCCAAACCTCTTTTTAAGTAGAGGATTTCTCAGCATACTTTTATTTGAAAACAAAAAATAATTAGCACCATAGCTAGGACTAGTAATCAGTAAAAGTAAAAGAGACTTAAGCAACACAACATACTTTGAACAGAGCTGGGGAGACTATCTCAATGGGGATATTTTGGTACCTCCAGTTGACAGGAAAAATTTTCATTTTCAAGCACTTGATATTCCTGTTATGGGCTGAAAGAATGTCAAGATGAGAAACCTCTGCAGAAGCACTTACAAGAGGGAATCCAATTCAAGGCACCTGTGGCACTTGAGTAATTCCTGAGTACAGCTACAGGTGCCAGCACATACAAATCTAGGAAGAAGAAGAAGAAGAAGAAAAATACTCTTCAACTATTGTACTCTTAAATATTTATAAGTGAGAATGTTTATTATCAAACCTGGAAAGAGACAAAGGACAACACCTGCTAAACTTTATCCATTATTAATGCCTCAGTGACCAGTTTTGGCAGCTAAGACAGAATGAAGATGTGCTCCCTAGAAAGTGGTTCCTTGGTGCTCTGCATCAGCAGAAGAAAAGCCTAGATCTTTAGGAATGTATCAAGCTCATATCTGGTCATCAGCATCCAATTTGGGAAGGGATTTTTTTGGTAAGATGGAAAGTAGGCAGGATGTTTGAGTGAAGCCCTATTTCATAAAAATTTCCTTCTAAATCTAAATAGTGAGATGCAAACAAAGTGGAAAACTTGAATATTCTGAGACTAGTCTTCAAAGATAGCAGACATCACCACCTTTACTTGCACCAACTCTATTTTAAAACTTTGTCAGAACGCCTATGAATCTCACTTCCATGGCATTTCAAACGTTTTCCACAAAGCTCTACCACTGCAAGTTGTAAAGACCTGCTGCAAGTTGTAGTGCTTAGAAATGACTGGAAAAAAAAACACCCTGACACCTTTTATTAATAAGACTAACTTCCCAATTTTATTCAAAATTGAGATCTTCTGTATCAAATAAGCTGTGGTGCAACTCTCCAAGAGCATTCAGAAGGAAGCATTTTAAAATGAGCTTTAACTCTATTCTGTAAGTGCTCCCTCTCTTTTGGTCCATTATCCCTCAATTGTGGCTTCATCTGCCTGAAAGAGCCTTTCTGCCATGAGCCTGGCAGCCAAAACCCCTGTGGCACCGTGAGGGAAGTACCGTGCAGGCTGGAGAAACCTCTGGTACCACCTTTCAGACAGATACCACATCAATCTTCCCAGGACTGTCAGAGACAACAACTAACATGGGAGAGCAATGTCCAAGCTCACAGAACAATGGTGGGGGCGGGGGGAATAAATAAATAAATATTTTTTAAAAAGCTAAACTCACCTGTCTGGTATACATAAAAGGAGATAAACTCAACATCATTTAAATGCCACTGGACTTGTATTGTTATCATCTCTTCTCACGCTCCACTGAAGCGGTTATCTGTGTTCCCAGGCAGGCACAAAGACCTTGAAGCCCTCGGTAATATTAACAGCGCGGTTAAGCACCTCACGAGCAGCAGGCTCCCCACTTTACAGATGGGCATCGGTGATCACCAGAGTTAAAACACATAAAGCGCGCCTGCCAGGTTGCACGCTTTGGCACAAGACCTGTCATTTTTGCCCTCAGAGCACTGCGTGTGCCTGAAGTGCTGTGAGATAGAGCAGGAATCACTGCATCCCCAGGATAAATACAGGGACTGTGTTATTATCCCAAATCTACCGACAAACAGGATTTACAAAAAAAGTCTACCTAAAAGTACAACTTGTTCAGTGTATCTTAGCATAGGCAACAGTGAAAGTAAAGTCTCTACCTTATTCCATTGTCAAACCTGCCCAAGTAACTGAGGAAGGAACAAGATAATCACACACAAACAATTCTGAGGACTGCAGAATTATTTTTCCATAGTACAGATACTATGCAGAATAAAAGAGTGTAACTAAAAGGCAGTGACTTTTTACACAGATCCTCACTTGCAGTGCACTGCTTATTTAATGATTGTCTTTGGACACTCATGCATACAATACAGCATCTTAAGTATCTTCAAAATGCAGGCTCTGCCTGTGAATCCTTTTTCTGAAGCAGAACATCTTCTGGTATCATTACTTTTGGATGCCTATTATCCAATGTCAGAAAATCTTAAGTCTTTAAGGAATGCAGGAACGAGCAATAAGTTGGCTGACAATGCTGTCCTTTAGCTCAGATTCTACTCTAGCCCTGGCTGTGTCCACTTCCAGTACATGTTAATATGCAAGCACAAGAGAAATGAAATCCACTGTGTCCCTTTTACAATTTTTATAACATTGATTCAGATCCTTGGCAAAAGTAGCAGCAGCAGTAAAAGCAGAAATATTCACTCAGAGTATCTGAAAAGTAAAGATAAATTTCAGAGTGCCTTACTCATGTTTTAAAATAAAAATCTGCTGACATCTGGTATGGATCAGCTGGCTAAATTGCTTTGATTACTCACCCACAGCCAAGTTCTTTTTTGTTTATTCATTTACTCATTTATTTCATGGTTATAAAAATGTGTTTCATAATAAATATGGAGAGTGACAACACAATGCTGATTAACAAATATGATGTTCTCAATTCCTTTAACAGACTTCAGTTTTTAAAAGGAATTGTGCGTCTGCAAATATGTCCGTCCTAAATTTTATCCATGCCTTTGCTGTCACAACTTGTTTTTGCCTTTCTTTGGATATGCTAAATTTATAGGTGTTGACAAAGTATTAAGAACCGCAAGAAGAAAGCGTCTGTGTATGCACTGTGTATGCAGAAGTAAGCACTTCTATGAATTTTTATTACAAAGACTCGCTCTCCTCTCACACACGACAACTCTGAGCTGAAAAATCACAGAAGGCTACAAGACTGTCCGGGGGAAATACAAACACAGGTGTGTGTACAGTCACTCTGCTCCAAGCCACTACAGGCCACCAAGAGACTGAGCTTATGACATCTCTCCTCTGACCTAACTTAGTATATCTGAGTGACCCAACATGCCAAAAGCAGCAGAAAGGATCCAAAAAACCCAAACCCCAAATAACTAGTTCTTAGATGGAGAAGACCTGGTCAATGAACTGAAAAATATTAGAAATATACTATAATTTGCATTGAAAGGAACTTCAAGAAGGTATAACTCCTCACTATCCTCGTAGCAGAGGTGCTCCAGCCCCCTGATCATCTTCGTGGCCCTCCTCTGGACCCGCTCCATCAGGTCCATATCCTTCCTATACTGAGGGCTCCAGCCCTGCACACAGTGCTCCAGGTGGGGTCTCAGCAGAGCAGAGTGAAGTGGCAGAATCACCTCTCTGGATCTGCTGGCAACTCATCTTCTGATGCAGCCCAGGATGGGATTGGCCTTCTGGGCTGCAAGTGCGCTCTGCCTGCTCATGTCCAGCCTCTTGTCCATCAGCACTCCCAAGTCCCTTTCTTCAGTGCTGCTTTCTAATACCTCATCCCCTAGTCTGCATTGGTAGTGAAGACAGAACTTTTATTCCTCCTTTTTCTTCCTATGCACTATGTGTTTCTGTATAGGTACTTGAGATGCATCAACAGGAAAACTGTGAAAAGCTCGCTTATAATTCTGCCATTTAAGTACTTCTCTGGCCCTTATTCCTCCACTTCTCTTTGGACTTTGGTCTCCATTTTGTGGTAAACCAAGGTTAAAGCCCTTCTCCCTAGATTATAAAAAAACAGTTGCACATGCTAGAGAGCAACAACCCTATAATCTTCAAGCCAAGCTGCTCACTTGCCCTCACTCTTACAGTGATGAAGCACACGCCTATAAATACTTAAAGGGAGGGTGCCAATAGGATGGGGCCAGTCTTTTTTCAGTGGTGCCCAGTGACAGGACAAGAGGTAACAGACACAAACTTGAACATAAGAAGTTCCATCGAAACACGAAGAAGAACTTCTTTACTTTGAGGAACAAAGTAAAGAAGTTCTTTACTGAACTTCTGAAAAAAGTTCTTCTGAAAAAGGGCACTGAACTTCTGAAAAAGGGCAGAACATTGGAACAGGCTGCCCAGAGAGGTGGCGGGGTCTCTGTCTCTGGATCCGCCTGGACGTGTTCCTGTGCAACCTGCTCTAGGTGGACCTGCTTTGGCAGGGGGTATGCCTAGATGATCTGCAGAGGTCTCTTCCAACTCCATATAATACTGTGATACCTTGGGACAACATGAATCTGGCTCACATTGATGCAATTCTTACTTGAATTTGCAAATGACCGGAAAAGACAGTTTTAAAAGATACTAGCAGCCATGCAGCTTAATCAAAGCTTTTCAGACAGCAGTTCAAACTTAAGATTATATGTGAAGCATTCTTCCCTGAGGATGATCCTCACATTAGAAAGACATTAAATTATGTTCACATTGTAGTAGAACAGATCCACAAAACCCACAGAACTACAAGGTGTACAAGACACATAACCGTTCTTGCGATGAATTCATGAAATTACAGGAAGACAACAACTACAGGGGGCTTGGTTACGCAATGAGAAATGGATGTCCATTATGCTGTCACCACATGTTCCAACAACGCTTCTTTTTCTACTCGTTCATATCTGCACAAAGCAGAATTTTCTGGAAAGGCTGTTGTTAAAAACAAGTACAGGAACCTGCTGAGCACTGAGAATGAGCTACTTTTATGTCTGAAACTTCCCACTGCTCCTAAACAGATTTGTGACTCCAAGCAGACTCATCTATCTCATTAACAAGAAGTACTATTAGGGGAAAGACAGAAACCTTTGAATGTAATTAAAATTCAAGTACATTTTGTCTGAGTGCGCAGTTTTATATACGTTGTTATATACAAAAGGAAGACTATTATAAAGTTGTAGCTACCCACTTGTTTACAGAGAAAGAATAATCAGCAAATATTTTGAGAGACTGCCATGAAAACATTCAAATAGGAGGGGGAAAGGCACCAATGAAAGTTTGGCACCCCCTGCTTATCTTTGTGTGCTGTAGCCTACTCCAAAAACTTTTTCCCCTTTTACTCAGTGGAAAAAGATGCACCTTGACACCATGATCTTGCAAAGTGATCTTCAAAGATATTAGGCTGGAAATAAAAATAGTTGAGGCATTGAGGAGCATAGAAACCCACAGATCAATCCTGACTCCTGTCTCCATTATCATTTATGACTAGGAGGCTGCACCAATTTAAAATTCTTAATCATACAAACATATTTTTATGTAACCTTTTAATCTCTTGGAGGAATACTTCACAGCTCCTTTAGCTAGAGGGTGATCTTTGTAGACTGCTTGTATAATGTGAAACACAAAGCCTAGCCAATGTAGGTTTTGAAAAAAACATAAAAACATAAAAACATAAAGTCACCAAACCTGTGATCCCATTTCAAAAGTAAAACTAACAAAAACATGTATTACCAAAAAAAAAAATACCCAGAGGAGGAGAGGAGGCTCAGGAAGGTGTTGGGGAGAGAGGAGCAGAGGAAAAGCTTAAAGATTCCTTTAGCTACAGAAGACAAAGCAGAAAACCAAATCAAGAAGAAATAAGCATAGAGTTAGGCCAGAATGAGTTTCAATTGTTCTTTGTTTAAATTCTGAAATATTTCTACTGTCATCACTGAAAGCACACTTATCTTATTTTTCTTCCTCACAAAGTCAGGAAGGAGAGGGATTATCCAGGGAGGTTCACTGGATTTAAGACAGTTAATGAAAAATTCTTCCCTCCGTGTCATACATTGTGTTTTGCACAATAACTGACAAACACAACAAGATTCAAATAAAAATCCGCTTAGCTATAGGTTCCCTACCTACAAACACAAGCTGAAGGCCAGTGAGGAAAAAAAAAAAAAGAATCAAACCAAACTCAGCAATAACAGCTTCGGTGTCTTAAGAGATCCCCTACTTCAGAAGCCAAACCCGTCTGAAGAAGCCCATGCGGGTGGTGGGTCTCTCCTGCAGTCTGTTACATGTTGCATTTGAAGAGGGCAGCTTTGAACCAATGTCCTCAGGTAAAGTCCCACTGACTTTTCCTTCTCCTTTGGTGAAACAGTATCAAAAAGGAGATATTTGTCTTGCTCTTGTTTTGAATTCAAATACTTTCTGTGCTATCCAATGGCCAACATGAGAAGTTGCTGAGTCTCTCCTGCACAAATGGTGTGAAGTAATTGTGAATCCCAAGAGGCACAGCTACCAAGTTTGCCCCAGGACAGCTTCTGGAAGCACAGCTTCTGGGGTTTGAGCACAGCCACAGGTCTGCAATTAAAGTGACCCTACCTGAGGGTTGGAGAACATTTCTCTCAACTCAGAGTTTAGCAAGCAGAACCGTAATTTCATTTGAGCAGGTTGCCACTGTGGCAGAATGGGAAAGGCAGACAAAGTGGTATCACCAGCCCCATAATTAAAGACAGTGCTGCTGGACTGAATAAAGAAGCACACAGCCCTGAAGTCACATAATAGGTCAACCTGGCCTACCTCTGAAAGCATGTTCAGTCCAAAGCACTCCATCCATCAGTTTATCTACCTAATACACGTGAGGTGACTTCAGCCAGCAAGCTCCTGGACTGCAGTCACACTGTACCTTGTAAGTAGTGATATCTCCAAGTCAGGGTGACAAGGTCTCAACGGTAGTACAGGCCAGAGATCAACAACCTGCTCAGAGCCTGTAATCTTGGAGGCCAAGATGACAAAAGCTATAAAAGCTCAACTTCATAACAGGTTACAACATGACCAGGAAAAACAGCAGCAATGATATTCCCATGATCTATCAAGGTTCCACACTCTCGAAATCCAGCACTCCAGATCAGGAGTCAAGACAGCGGACCCAGGACAGGTGATGAACCTCCCAAAGACCATTCAGGCAACAATCTGTCCTGGGTTAGATCAAGAGGCCATCTAAACCGGCAGAAAGCTCATGCTCAAAGAATGTAAGATATAGGCAAGCATGGAATGGTTATTCCCAAGTCTTACCTTCTGGCTTCCAGAGAAGACCATTGCTTTCTTTTAACTGCAGGCTTTCCTCACATGAAATTCTCCCCCAAGAGTGTGCGCTGAGAGCTGATAATTACCAAACCCACAATCTTCTATCAGTTCCACATCTAAAAACATCTCACCTTTAGAGGAGTAACAACCTTCTAGTTCCTGAGATACAATACTGAGCTCCCTTTGTGCTGACAACACCCATTCAGTACCACACTCTCGTGAGTCATTGACTTGACAACTTAGTGGCATTCACATATTAGAAAGAGGCTGACATTAACCTGCAGTACCTAGAATTCCAGGCAGGACACCTTATTTCTGTACAGTCGTCAGTATTTTTTCTAATGAAGATAACTGGCATGAAAGTTTCTTGCACAAACAAAGAAGAAGCAGGCCCCTGGGAGAAAAACAACAAAACAAAACACAAAAAAGAAACCAGAGCACACAGAACAACCAGGCTCAATGTACCATTTAATTCAAACAGAGGGGGGGAAAAAAATTTTAGAAGGATTGAAGTTCATGGAGGTTTGGTCCTTCAAGCCAGGCTCCCAGAAACTTGCTGAACTTCTGCTTGCAAACTTCAGAATTCAGAAACCTGAGAAGTTTTCCACTGCAGTGAAAGGCGGAGCTTTGAAAAACTACAAGACTTTAATTAGACATTAAATAAGATAGCTCCATCCCCTAGGATATGTTCAAAGGGAGCTACATTTCACACACTGAAAACATGAACAATTTTCAGTGCTTGTAAACAGCGGTCTGGGGAAAGAGAGGAAAAGAGCACCAGCTTTCAAGACTTTTCTTCTACAGGCTGACAGAATCAGGCAAGTTAGAAAACTCTACCAACTTATCTCTGAAATATACCACAACATTTTAATTAAAACAGTTTTGTGCTTGTATCTTTGATCTAGGATCAAAGTGATCACCCCATATAAAGCTGAACCAAGTATTCAGGTATTTCAAATGCTGAATGACAGACCAACAGAGGATTAAAGGTCAGGCCCTTAGTCTGAAATGTAGTAAAAACAGACAATGCTAAAGAACACTCAGATCTTCACTAAACACAAATAGCCTTCAGGCTTGCTATAAGTTTACTCAAAGTGAGACAGTGTGATCTATTCAAGTTGAGCTCCAGGCTGGATGTCAAAAGACAGGGTTGTGCTCATGACTATGGTATCAATTTGCTACATGATATGTGCTTTTGGATTCTCCTGTATTTCCCTTCTGACAGGGCAGATTTATTCTGCAGTTTTACATGACTTTCATAGGTCCAGTTCCCTATGGGATGCACAGCATTTTACTTTGGGCTTCTTGTTATCTCTCCTTTTGCCTGCTAGTTTTTCATGCAGCTGGAAATGAAGCTGAGGTCTCCTCAACAATCATGGCTCCTCAGGGACTATATATGAAACTGTTATTGCTCACATAATAAATTCCCGAAGTAAACCATATCGATGAATCCAAGTGTTCTCTTTCCAATGATTTATTTTGTTGTTGACTTTAAGTTTCCCTGCCACATCAGAGATTTCTGCTTTTTTCTTTTTTTTTTTTTTTTTTTTTTTAAATCAGAGATAAGCAAGTCTTTGAAAATTTCTTCTACTTTAATACCGGGTTATCAGACAGTCAAAGCATTAACAATAATTCATTAAGGACCACTCATGGCCTTAATTACCAGGTTTTTCAAAGCATTAACAATAATTCATTAAGGACCACTCATGGTTTAATTAGCAGGTTTTGATTGTGATTGCAACAACCAACGCAGCATCTATCACAGGTTTGTTGGAGCAACTAAACCTGAGCAGTTGCTTTGCCAGCATGTCCTGAATCTCTCTTCTGCCATTGTTTTTTTGCATTATCTCCTGCCTGCAACAAACCACATTCAGCTACACGTGAAAACAAGTATTTCTCAGTATGGTATCCAGGAAATAATTATCAGTACTTCTACTCCTTGCATCAGACTGCTACTACAGTACTGCTGCACCCTTCAAAATATAAGGGTATTAACAACAACCACACACACACAAAACAAATCAAAAAGGCAAAAGCAGCACTGAAAAACTTGGTTTTGTCTGCTTTCCAGAGAGGGAAGATATGCACACCTTTGAAGTTTAGGTACTTAGATAGGCAGCTAACTTCCTGTGGCTCCTCAAAACTCAACAGAGAAAGAAAGGCTCCTCCAGGAATCAATTCAGAGCAGAGACCCAGTATAAGCACTTTGTAGAAACAATTTCTTCTAGAAATGATGAAAATATAACAGGGGCACAAGAGAAACTAGCTGACTGAGGCACGGTTGTTCACAGTGGAACACACAGAAATAGAAAAAATCTCTCATTATATCATACTCTCTCTTCAAGCTGGCAGGTTTCAATGAATCAGACTTTTGATATAACTGGATCACTGCCTTCTCATATTCTTTGCAGAATCTTGCTCTCTGCAGTCCTGAATGATGGCCACAGGAAATAGGTTTCATGGATAAGAAGGTAAACAGAGGTCATATCCTCCCAGCACAGAAATGACTTTTATCTAGTGTTTGGCTACAATGGTTATACAATTTGATTAACCTATCAGCATGATCCGCAGTAGAATAAAAGATGAGGCTTCATTTGTCTCACTAATTTCAATTTTACTGTGAAGTTTCAAAGCAGTGATTGGGAAATTTGAAAGGATAAGATATATCCTATACAGGAAAGAGTCTTATCATATTCCATCTCTTCTATCATTCAGGAATGATACAAAAATTACTGTGAATTATCTTAAATATGTGAACAACTGATAAACAGTAACAGTTGTTATCGCACCAGTGTGAGGGATATCTTAATGTTACCAAGCTACAGAACTACATTGTGAGAAGGTGATAATGTGGGGTTACGTCATCCAAGACCCAAGGATTCACAGTTGCTCATCATCTGGACAGCTAATAATCTTATTCGAGGTCCAGGATTTGTTTAGAAAGCAGTTATCTTTAAGACAGAGGACTTGAGTACTTGACTTCATTTTATGTAAATCATGAAATGATAGTCATGAATTATGCATTTTGCAGGAGAGATGTTTTTATGACAGGCTGTTCTATGAAAAGCAATGGTAACACAATTCACCTTGAAGAGTACCAGAAAGTCAGTCACAGCATGTGGTGAGTAATTCGCACTGAGTGGTGAACAGAATGGAGATCTTCCTGTGGAATGGAGATCAGATCCTGTAGATCTTCAGAGCTTTCCCAAACAAAAGGTTCAGTGATGTTTTAGTACGATTCAGATGGTTCAATACTTCCCAGATGAGTTACGTTAGTCAGGAATTTGTTACAGTAGCATTC
The DNA here is from genome assembly GCA_013398155.1 of Pedionomus torquatus. NCBI lineage: Eukaryota > Metazoa > Chordata > Aves > Charadriiformes > Pedionomidae > Pedionomus > Pedionomus torquatus. Next base: position 215,794 of record VZRU01000038.1, on the reverse strand, counting down.
TGAGATTTTAGTCTTGCTCCGTGTCTTTTATTCTTTTAATTAGAAGAAAAAGAAAAATACATCTTGACATTGTTAGATTTCTTCATTTTCAGATTAAGCCAGTTGACAAGCATTTGCTCAATTCTTGCCCAAAACACCTCTGCACACAGCTATAAAAAACACTTAAGATTCAGATGAGTTGCAGAGCATGTAACAATCCATAATCCTGGCTATGGCAGTTGACATCTCCATATCTGTTCCTCCATCTGTTAAATCGGTAGCATCACACCAATCTTGGAGAAAGATGAAGAAACTATTATGATGAAGTTCCATTAAGCCATATATGAAATAGAGATGCTTAAACATTCACACACTGATGTATAAAATATCTTAGGTACTCTTTCACATGTGCGACACTTGTTACCACTTTTAAAATATCTCAGCTGATACTTAACACATAGACAGGAAACAATGTGCAAATATAACACGTATCATATCTCAGATCTCCTATTTCACCCAAGCCCTCTTCCCTCCTCCAAGTAATTTTTGTAAGAATAGTTACTTTCACTCAGAATATTCTTAGGGATATAAATTGCTGTAATACCAGGGTTGCCAGCCAGTGAGATCAGATGTGCAATCTGCCTAATACCATGTGCTGGATAGAGATAATAACATGTTATGCCTTATTTTCAGTTTTAATTTTGTCTGTAGATTTTTAAGGCTGGACTCTTCTGTGAGTGATGTGATTGCAAACATATACCTTAACTTTTTTTTTCTCCCCAGGTGTTCTTCAGTGTTTGTTACGGAAGAGTGAGTGATTACTAACATTTCTTAAAGGAAAAGCTAGAAGGAATGGGAAAGGCAACTACAGAAGTGCAATAGTGGGCTGGAATAATTTCAGAAGGGAAATGGAACACAGGAAACAATTTTCTATACTGAAAGTCTCTTCACTACAACCAAAGCATTAGCAGAAGCTCATAAACATTACCATAGCCTTTTTGAATTAATCTGTAGTCAATGTCTGGTCATCTGTGACTGAATTTCAGTCAACAGAAGGAACAATTTCAGGAACAGAACAAATAAAGGACTTGAAACTTACTGTTCATTGAGTACCTAAACTAATTAGCCTGCTGTCTCCCACATTCCTTGTAATTCTCTGTCTTCCTTCATATTCCTAACACCTGTCATTATAATAGCCCACATCTACCAAACATTCCCAGAGCCATACCACTGTATATATTCTATGTGCATATATTCCTAGACTCCTTGACACAGTACTGTTACCTCATTCCCTTTTCTCCCAGAAAGTGATGCATCTAGCTCCTAACAATACATACCGAAAATAAAGGTGATAAGAACAGAACTCTCCCTTCCTTCTCCACAACATTACATTACATCTCAACATGACATTAACATGGGTCTCTACTACATGTCAACACCAATTTTCATACAACCTCTAAGACCTCAACAATGTTAAGATCTTGCTTTAAATTGGCCAAAAGTTCCAGAAGCTATTAGAGCACAGATAGAGATGGAGTAATGGCATACGCCTCATTTCCTTAAGCAGGCAGGCAACAAATTAGATAAAAGGACGCATTTTACAGAAAAATGCTCGTGTCACTGCTGTGTGCCATCTAACATTTTTAAACTTGTAAGTTTTGTCCCCTAATGCACATCCATTTGAAAAAGGCAGACAAAGGAATAATGTCAATATGCAAATAGCCCACAAGATTTCTTAAGCAGACCGGTACACATCCCAATAATATCAGGCTAGTTAAAATAAATATATAAATAACATCAGTAATATTTAGCCAGAAAACAGCAATAAGGTTTCCAGTTATGCGCTTTGCTGCCTTGACAGTAACTCAACATAAAAGATGTTTTAAAAATGTTCCCCATCTTGTAAATGAGCTAAAATGCTGCTTCCTGAATAACAAAGCATTTGGACCGTGCTATGGTACCACAAGTCCATATAAACAGAATATGCAGTTAACAATAGAGATCACAGAAAACTGACACCTTATACACTTTGTTATTTTGGACTGTTTTCTGAAAGCGTAGTATAAAACACCGTATGACAAACTGCAGAGAAGACCAAGAAAAGGACTAGGCAATTAAATTTCCCAAATGAATGACATTTTTGACATTTCTCTTCCCTTAAGAAACTTCATGACCGAGGGTGGATTTTTGTTCTGTTTTTCCCTAGGAAGAAAACAATCAACATAATGATAGTAATTGGTAAACAAATGAGTGAGAAATCCCAGGAGCAATCTCATATTAAAAGGCCACACCGGATATTACTGAGAATACGCTGCTCTATAACATTTTTGGTTGACTCATAGATGTTTATTTTGCCTTCTTTTTATTATTATTTTTTCCTTTAAAGAAAACTTTCCAGAAAACAGACAAAGGTCTCAAAAGGTCATTTAATCCAAACCCTGCTGCTGGTAGGATCAACCACTTCTGCTACAGACATCCATGTAACCTCAACTGAGACATCCAGCAGCACAGACACCAGCTCTCCCCGGGTGTGTGATGAGGTCACTCCCCCGACTCACTTTTACAAAAATCTTTTCCCATCTGGCCTGAATTTCTCTCACTGCAATATAACTCACCACTTCTCCTACTCCCAGTAGGCCTTGCAACTGCTCCTTTTCCCCTTTTCTTATGAACAAGATTATGTTCATCCCATCTTTCTTGAAATTCAGTACCCCAAACTTGATACAACAGTTCAGCCAAGATACTCTTATACATCATGTAATGTAATGCTATTCGTAAATTTCTTTTAAACACAGAACAGTGTTGATTCACGTTTACTGCAGTATCCAATACAGCTATTATAACCTTTTCTTCAGTTTTGTCTAAGCAGGTGTTCCTCTACCTTCTAATTGTGTAGTTAATTATTCCAAAGCATAGCAGTAGTCCTTACTAAATTTCAGCCAACTTTTTATAGACTAGTGCTCCAGCGTGTTTATCCTAATCCTGTTCTCCAAAGTTCTTCTCCCTGCTTCCTCCTCACAATCACCTGCAAAATAAGCAAGTATTCTGAGCAGACCCAAACTAAGTCCTCCAGAAATACATTCAGCCCCCTATTCAATAGCAAATGCTTCACACAATTAGTCTTCACAGTTTCCTAACTACTGGTTGATTCAGCTTGCAGCTGCTTCATCTGCCACATATTTCTTTTGCTTGCTTCTAAAAGCAGCACACCAAAAAAAAAGTATCCAGGTGTTTAAGGGAAGATGCATCTCATCTACAGCTTCTCTGCTATCCACAAGGCCTACCACTTTGATAAAATTAAATTAGGCTGGTTTGACAAGAGTGGCTCTCAACCAATACATCCTGCATTACTATTTTTTTCCCAAAGTATTTGCCAAAGATTGTGGTCTCCATCACTTTTCTTGAATTTAAGTAATGTAAACTGCCTGCAGTTCTCTGATTCTCCTCTGTCACTTCTATTCACTTACCTTTTTCCATCTTTCTGAAAAATCATAGTCTCTCAGTGACTTTTTTTAACATGAATATTTCAGCCATTTCCCTAAATGTTTAAGGATGACATTCATCAGAATCAGCCAATACAACAGCAATCTTTCTCTTCTTCTTTCTACCCCTCTGCCGTTTACAATAATCACGGCACTGCATGGGAAGATCGCCATAAAATCCCTTTTTTCCCTTTTAATCACAATCACTTCCACACTCAAATTCAACTGCAGTCTGAATCTCAGGCTCAGAACAAGCACATACAACCTTGATAAACCAATGTGACTCCTATCAATAAGGCAATATAAACATTCAAGCCTTTGCATCACATTGTCAAATTTGTTATAGTATATAAGTGACTATATATATAAGGACTTCAGTTCTTCTTTGTGTTTCTTGCACAGCTTATATGGCATTTAGAAATCTAAGATAGGCAGCACACTGCTGCTTCTTCCTCTTCTCTCACCTATGAGCTCATCAATCATGAATCAAGTTATCCTGAGGTCACCAACGATATACGCTTCTTTAACATCGTTATGCCATTTTCACAACACTTCATTGACTCTGGTATCAAGTTTTCCAGAAGAGATAAAAGCCACATTCTCATCCTAACCACCACGAACTCAAGGTAATCCACAACCAGCATCATTCTTGCTCACCTACCAAATCAGATTTAAACAATAGCAACCCCAGAAATAAAAAGCCAAGCTGGAGAATGCAAATGTGAATCTTGGCTGTAAGTCCTCCCAACAGCACGACCTGCCTCTCATAAACCAAAGGAGGTCTTCATCTCCAGCAAAAGACACTCACAGACCACATCTGTAATTCTTTCGCTCTGCCTCACCTCCCTGACATACAAGAATACCACTTTTCTTTTAAGGCTCCCAGGCAAACAGACTACATTTGGTGCACTCTCTGAAATGTAAGCGGACAGAGATATTTTCCATTGAAAGTGAAAGACATTAGCAATAGTCATTTTTGCAAAGAGCATTGAGGCCTCCAAAACCTCATAATATAATTCTAAAGTAAACCTCTCTCAAGAATATAACCAATAGTATTATGACAAGTTCTGCAAAAGTACGTTGGAAAAATCTGAACTGTGTGTTTTCTATTCTTGCTGTTAGAAAAAGATAAAAGGAAAGAAAAGTAGAGCTTCGCTGTTTTATTGGGGTTTTTTAACCTTGACACCTCCAACGAGCCAGATTCCAAGGAATCTTGCTCAAATTAATTTAAATCCGTCAAACGAAAAAACTTGGACTTTACTGTTACTATTGACTTTTAGAAACAGGTAGAGCTTATTGTAACTGTACTTCATTATGACTTAATATTATCTCTTTACACTTCTTCACACACTACATTTGCAGAATAAGTTGCAGTGAATTCTCCTAAGAGCTGAAATCAATACATATACAGACAGTAACAAAAACCTGTAAACAGTAGGACCTACCAAAGACACATGTTTTTTTGAATAGAAAAAGCATATATGCATTTTACAAGTATCCACAGAAACCACACTAACTGCAAAGAGTGAGACTATGCATATGGATGTGCATGCAGAGATCCCCACCCCATTTTCTTACAGATGATCTAAATTGTTGGGAGTTAAGAGCAAAAAAATCATTGCTCTCACCTGTGTGTATCTTGTACCTGTGATATTGTGTATCTCTAGTGCACGCCACAGATTGCAGTCTCCAGTCTCAGGGTATCACAAGCCCATAATTTCTGCACTTGGTCTAAGTTATCTGTATCTCAACTTCCAGAGGTGCAGTTCTACACAAAACCAACCGGCTTTAGTGGAATTTAGAGTGACCAGTACAAGAACCACCATTAAAACCTGAATCTTCAGGAGTGATATTAACTTCGAAGATCCAGTACTGGCAGGGTTTAGATTCGTTAGCTGATAGACACAGGAAGTGTAACAGAAAACTCAATTTCTTCTTGTCTCTCCCTTCTCTCCTCCTGCAACAGTAGTTACTAAATTAAGTTTACATAAGATACTAATTTTAACAGTTCTTTGGGGAGGGAGGAAGGAATGGTTCCCCCTCGCTTTCATTAAATCTATAATATTGTAATTTAGAAAGAAAAGAATGACAGCTTCCATGAAGGATGCCAAGTAAGGCAATGACAATAAATTTTAGGAGTAACTACTAGCCAGATCCTACTCCCCTGCAAAAGCAGGGCATATGTGAATTGTCTGTTTGTTTAAAGCAGCACTGTCTCAGCCAAATTCTTTCCTATGGTTGCCTTGCCTAACAAGATGTACTTTTCATCTTAAACACGAGACCAGCTGACCCTTAGCCCTGTAAGTAGGAAGCACCCTGAACCTTGTTTCCCAAGAAGTGAATGCCATCAGCTTGCCTCAAGCCCATCAGATCTGGATACAGAGAGAAGGGAGCTGCCAGCCTGTGCTGGTTAATTAATTACACAAGCATACCCTATATGATCCTTTCAGGAGAATTCTAACACACAGGCCCTCAAATCCATTCTCAAATGTTGTTTTACATTAACTCCTGCAAATACTACAATACACAAGACTTAAGATAGAAAATGCAATTGCCTATAAGCAACATAACTTCACTGTTAATACTCTCTTCCCTTCCCTGAATCGCAAAGCCAGAAAAAAAGATGAGCTTTTTACAAATCTTCACCCTTTCTGCTTTTTTCTCTTGTCACTGCCTTAGTATTGCCTCAATGCAACTACTGTATTTGGGGGTTTGTTTGGTTTTTTATATATGATATTTGGCAAAGTCCAATAACATTCACAATATACCAAAACCATAAATATTAAAAATAAAAAACTAAATTATATGGAGTATTCTGTACTATCAGCAAACCTCTTTCTCCTTGCTGTGTAGCCTTTTATTAAAATCTAATACTAACACCAGATTAATGTGACAGCCATGAGTATACAAACCAAGTTACAAAGAAAATAAGCTTTTATTACTTTTCCAAAGATACAGCTAGCTTAAAAGTAACAGAGGGATGATGAAAATCTCTAAGGGGAAGAAAAAATAAATGGAAAAAATATTCAAATTGTTAAACAGTTAATTGGATTGCCAGGCTTACAGTTAATACAGAAATCCTCCTCAGACAAAGTCTTTACTTCAGCTGTGCATTTCCCCGAGTACAGAAAGAATTTAAATCAAACTTTTCTTTAGCATTCGAGATGTTGAGATATATGATGGCACTAGCACACGGTACCAATACAGAAAATAACCAGGACCAATAGCATGAAATAGAACTAGATTAGTCAGATACCAAAAATATGCATAACAAACTGCCCCAAAATAGGTTTTGTCCTGCTGGAATTCTCCAGGAGTGCTATGACTTCAAATGCAACAGTTGCAGAGCTCCAGCTGGAAGAGTCCTTCTCAAAAAGTCGTTAGGCATCAGAGAGTGAGTCATTCTTTAGTGAACATTAATGATAAAAAGTTTCAGAGCCATTAGTGAAGCCGAACGTTAAACTTCTTCTAAGCCATTAAACAGATGTTCCAGTCTTTATGCTAGCATGACTTTTTTCCTAATTGCCTCAATTACGTCCTACCAGGAACCTGTTGTTCCCAAGTCCTGTGCAGAGTTGCGAACTTCAGCCGAAACTTTTCTCATCTCCTTCCGCCTCTGCAGTTCTTTTTGTCAACTCCCTCAAAAAGGGCAACAGCCGCCAACAGCTTCACTGCTAATGAAGTGGGGTCTCACAAGGAGATCAAGGGATGAGGCTACAGAAGTGAGGGTAGCAGAGGAGGAAGGAGGAACACGTTTCCTGGTGCTCAGACCCACCTGTGGTGGGATGGCAGCATAGTAGAAAGGGGCCAGACAGCTCTAACTATCCTGTTTACCTTTAGTCCCACAACAAAAATTGCCCTGGGAAGAAGCTACTGGTTGGTGTAGGTTAATCACCTGTTAATCACATAACAGGTCTTTAGAATGAACTCTAATTAAGCCCTTTCTCTCCTTTACTCCCCCCTTGTCTTTAAAGACCACTTACTGCACATCTTTCTGCTCCTTAAGAGGCCCATGAGGTTGGGGATGAAAGCAACAGTTCTTTATTTTTAGAAGACATGACTGTGAATGGCTTCCAGCTGAAATGTTAGAAATCTTTTCAAGTGAAGTGACTTGATATGACTCATTTGCTAATGTCATAAGCCTGTGGCACAAAACATCTTAAAAAAGATAGTTTTGTCTAACTGTTTATTAAATAGAGTCAATTTTTATATTACTATGTTTTTGTTTTCCTTCTGCATCTCAAATAATCTAATTTCTCAACAATTAAGCAGTTTGTTTTAATATACTCCCGCTGATTTAAATAGGAAACAATACAAGAAAGCATATAATCTTTATTAGGTCAATGATAGTTTCAGTAGGTTGCAGTAAATTAAAAATTTCATTATATGCAATTAAGCAACTTCATTAATATAATTGCCATTTTCCTCACTCTTCTGGCTTAGAATATTTGGTATGTGCCAATAGTTATATTGAGATATACACACAAACATGCATATCTGTATATTTTCCACCTACTATCACTATATTACATTTAGGCAGAAATCGGTGATGGGCTTCTGAAAGCCAGGTAAGAAACTAGACCTGAAACCAGCTTCCCAACAGCAAAAGCTGCCCATTATGGGCAACAGCGTAAGAACTCACAGCTCTGTAACTTAAACACATGGGAGCATGTATGTGCCATGCGGGCTCATTACTTACTCATTGCCTTAATAAAGCAAAGCCAATTTGTTTTCTAGTCAGGGAATCACAATCAGGGAGTGTAGCAATAGGACAAAGGGGAATGGTTTTAAATTGAAAGAGGGGAGATTTAGAATAGATATTAGAATGAAATTCTTTCCTGTGAGGGTGGTGAGGCACTGGAACAGGTTGCCCAGAGAAGTTGTGGATGCCCCATCCCTGGGAGTGTTCAAGGCCAGGCTGGATGGGGCTTTGAGCAACCTGGTCTGGTGGGAGGTGTCCCTGCCCATGGCAGGGGGGTTGGAACTCCATGATCTTTAAGGTCCCTTCCAACTCTAACCACTCTATGATTCTATGATACTTACAGAGCCTGGACAAGGGTCAAAACCTGGACTGAAGTCTGAAACGCCAAGCCACAGTACAACGCCACTCCAGTAGTTGACAGAACATTCATCTGTTCTCAGAAACATGAAGTTTTACTTTGCAACAGAGGGAGTTATGTTATGAAACTCGCAAAAAAAAAAAAGTAAAACTCCAAAAATGTTATGATTGTCTATCTTGCAGAAGGGAAGCAATTTTCAGCCAAGTAATTGGTACATTTTCTTAGTGCATTATGTTTCTCAAAACATGTTACTGTGGGTGGAGATTAGCATCCCTTTTCTTCAAGAGGAAAATTACTTGTCTTCTATAGTGACTGGAGCTGTCATTCCAAGAGCTGACAAATGTTAACAATCTCTGGAGGTGTTCTTTACAAACATCTCAAAAATAAATAAATATATTCAGATCAAGGATCCAATGACCAAAGAAAGGTTATAAATAGAAGGAAAATACCACAGTTTGAATATTCACATGCACCTTATATCCATCCATCCACCCCATCACAAGTAAAACTATTTTCAAATAGCTTAATTGTCAGATTAACAAGTAATAGTGAACTTTGCCAGAGAAAGGACACAGAGATATTATTTATAACAAAACAAAAAGTTTGCTATACTTTGCTGGTAGCATCAAAGCAAAAACAAAACTGGACAACGCTCCTTTCTAGCTGTCCAGTGTACTAATCTGTGCAGATTAGCAAAACCCTTACATCTGCATTTATAAAACCATCCAGATCTTTTTCTTTACATGGTGTTTGTTGTTCTTCATCACATTACCACTTCAGTTTCTTGAAAGCATTTTCAAGGCTCGCAACAACAAAACCACGAAGCTGAAACTCATTATCCCACATGCTAAAAGCAGATCCATAAAGTCCAAACAAACCAATTTGCTCAAATTAATTTCTTAAACCACTATCATAATTTGTTTAAACTAGGATGCCAACATTCCAAGACTTTGTCCATATGCTTAGTACACTTAAAGATTTAAAACTTCAACAATAAAACTCACATTTCTTTAAAAATTTTCTAGCAGTACAGTAATGCACAGAACATAAAGACATGCAAATACTTTTCGTTCTTCTTTGCAAGAAATTGTCAGTCATAAGACAAGGTAGTTTACTGAGATTTTGACTGAAAAACTGGCTCATACTCTTTCTGTAATATTTCCAAATAGCAGCTATTAAAACCAGAACCAACTTTTCCCAAGCTAAGACTTCTGCTACAAGCCAACTACTAACACCACAGAAAGATTTAACTAAAATTACAACTATCCATGATGTAGGACCACATTCAGAGAGCTATAATCTGAAGCATAATCAAAATACTGGGGGGGGAGCAGTCAATACAACTCTAACATAAAAACTAAGAAAAGTAGGAAAAGAAGGAACAGACTGGGAGATTCTCATTATACTCCCAAAAGTTTTAATTTCTCAATCTCCCACTGTAAATCAATGACATAGGTCACTAATTTTATATTAAAACTATCAGACAAATAACAGAAGTATAAACAAGTTAGTCATGCACCTGGTTTCACCCAGGACTATAGTTAGGTCTTTCAAACAAGCCAAGAAGCACACCATGGAATTCTCAATGTATTTACAGAATCTCCTTCTTCAAAGGGATGGACCTTCTTCATCTCCTGCTCATAGTTAGAATTCAGCATTACATTTGAGCCCATGATCACCACATGATAAGCTCTGCCCAGCACACAATTCCACATAAGCCCACAGAATCTAAGCAATGGGATTTAGTAATAGCTCACTGAAAAACAGGATGTGGGAGAGAGGTGATGGAAGACTTCAGATATAATGACTTCAGCCTTATTATAAAGTTAGTATCTCATTAGAGAGGACAAAATAATATGGATTCGGGGTATACAAATAGGTGATGTTTTCTGGGGTCAGACTATACCTGCTTTGTGCAGTTAAACAAGAAATTAGCTTCAAAAGAACTGCAAAATACTTTATTGGAAAAAAGGCAAAAAATAATGTTTCCTTAGCCCTTCCTCACCTTTCCCGTTAGGGGGCCTGAACTTCCCTGCCCGATTTCAGCATTTTCTTTCAGTTACTGTGGAGACAGATCCAGATTAGATCCCTTCATTCCATAGGCAGAAGGGACTCGAGGTAGCTCTCTATGGATGAGCTACACCTGCCCCACCTGAGAAGCAGGTCTCATGTATCCTCCCACACTTAGTCAATCATCTAAATCCTGCAAAGTTTAAGAAACAGAATTATTCAGCAGGATCAGACTTCTAGCAGAAAGGGAAAGACATCAACATTTCCTTCTGCTGATTAGATGAAAATGGGAGAACAGCCTAGACCATTTAAGCGTCTGAAAGGCTTAAATGAAAGACTAATTATCATTTAGTTCAGTTCATCACATAAAAGTTCATAGAGTGGAGAAAGGAAGGAAGCTGTGATACCTTATCAATGAATGAAAGGTCAGTATTATCAAAGGGAAAGTAATTCCTGAATGGATGAATATGTATTGTAGAAAATAATTATGTAATATAATATTATGTATTATATATAGAATACACTCAGCCATTATACAGGTTAAGAACCTGAGAAAAATACTGTTTCTCCTAAAGAGAATGTCGCATCCATATAGTCAAAAGTATTTGATAATTTTTACATCTTTCTTTTAGTAGGAATGGGACTATTCATTAGTTGTCTGAAGCCTGTACTACATCACATTCACTAAGTTGGTGCAATGCCTGTTATTAGTAACTTTCTGAATCATACAACTTCCTCATTTACAAACAGGAACAGCTTTTTGTCATTAGTCATGGCAAGGTACCATTTAACTTATCCTGGAACAAGGAAGATGCTGGAGTCAGCCGAAGTTAAAACCTTCAGATGCTAAACAGCAGGTTGCCTGATGTCTTCAGCGTTAGCATTTAAGTTCACTGCAGCTCAACTCATTTTGTATCAGAGAAGATTTATATCAAGCAGTGGGAAAGCACATCATCTTCTGGTTCTGTCTTACTGAATTACCATCCAGAACACAGATTATAATAGGCAACAAATAAAAGCATAGTTAGGGGAATATTTCAAGTGCTATCAAAACTTGTAAAGGTTACTCCAGTGCTGGAAGTATTTTCTAAAATACTTCTTGAAATGAAACAATTTTTTCTCTTAGAATTGAAGCATATAGTGTAGTAGAATGTTAGATGCATACAAGGCAGTAGCAAGCTACATAATTTGCTTTGTCTTATGCCATTCTGAAGTAAAATTTACGGTTCATTTGTCCTTTTGTTCCCACCTTAGGCTGAGATCCCAAAAGGTGTAAGACAGTGACAACTGCAAACATTCACAAGGGCATTTTGCAATCTGTTTAAATTGAAGCTCGGTACATACCATGTTCTCATTGACATAGTACCTTAGAATGGTTTGAGTTAGAAGGGACCTTTGGATTTCAGCTAGTCCAACCCCCATGCCACTGGCAGGAAAATCTTCAGCATTATGAGGAAAGCACCGTTTTTTCTTCACAATTCTTTCCCTGAAAATAGGTACTTCTGCTTTACAGAACTTGAAATTTATATTTGAAAGACCAAGCTTGCTTCTTTCTTTTCTATGCCATACAAATAACTGTCCTACAACAACTTTTCACCTCCATTGAATCAGCTTCAGTCTGACCAACAATAGTTCCGTGCTTCTCCTGCCAGACCTTCTTTTCCATTTCCTCTTCATTCTAGGGAGGCTGGAAAGTCAGTCAAATGCTAACTACAAGCAGTAAATGCAAGCCAAATTTTACAACAGGCAGTCTATACCTTTATTGAAGGAATTCACATCTCATTTTAGATAGCATTATATTTCTACCTCACGCACAGCCCTGAAAACTCCAACTGCATTCCTCCTTCCTATCAATGAATACAGCATGGAATGAAGACGGCAGAAAACACACTGCCATCAATTTGATAACTACTTAAGAGATAACTTCTTATGTGAGACAATCCGAGCACTATACGAAAACACATAGTTTGCCATGTTAGACCAGACTCACATCACAACCAAATACTTTTTCTAAAGTATACAAAAAACTTTTCAAAGATCTTAAGTATTTAAATCACAGAAGCATGAGATGAAAAATGACAGCTCTCCAAAGAACAACAACAAAACATTTATTTATTTTTTTTTAAACACAGAAAGGTTAAAAAACATCTACCTCATCAGTATGACAGAAATACAGACTTCATCTTTGAAAAATAGCAAAATCTTAGGTGGAGTATCAGTTTAAATGACAGTATATCAACACAGCAGCTCTGACAGCTTACGTTAATTTAGCAACAAAGAAAATAATTAGGGTTTCTTCACTTAAATAATTAAAACACTCTTTAGGATCTAAAAAACTAGCTACTGAATCAGGAAAGTGGGTTTGGAACAACTTTACTGTTACATGTAAGGCTTTTTTTAGAAACTACCATGCAATTTTTGCATTATGCTATTTACATCTTTTACCTTCTCTTCAGAAATTATTCCTGTTATGAGCATTTTCTGGTTTTGAAAATGATAGTAGCAGACTACCCAAACTGAGGAAAAAGCACCTTAAGAGTGAAACCTCAGTAATTTAAATCCTGAAAAAGAAAATTACATTTTCTAACTGGGAAACAACAACAACTAAAAAAACCCCAAGTAAGTTCAGACACTTCCTCTCGGAACCTATACTTGATTAATAGCAACTCTTCTGAAGCACTCATTCATATGCAAAAATATTTTCAACAGCATTGAAATATTTGACTATGCGATACAGATACATAAGGAAAAAATAACCTCCAAGTCTTCTTTTTGTTCAAATGTACAGCAGCAAACACACTTTTTCAAACACAGCACGATTTCTTAAAGCAAGGTAATTTCACTCTGTTAAGATAGAACTTCTTTGTTGGAAAACGTTTGACATCACCAAGTCAAAAAAGAGCCCACATCCCAAAAATCCCTCACTATTGTTCTACTACATTCCATTCCTGTTACATCAACCCAATATTTGTGACAAATTACCTCTGCCCTGCAGGCCAGTGAATTTCTATTAATGACTTATTATGGAGGAAAGTAAAACCAGCACAGCCAAGAGCTCTACCAATCAGCCAAAGCCAGCTGTCAGTCTGCTTAACTTCTACAACGAATGTCCTCAGACCCACATGAGAGAAAAGAAACACCATTTGGCATTTAAACTTGAGGTGCCAGGACGCATTAAAGCAGAAAACAAGCCTGGATTGATTACTCCCATTTTAAAAGGTCAAGAATTGCTAAGTTTTTTGTTTGTTTGTTTTAATGCATTTGTTTTAAGTTGATTTACAAGGCAATTGTTTTAAATTGTAAATTATAACCCAGTGTAATGAGTACTGCCTTAATTAGATTTTAACTGTATGCTAATCTGAAGGGAGGGGGGTGTGTCGAGCTTTCTCAAGGTCTGCAAATAAAGACTGCATGTCCCATAAAAATACTAAATCGCATCAAAAGAACTAATATTTATAATATTAGATTATAATATTGGATTATATGTTTGTAACAAAGTGCAGGGCTTCCACAAATTATGAACATTTTGAAAGATTTAAATTTCATTTGAAAATGACATTTTTGTTTCTTTCATATGACCACTGATTTGTACCAACCATTTTCCAAATGGCCATGGAGAGTAGAGCGGTGCAAAGAACACCACCACTGTAAAATAAGCAGAGCAACTCACAAAGGCTTCATCTTTGCCACCTTTCAAGATGTATCACTAAAATCAAAATCAAGCTTGGTCTTAAAATCAAAACAAAGGCCTTCTAGAAATAACAGTGTTAAACTTACTCTCCTTCAACATTTCATTTGGGATTTGCTCGTAGACTCAAACAAACCCATAACTGTCCCTTTTCTTTTACAGATCATACCGGTCATTTCATTTTTAATCCTAACAAATTTACCACAGTGATGATCAAAGAAAAGACCGAAAGCTTATCAGTATGATCAGCAGTAAAGACAGCTGCAGTGTTATTTTCACTCATGATCTCATCTTTGAACAACAAACTTTTCAAAAGCATTTCTCCTTCAAGAAAGTAAAAACTTTTCAGGCAGCAATGTTAAATTTAAGTCACTGGAAACAGAGAAGGAATCAGGTGCCCTGGCCTTGTGCATGTACATTTACCATCCTTCAGACTGCGAGATTAATACAATCCAAACCAGCTTCACCCTTACTTATCTGGGTTTGGGGTGGCAGCTCCCAAAACCAGAGGAGCATTCCATCAGAAGAGAGCAGAGGACAGCTGGACACCTAATGGGACGTGTGGTTCCAGCATCCAGCACCAGCGCAAGAATCGGCTGAAGTGCAGCCACCACTGAAAAACTCAGTTAATTTGTTGGTTACCACCTATCTCTCTAATGTCTTGGTAACAGGAAGAAACATAAATACATGCTTAAACATACTGCTGACATCACACAAAAGTTAAAGGCTAATCTCATTTCCCTCACATCAATTACTCATCAATTACTCCAACGGAAAATAGGTACGGAGGCGGTTCTGTCGAATCTGACCTACACAGCTGCCTCGCTCTCTGCAACTGCTAACCAAAATTATTGCACACACAGTGTTACTCCCCTTCCCATATCTCAACTGTCCACGTACAGTCATCTAATTTCATCTTTGGAGTTTTAATAGAAATACTATCACATGGATTAAAAGTATTTAAGGAAGCTAGTTTAGACTTAATAAAATGTTTCAGAAATACTTTATGTTAGAGCTTGATTAGCAACTTCTTTACAGGTAAAGCTGCCACTACAGAGCATACACAAAATCTGTGAAAAATTGTTACTGCCTCCATCATGCTTCTGAAACAACCGTAGACCAAAGACATAACGAGAAGCAAAAGTAATGCTCATACACTTGTACTCGCTATACACCACTTCAGAAGTTCTCTTCTGGACCAAAATGCACCTGAAGTTACTTACAGAGGTTATATGCTCAGAAGTGCAGAAATGAATCCAGCAAAATGCTCAAATAACCATTGTGTGCTGTAAAATTTGAGCAGTACCGCACAAAAAGTCACATGCAATGAGACATTGGAAGAAAATTAACCTTGATTTACCAAAACTGCCCACCCGGAGCTGGTAGTCACTTCTGCGTTTGCACTGGTACACTTCAAAGCGTACTGGAGTGAAAATACCTACTCTTGAAGCGGCACACCCAGCTTCCAACTCAGCACAAAATTATTTTATTTCTATCATGAGCAACATACTAGACAGTGTACTTTTGGCTTTTGTTATGACTTTAGTTTTGATTTGTTGTTTTAAGTTTTTTGCTGTTTGGGTTTTTTTAACTCGAAGGCATTTTGTTCTACCCTTATGCAAGCAAATTGCTCCTTTCCATAGTGCACTGTCAACGACAACCCTGCATAATAAAATGGTGCTAGCATCTCACAATGAGGTTTTCTGTTGGTGCCCAGAAAAAAGCATCTGCAAGAAAGGGTTTTCAGAACTAGGTTTGTACACAAAAATAATAATGTTCGTATCCCCTCTCCCTCACAGCTGCTGATGATTACAGGCTGGAGATGAAACATATGCAGAGAGGCTGGTTCTGAAAATACAGCCCTTAAATACTGCCCTTTTATTTCACTGCTTCCCTTTTGATCTGGCTCTTGACATCCACAGTTTATAATCGACAAACACTTTTAAAAGCTTTCACATTTTAACTAAAGTTATGGGCAGAAATAGATCAGCAGAATACAGAGAACAAAACAAATGAAGAGACCTTTGGACCCATCATGGGCCTGGCTGTCTCCAAAACCCCGCCTGCATACTTCACCCAGCAGACGGGAAGAGTGCTATTGGAAGGGCATTTATAACGTCCTCTGATGATGATAACTAGAATTTCCCAAAGCCAAGAGAGTTGAACACACACCTGTGCCCAAAGTCACCACGTGCAGCACTGCCCAGCTCTTTGCACGCTGCAGGTGCCCATGTGAAGGAATTCATTTCAGCTGCCAGAGACTCTGAGCAAGGGTAATTTTAGGAATGAAACAGCCTTGGAGTTTAAGCACATCATCTACATACATTTTGGAAACAGGCATTTGTTTAATGTACATGCTTGTCTTTGAACATAACCTTTGGAGGCCAGTGTTACATTAATGGTGAGCACCATCGGTTCATTAACGTGAGAGAGAAACCGCTCATGCTTCGACAGAATGAAAGAGTAAACAGAAATCATACAAACAATTACCAATATCTTTCTGACTAATTTAACAAATTACTCATGTTGGAAGGCACTCCTGAAGGTCACCTCATCTAAACCCCCTGCTCGAAGCAGGGTCGACTGCAGAAGGTCACTCAGGGCTGAGTCCAGTCAGGTTTTGAATACCTGCAATGATGGAGATGCCACAAACTCTTTGAGCAGCCTGGTCCAGTGTTCAATCACCCTTAAAGAACAATTTTTGATGGCATTCAAACAGAATTTCCTGTATTTCAGTTAGTGGCCATTGCCTCTCATGCTGTCACTGGACACCTCTGCAGAGCCTGGCTCCATCTTCTTTATTCCTCTCCATCATCAGGTGCTTACAGACATGGGTAGGATCCCCCCGAGCTTCCCTTCTCCAGGCTGAACACTCCCAGCTCCCTCAGCCTCTCCTCATGTCAGACACTCCAAGTCCTTCCATCATAATCTTCCTGGTCCTTTGCTGGAGTCACTCCAGGAGGTCTGTGCTTTGTACTGGGAAAGACAGCACCGGACCCTGCCCTCCAGCTGTGTCTCACCAGGGCTGAGGAGAGGGGAGTAGGATGAGTAAGAGTGTAATTTTAACTAGATTCAGTGTTGCACACACCTTTCCTACATGACTAAGAAAGAATAACCAATCCACAAGTGAGAGTAATGCTTTCCTCATACTTCTGAATAACAGGGTTCGAATTTATACTTAAAACGTTGTCATTTTATTTAGTTCACTTTCCTGTGAGAGTAATACCACTTCAATCTGCTTATCCTGAGGTGTAAACCCAAAAGTTACCAAAACCTTTGTGCTTGTTACCACATAACCCCTAAAGTGCAATACAATCAAAATTGTCCTTTTGCTTGGCCGAGCCCGTCAAGCTAATGCCAAAAGCAGTACACCTGAACAAGTATATTTCTACAGAACCAGAGAATTGCACAAAAGGAAAAAAAATCATCACTCATATAAAACTATTATCGCCTCCAGCCTTCAGAACTGCCAATACAATAACATTAAATTTACCCTTAGAGACTTATACTAATAGCTAACCTAGTCCATGTAAAATCTACAGGACCCCAGTTTTATATTTGTGTATGTGTATAAATTAAACACATACACACACACAGAGTCCTAAAAAAAAAAAAAGACTCAGTTCATCTTAGATCACAGATCTTATAAAAACTTCCGAACAAGCAAGGGAATAAATATAGATGAAGTTTGAAGCTCTTCCTACATGATTCACTTGCACAAAACACATGGCAAAAACAAAGGGATCTATACATTACAGCAATGAAACTGTCTTCCTCTGCGTGGGCAGTACCTAGTGTGCTGTCAAGGCTACCGAAAGACGAACAGAAACAATAAGTCTAAAACCAGCTTTTGAGCTCAAGATGTTTACACATAATTTAGAAAACAGATTTCCTGTCCCCCCCTTTTTTTTTTTTGGAAGCCAAATTCCACCTTAGCAGATCACACAGTTCAACTCTTTGTACCAGAATTTTATGTAAGACCCTACGTTACAAAACCAAATGACGCAATAGGCATTTTTTAAGGAGCACCAGGATAGTTATTACAAGCAGCCACTTGCACCTTCACATGCATACAGGTTCAGGTGGCCTTTTAACAAGTGCTGGTCTTCTAACTCCATATAAATGTCATTTTCCAATGCTTAATATTTTAGAACAGAACTGAAAGAATAAACAAAGGCATGAAGGCATCCCATTTTTGAAGGGAAATCCTTCTAATGTAATGTTGTCCCATAGTTCAAATTCTTGCCCAGGCCTCCTCTACACCTTCAGAACTGTAGGTAATACCATATGAATAGATGCCTAGAATATTCTTAAGAAATACTGGAGTGTCATGCTTTATCATAGCCAGTAGACAATCTGAAATCTAAGTAAGCTTCTGATTAACTTCAAGTACTTGCCTTTTTCAGCATTATAACTTTTTCATCTGTTACCCGTGACTACAGGAATTTAGGTGTATATATTTATCAGCAAAGGTTTACAGCTGGGGCAGTCAGCAAGCACAAACTCACTGGCCACGCATTAGGAATATGTTTCTTAGTGGGGTACAGTTTGCATACAGCATTACATACATACCACAATTCCATTGTTTCTCTGGCTTATTCCTGGCTGCCATCGTACACCAGGTGCCTCTGCATTAAAAGACTGCTTAGGTACCTATTCTCACCTGTTTATGTATTTTAGTCACCTATTTCTTTAGAATATTCTAAGTCTAGTTATGAAGTAATAGTCAGTCAAAAATCCCATTTCTCCAGCAGTTATTCCCAAAGTCGTAGTTTAAAGAAGAAAAAGCTCACGTAAGCCTCTATACCTTCTTTAACACCTCCTAACATCACAGTGTTAAATTCTTGGGATTCAGCAGAAGGTTGCATTTATACCAGGACAAATTATTCCAAGTTAAGATAAAGATTTGCCAATGAAGTTCAGCCAAAGCAGAAGATATTCTCAGGGTGAGTCCTACCAGCATTTTATCTTCCTCCTCAGTTTCTGGTTCTCGGGTCAGTACTTTTATGGAACTGACAATTAGTTCACTGAGAAACAGGAACTTTATTGAAAAGTGATTAATCCCCCAACAGTTCTTAATTACTCCAAAACATTCACTCAGACTGTCGCTAGCATAAACCAGTATTATTTTACTACACGCAGCACTGATACTCTCTCTTTGTGTTGCAGGATCTTTAGGTACAAATTTGAATTTGACTTCTCCCTGCTTTGCAGAAAGAAGTAATGCAAATGATGTCAAATCTTTTTTTGTTCAGGTACAAAACTTGCTGCTAGAGACTAAACACTGAAGTTAGAAGGCGCAGCCTTATTAAATATTAATATCCTGCTAGATTTTTATATTCCATTTCAATATATTTGTGGCCAATAACCATCCATTTTCCCTCACTTGCAGAAGCTGAGCAGGTGTGCAGGTAGCTGGTTACCAAGACAACATACCAGCAAGGGATTAGAGCAGACACTTGTATGTGTATAACTCTGAATAATGCAAACATTGTTAAGTGATACATTTTTCATTATCTGAGCATCACATGATGTTTTATGCCATTTAATTTTTTTTTTGCCTGTTGAACACGCTCCTGTTAAGAACCCAATTCAAACCTCACAAGCAAATGTAATGATAGTTTCATTATAACAATGAAAATACCACTTTAGGCATTTCTTCCGTGAGCTAGATAAGTAGTTATCCAAACATCTGTTCTATTTCCTACATCTCACATTTAGAACTAAGGAGCAAGACACAGACATTTATAAAAACACTAAGGTGAAGAAACATACAATTCTATCAAATATATCTGCACTTCACCAAGAAGGCTGGGTACTTTGAAAAGATACATCCCTCCAGTAATTCTCACTTAGCTGCTCTAGAGATACCAGTCCTTTAGCAGTATCTTAAGTTTTGTTTTGTTAAACTGTAGAAAGCACTGCAGAACACTTGACAATGTTACATCAATGAGCTATGAATTACAACGTTAAGCAACAACCTGATAATTAAAAAAAAAACAAAACCAAAACACCCCCAAAAAAACACCCACATCCACACAAGTGAATAAAAGCCATATATGAAAAGGTGTTCTGTTCTTTGAGACATTTTGAAATGCACCTATTCAAAACAAAACCTTTACATAGATTGGAATACATATCACCGCCTGCTTATCTTAGTGGTTCATTTTTATTTTGCACAAGGTGCCAGAGGACAGAAAATCTATAGCTTTCTCCATACTTCTCATAGTAATAGCACACTTCAACTACACCCAAATATATCATCTAGAAAAGCACAAAATAATGAGAAATGGCCCTTTTTTGATCCACTACAAATCAGATCAACAAACTCATACAAGATGAAAGAGCTATGTTTATATTCCAGCAAACCTCAACCTCCACTTTACTCATTATGATCATCCATAATATCAGAGACAGAAATGCTGAAATTTCCTCATCTGGATGGAAAATGTTAAGTGTTACTCTCATTCTGTCCTCAGCAACATGAAGGAGAAAGATTCAAGTACACGGTCCTTCAAACAAGCATTTCTAGAATTGAAACTAGGAGCCAAAGGTTTAAGTGCCACTGCTTTAAAATTGCAAATTTCAAAATGGGGAAGATAAAACCTGACGTATTTTAGTGGATATGCCTATGCTTTTCAAAGGCAAAGACAAAGCAGAAAAGACAAGTATATGTGCTTTACATCCTTCTTCTACACTGTAACTGCTTCCCACTACGAGCAAACCATCTTCCCTTGCCCAAAATTGAAGCAACATTTTTTCCTGCCTTAGCAAACACTTTCAGGGATATTTTAAGTCTTTATGAAAGCCAAATCTCCCCAGAATGCTGGAAGTTACCTGTGCTTAGTCTCATTTCAAACTTCTAACTGAGCTCAGAAGATGTAGAGACACCTGGTGGATAAAACCATTTTTGGTAATTGAAATGGGCATCTTTTCACGTACCTGGTAGCTAGACAGCTCACTTGTCCTGGTGCCTCTTAAAGTCCTGCCAGAAATATAAATAATTTTGAAAGATCTGCATGTTCAGCAATTAAGTTTAGAACATCAACAGATGAGTACTTTAAAGTGGGCTTACAAATTGTCTACATATTTCCTAGGACTGTGGCTTTAGGGCCCTCAATATCACATAAAGTCAATAGAAATTAGACTCCCTGAGCTTTGACATGCCCGAGCTTGAAAAACTTTAGATCTTTACAGATTAAAAACGCAAATCCTGGAAACACTTCAGCATACGTGACTGATCTTTGGAGACATCTCATTCAGCTCCATGAAGCAACTTGCTTGGCCAAAATGATGTTCAGAATTAACTATTTCCAGGATTAGGGTTTTAAATTCCACTGCAGACTGCTCAGAAAAGATGAGAGACTCAACCTGTCAACTCCTTAATTAGAGAGAGCTGCAATTCTCCAACTAGCTTCCTCCAAAGAAACAGCCATCTGTTTCATGTTGCAAACATCCCTAATGTCTCATCCTGCTTTACAGTGCACTTACAAGAAATACCTTTGAAAATCAAAGTCCAAATCATGCAAACAGTTACTTATAAAATTAATGCCATCCGTGAGCTCACTGAAGTCAGGGCAAACCTTACAATAGAATTATTTTTTTAAAAACTGCTATAAGTCTTTTGTTACAAACTTCAACAAAATATTAGACCGGCTTTCTCAGTGCCCCAAGGGCACCCTGGACTTCGACTGTCCCTGCCCAGAGCCAGGGAACTCCCCCCAGCCTGCCTAGGTCCCAAGAGCCCAGATCAATCCCCGGAGCCATCGGTCCCTACCGCTGCGATGCAGCAGCAGGGCTGGTCTCCAGCTCCCCACAGCCCTGCCCTGCCTTGCCTGGCCGTGAGACCGAATTCTCAGCTACCAACAACAATGGGGGAAGATGAGAGGAAATCCAGATTAAGCAAAATTCCAGATAAAACAAAAAATATGTTGCAATTAAAAATGGTACAAGGCTATTTCATACTGCCATTTTTTTGAAGAATCCAACCAGACCTCTGCTGCTGTTACTTTTCATAGAATAATTGTTCCTAACATGCAGCAAGTGGTATAATACATAGGTAAAGTTTCTTGCCATAAGGTGGCAGACCAATATCTGCCTCTTCCTCCAGACTTTTATGTCTGCGGTGGGTTATCCCTGGCAAGCAGCCAGATCCCCACCCCAGCCACTTGCTCACATCTCCTCCTCAGCGGGATGAGGGGAGAAAAATTGGATGAGAAAACTTGTGGGTGGAGTCAAAGGCAGAGATATAGCTTACCAGTTACCTTTGCAGGCAAGACAGACTCAACATGGGGAAAATTAATTCAATTTCTTGCCAAGAGCAACATAGACAAACATTAAAGCAGTACCCTTCCTCTCCTCCCTCCCAAATTCTACTTCACACCTCCAGACTCCTCAATCCCCCCACCCTGAGTGGCGCAGAGGGAAGAGGGGGATGGGAGCATTGCAGGGAGTACACAGCGGTTCCTCTCTGCCACCCCTTCCTTCTCACTTTTCTGCCCCGCTGTGGTGGGGGCTCTTCCTAACGGCTGCTGTCCTTCAGGAAAGATTTCATCTCCAGCATGGGCTGCACCTCAGCCTGCAGTGAATATCCGCTCAGCCACCATGAAGCGTTTACTCCTCCTCCTTCTTCTTCTCTGATTCCTGTTTCTCTGTGCTGTTTGTCACACTTTTTCCCCTCCTCCTCCTCTGTCTGGTATTTTTGCCTCTTTTAAAAGAGTTTTTCTACAGAGGGGTAACACCCATGGCTGATGGACTCAGCTGTATCCTGTGGTGGGTCCACTGGAGCTGGGTATGTCCAGCATGGGGTGGCCTCTGCCTTCTCGCAGAGGCCACCACTGCAGCCCCCCCATCCTCAAAACCCTCCAGGTACACCCAAACAGAATCCAAGTGCAACACGACAAAGTTCCTGGAAAGAAGCAGTGACTGAACAGTATACCCTAAGTCTCAAATCTTAGGTAGAAGTTAAACATTGTGGCATCACCCATGAGGAATTACAGGTAAGAGTGGGACAAGAGAGGCAAACAACCTTTGTGACTGCAAGGCAGAGCTCTGGGATCCTGAGGAGGAGCAGAACAGAATCTGCTCTCTCAAAATAGGACCAGAAAGAAAAATGCTTTGGTTTACCTCTTGGGGTTGGGGCATGGTTTACTGAACTTAAAACCTGGTCAGCTTCACAATAGAACCACGATTTCTCAAACGCATTTACAGCAGTAAGACTGCAAAAGGCTAAGCTACGCTGACCTCAGTGGCAGCACAGAACAGGAGTTTGCGCTGGAGAGATCACAGGCATCGGAATCATTACCCACGCTGCTCCTCACAACCCCTTTCCCTCCAATCACTTCAGAGATTTTGGTTGATAAGATTTTGTGATTCTTAACCTTTGTTTTATTGTGCTCGTGTTGTGATCAGTTATAGAGATTGTAGGTTAGGGCATTTGCCTAAGAAATTGTCATTCCAGTTATCATCTCTGCTGTTGTCACACTTTGGTCTCTGAGGTTTATTCGTTAAAAAACACATTCTTCTATCAATATATACTACATTTGCCTACAGCATTTCCCTTGCTGAAGGGGGCTCTCTTGCAGACTTTCAAAGAGGTAATATAAACATGCCCCTGTTCAATTTTAATTACAACGGAAAGAGGTATTCCCTGTGGTTTTCGGCAATCCTAATATTACAGAGCACATACTTCAACTAAGAGCTAATCAGATTTAAAACAAAAACAAAAACCAACTTATTTGCAAACACAGTTTCAGTTTAAGCATCCATAAGATTCTAATATGTTATAAAATATTTTATTTCCTTAAGGTTATGTTTGTTATCTGTATAAGCAAGAATCTAATTCTATAGTTTTAATAATAAACCTAAAGCATTTAAACTAATAGCTTTAAGAGATTCAATATACATATACCAATAACGGCCATCCTATTAGTCATTATCACACACACATAGCTGCTTGTACAAACGGTGATGGCCTCCAGTAAACAGAACTGGAAAAGAAATTAAACTCTCACACCAATATAAATACAACTCGGCAGCTTCTCATTCATAAATGATACCATTTATATATCAAGGTGATATTTTTCAGACAAAGGAAATGATAATATCCTACAGTATCATCCTTCCATATGTGGGGGGTGGGGGGTAGGGGTGGGGTCGCTTTGTTTTTTAAATCAAAGTACTGCTGTAATTTGATCTTGTAATTTTTTCCCATAGCCTAAAACTTCTGAATTGCAGAACACTAAATTCTGCATCCTGCTGTCGATTCTTCTTTCATTAAAGAGAAGAAACATTGCTGGTCATCCTCTCCAGCCTTTCCAACACCATTTATGTAATCAACCTCATAGTTCTACTGAGTCCTGTAGAGTTAGACTGCAGGATTTCTGATAAGGTTTTTATCAAATCCAGTGCAACTCCAGAAACTGAGTGTTAATAGTGTTTACAAAACTGCTCTGTCATTTCCTCCCACCAAAAAGGGGAAAAAAATAATAAACCAACTATACATATTAGTAGTTGTCTTCCATATTTTACCTCTCTAAAACTGGCAGAGCTGCAATTGTTTCACATCTCTCTCTTCACAGCAAGAGACAGTTACAGGCACCTGTAAAGGAAACATTTTCAGCTGAGAGCTCTTCCAGGGAGAGTTCTTCCTGGGCATCCATTTCCATCAAGGCATACACAAAGATGTGTGTTACAACACCCCCAGTGGCAATTTCTCATCATGTTCTCTCCTACATGCCTGACCATCCAGAGGAACAACTAATTGCTTCTACAGTCTTGGCTAAGCAGAGTGGCTAAAATTCGGCCCACGTGAAGTAGAGGCAATATGGACAGAGCAGAAGAAAACCGATGTAAAACTTTAGCCAGAACTTCAACTCGTGCCTCAAGGGTTATGTCACCAGTGTGCATGATGAGCTGAAACTGTATTTTGATAGTCAAATAGAAAACAACCACATTATTTCTGCATACACAATCGTTTATCCTTCATGGTCACATTTACCACAGATGTAAAACTTCCCAACATCCCTACAACAATCCCTGGTTGTGGACCAGAACAACAGGAGGCATAAATCTGGTGCGAAACAGAGAGGTAGAGATCAAGGAGGTTGTCAATGGGTACAGGGGACCTGCAATAGCAGGGAGCTACTTAGCTTTGTCAGATGATCCTGGAAGTAGAAAGAAGGTAGATTGCATCTATAGTGAAAAAAAAAAAAAAAGAAATCCCATTAAGTTCTGCTGGCTCCTGGCAAGCAAGCTGCAGAACAAATACAGGCTGTGGAGCATTTGTATAACATGATCATGGTACATAACACACACATAATCAAACACTTATCCTTTCCTGCATACTAAGAAAACACATAGCTGAAAACATGAACCTGAAGTTCTTGCTATAGGCTTACCTCTAACTATCAGTTTTCTTCCATAAACATGTTGAATCTCATCTAAAAAAACATCATATGCAAACACACTAGTCTCAGTAAGACAAAACAGGCACCTACTGCAGATGCAGCTCTAGCTAATCCAGCTTGCTTTTTTGGGGGGTGTTATTTTTTGTTTGTTTGGGGGTTGTCTTTTGATTAGTTTGTTTGCACTTGACTTTTTTCTAATCCAATAAAAATGGGTAACGGGTATCTGAACCATTATCATGAGGTATTATGGAAAAAGGCATGGCTTTCTGAGCAAAACCACAATCCACAAGGAGTCAGCTCAGGTTGACAGCTCAGGGACTCATCTCTTGCCCTGATTTGGCCCTAACAGACCTGCACTGATGCCTGCAAAGATGCAGGTGGGTCTGCACTGAATCCTGCAGCGCTCTAGTTCTGGGAAGACTGGCCAACTCAGCAGTAGCATAGCATGATAATCTGGTTTCATTTCAGGTATAGTGCTCCAACCTGACAAACTCTAGAAACTCAAGCAGGTTTTTGTGGACCTGACCCAGCCCTACCAGGGCTTGCAAGGTCAGCTGATGTCTAGAAACCATAATACTGCTGAGATGACTTGAGAATAGCATAGTTCAGTCTGAACCATGCGGCACTGGAGCTACCAAACCGTGCCAGAACAGCAGGTTCTTAAGAGACCCGCTTTGCCATCTTCTGTTGCAGCCTGACCACACACTGATAGCTGGAACCTGATCGTATTCCTGTGCCACGACACGAGATGTGGTCATCTTCCCACTACTCAACACTATATCCTTATTCCTGCTTTCCCAACCTCCTCTCACGATGATCACTAACTGCTGACCTCCACTTCTTCATCTTCCTCTGTCCCTCTCCAGAGGAGGAGACAGGCCAATTGGCAGACACCGCCTGATGCTGGTGAAAACACCAAACCAAGCTGGAGAGCTGAGGCCAGTACAGTAAAGCCCTCATCCTCTTCCTCAGCTCACAAACCGCTTCAGCTTCCAGGGTGGTTGGTTCGCAGTGTACAAACACATCTTACTCACAGAAGCAGACACAGACCTTTGAGTAAAGCTAGCAGCTGCATCATCTCACTGCAATTGCTTCTCTGCCCTATTAAACGAGGTACCCTTTCTTAATTTCTGTGCTTCCACAGAAACACCGGATGAAGACTAAAACCACTTCCCTGCTGCTTTGCAGTTTTAATTTGCTTACAGAAGGCAACAGGGCATCCACGAGTTGTCCGCACAGAACTAGTCTGCTGCAGGTTAGATTAATTCAGGACTCGCTGTAGAGCTCAGTCCTTGGCAATTAGAGCTGCCTAAAATTTTTGAAAAAGCATGCTCTTTCTGCACTCACTCCAAGATTGGATCATCCTTTTTGTTTGAACTTTCTTCAGAAAGAAAAACTGACACTGAAAGTCTGCAAAGCCTCTAATTGCTAGACTTCTAAAAACCCAGAAAGATAGATCAATACGTTCAAATTCTTCCACAGAAACGCTTTAAAATTCTGGGTTTTATTTTGCGCTATGCTCCACTGGCAATGGAGATGCTCTGGAGCATTTTGGAAATATTTGCCTTCTTCCTCAGTAGGTCACAACAGGCCCAACACTAAAAGGAGTATCTAGCTTCAGATTAATGAAACAATCTATCTGCAGTCTGTCCTACTTGTTGTAGAGGTAGATGCACTTGCTCTCATTTTCTTCTCTGCTGTTATTTGCAAGACAACCCACATCATCCTTCTGCCCTCCCACAACCATTTTCATTACTTTCACATTAAAAAAACAGAGATCCTCCATGATGTGCGCGCACTGAAGCTGAATTTCTTGAAGTCCTTGAATAGCTCAGCACCAAAGCTATTAAATCAGCCTTTACCCCAAAGGAAGAAAGTCTTGTAGGAGACCCAGCCCAACCGCATACCTACTCCAAGTGAAGGACAAACAGTAAAGAGATCTCACACACAGGAAAGAGTAACTGCTGAATTCCTTCTGCTGTCCTAAAACTCACAAGCACCTCTATCCTAAGAGTTCAGGAGACACTGAGAGGATGGTACTATTGCTGAAAATGAACCAGACAAACTGTAAAGAGAATATAGAGTAGGAAGCAGTCCTCAGCCACCTTTTAATTAAAACCAACCAACCAACCCACAAAAAAACCCCAAACAACTCAAAACACACCCACAAAACCCACCACTCAGCTCATGGAAAAAGCACAAAGTTCTTAACTGGAGTAAGGTAGGTTTCCCATTAAATGTACGCACAGCTCCCAAAATAAATGACTGTCTCCCCGCATTTTCAAAAAAACAAACTGATGCTCAACACTGGGCCAGACACATGACAGCCAGTAAGAATGAGTTCTCAGAGACAGAAATCACTGAGAAGGAAGCAAAATCCAAAGAGCTTATTGCTGTCAAGTCTGCGTGGCAGAACAATCTTAATCACAGAACACACAAAAAAAAAGCGGTACATGAAATTGCAAGTCTGATAGCATGGATATTAAATAAATCCATCAAATGAGGGAGTACCACATGACTGAAGAAAACCAAATATGGTGCCTATACTTGAAAGGAAAGACAGAGGGGGGAAAAAGTCATTTTGGTAATACAGACAGATCAGTCATTTACAGATAGTGCACAAATCTTGAGGAAAGAATGGAAAACAAAGGAAATCAAATTAATTACAGAAGACAGATCATATCACACCAGCCAAAACCCTTCTTTTTGTATTTTATTCCCACAAAAAGTGTTGTGAATGTAATCTATCTGGATTTTAATAAATCATTCTCCAAAATACTACTACATAGGCTAAACTGGAAAAAGTCTGCAAAGGTATAAGAGGCATAAATCAGATAAACTACTTAAAGGAGAAACAAGAATAACTGGAAAGTGCCAGGCAGAAAGCTCCTTACTGAGGAAGTTCCTTCAGACTGGTCTGCAGGGACATGGAGATGAGCATCAGAAAGGAAGAAAAGCGTGGCAATGAACAAAAGACAAGGTTTAACAGTACAAGATGCGGCATCTGTAAGAATTGCTACAGTGCAGGATGACTATCCAAACTATCAGCATGGCACAATCATGAGACTAGGAAAGTGCAGCCACAAGAACAGGCAAATGCAACTGATGATGCTTTCAGAGCGGCTTTGGAGAAGAGGCCAGAAGTAGGCCAGAACTTTGAGGTGGATCCCATTATATTGAACCTTCTAAAGAAGACAAGTTTTCTGCAGCAAACTTGGGTCTTCAAGCTCAGGAAAGCTAGGTTCTATCAGAAAAAAATAAATAAATAAACAAAACACAACCAAACCCTAAAATACTTGAATAGGGAAGACAACACAAGTAAGAAAGGACTATATTCTGGGCTCCCCTTGCCCACTGAACCCTTCCCTGCTCACAGAGAAGCTCCTCTGCCTGGGCACCACCACAGCTCCCCACAAAGGACCAGCCTCCCGCTCCCTTCTGCAGGTGGGGATCTTCATCCAGGCTTCTTAAAGCTATTTAAGCACCATGCAAGCAGAGGAGCAACAAAACCCATACATCACAGGCAGCTTATAGGATGCCATTGGCAACATCATCCAGGCACGTGGAGTGCTTTAATTACGAACAGCATGAACGATTTGGGTCAGCTCAACACGGAAAAACAAACTCAGGCCAGCCAGTGCAGAGAACCTCTAAGACGCTCACACGAGCATGGGGGATATTCAGTGCAAAAGTCTCCTCAAAATCCTGGATACAGCTGGCAGCACAACACAGGCCACAAGCAGCAAGTTCCACCCAAGACACTTCTTGAGCATTAGACTGGTTACCTGGCACTGGCTTTTACACCGTGGTGACTGTGCTGCTAACGCTAGCGAGCTCAAAGGTATTTTGGGTGCGTCTACAGAGGCATGCCTGCAGCAACAGCTCTACTGTAAAGCATGCTCAGGAGTTAAAAACCTTGCTTTTTCATGTAAAAAACCACTGTGATTTGTCTAAGCCCAGAGGGGAAAGAACAATCCTTCAAACAATAGGACAAAGAGGAATATATGGACATCTATTAATAAGGGCATAAATAAATTTAAACTCAAAATTACAGGGGTTTGACTGCAAAAGAGTTTGGTTCTAGAGCAGCTTTTCATAAAAAGAA
The DNA here is from genome assembly GCA_013398155.1 of Pedionomus torquatus. Taxonomy (NCBI): domain Eukaryota; kingdom Metazoa; phylum Chordata; class Aves; order Charadriiformes; family Pedionomidae; genus Pedionomus; species Pedionomus torquatus. The sequence continues at coordinate 186,062 of VZRU01000038.1, read as the reverse complement.
CCAGAGAAAATCGCTTGACGGATTCTGGAGCTAAGTTGTCTTTTTATGAGGAGGAGCTTCAGCTGTAGAGGCGTGCCTGACCCACTTTTCAGAGGCTGAACCCGGTGATGGGGTGGCCCTGCCCACCAACCTCAGCACTAAACCAAGCCACATCTGACCAAGCCATCCCATTCCCACCTCTTCTTTCCCCTCCACTCGTGTGTGTCCCTTACCTGCTGTGCCTTTCTCAATTCAGATGGCAAACCCTCCAGGGCTGTGACCATGACTTGTTAGGTATACATATGGTTCCTGACAGAAGTCCCAGCAAAGCCTCAAGGCTTTACTGAACACACTTTAAAATTATGCAGCCGTGGATCAAACGGGGGAATTTAGCAGGTCAGCAGGATACATGAGCATAGCTGGAGAAATTGGTGTCTAAAACGGTGGTTCAGCAGGAAGTCAGACTGGCTGAGCTTTTAGGCAACACCATCTGTATGTGCCGCCTCCTGCATGGCACTGGTAAAACCCACACTACAAATTCAGTCACATAAAACATTACTCAAAACCCTTTGAAGGCATATTAAAAAAAAAAAAAAAAAAAAAAAAAAAAAAAAAAAAAAACCAAAAAAAACCAAACACCCACAACACTACCCACAAACAACCCAACTCAAACAGTTCTTGTTCTGGATAACTTTCCTCTTATTTAAATTGTGTCTCAGGTTCACATCTACTCATAAGAACACATTTTCCCAAAACAATGCAAGGATGGGGTAAAAATATATATATAATATAATCAGAGCTCAAATAAGGTACACGTGAACACCGTACCAGATAAAAAGTATAAACACCCTCTCCATCTCAGTGCCAACAGATACTTATCTCTGCGTGAAAGAACTCAAAGTGCAAACACAGTGGCATCACTCGTGCTGTGCAGGCAGGCAAAAGTCAGCATACAAGACCTGGTACCCAACTCCTGCTCCAAAGACAGAATTTAGCCTCTTACAGGGATCCCTTTCTCACACTTACTTGATTCATTGTAGAAACCGTAAAGGAATAAGGGTTGAGGACCTAAAATGAAGTCCAGATAAACATCTCCAAGCAACCACAGCATCTTCCAGGCAAGCTCTTATTTTCCAAGGCAAACTCCCTCCCTTTCCCATCCTGCGTCACCAGGGCCCACAGGTGAATCCCTATCATCTAATTCCTTACCTCTTCCCACCTCCTGACACAGCCTGCCTTGTATTTCTTCTGGATTTAGACAGCCCGATGGTCACTTGGTGTTTGGAAACAGAAGCCCCCTATTCTGTTTCAGGATGTAATTTAACCTCCCCCTGCAGCAATAGGGAACTGCTTAGGAAGGCCTGTTTGAGCTCCCAGTAATCCTGAGATGCAACATTCTCGCTTGCTCAGCAAGGATGGGACATCCGCTACTCGATTGCAGGGAGATGACAGGTAAGCTTCCAGCATTTTATGACAGGCACATATTTTTCAGAGACTTTTCTAAACTTGGCAAGAATGAAATAGAAGCAGAAAAAGAGCCGTTTTCCTCTAAAAACACAGGCTTCTGCCAAACCTACCCTGCAAAGCCCATGACACTGTGGTTGCAATTGACAAAACAAAACTTTTTTTTTTTTTCCCTAGACATTCATGCTCAAAAAGAACCCTAAACATTTTGATGAGACAACGAACAAAAAAGGCAGCTGGCACAAAAGACTTCAATGCCAATGCTTAAGAGTTTACTGCAGTTTACCAGGAGGGAGCTTGCAGGCCTGATAGAAAAAGAATATTTCCATCTTACAGTTCAATAAACGAAATGGTTTTGATGCCTTGAGTCCCATATTAAACTCATTCCAAAAAGTAGACTACACGGAGAGAAAAAGATGTTTACTCTAGCAGAAATATCAGAGACCATTTAGAATTAAGAAAACTTTACAGATAGGGCTTTCTTTTTAATTTCAGAAGAGACCAGATAACCCTTCCTGAGTTTATCTGGTACAGATGAAATTGGGATGAAATTTTTGG